>JAIEZT010001300.1:391651-534447 GCA_019594935.1 Periophthalmus modestus | reverse complement strand
ATAACACGGCTTGTTCATATCACCAGATGCTTCAAGGGAAACACTTATGGAGAAAGTGTGAAATGTGCTGGTAATATCTGTGAAAGTCTCAGAGGACGATGGTACATCAGAGAAAGTCATGAGCTGTGTTCAACAGAAGACATGTCCTGACGCTTTTACACGTCTGAACTTCACAAGGAGATTTACAAACTAAACCCTCAGAGAAAACTCCTCAAAAAACTGTCTCTTCTCAAAGGTGAAGCAGGAGCGTCGGAGCTGGAGGTCGTCTTTCACAAGTCGTCCTCATCCCCGACGACCACCACCCGGGACTCGGCCGGATTTGGAAAGTTCATGGGGAAAATGAGATTTTGACTTCAGAGCCAGACAAAAACAGTCATCATAATAAAGATCCCCGTGAACATGTGACTCTGATCCTCGCTGATCCTAAAGTGACGGATCCTGGCCTCATGAGCACGGCTGATAACACTGTTTTCATTTTAAACTTTACACCTGATGCCCTGACGAACCTTCTGTGTCATAAACGGCTCTTATCTTTGTTTTAGTGACTCTCAGCTCCTCGTGAGAGTTTTTTATCAGCGCTAATATCAAAATGTCATCTGCTCCAATGAGCCCGTCCAAAGTCTGAGTGCATCTGTCGTCTATAAAACACAGCTCCAGTCGCCTCAGAGTCCAGGTCTGGACCGAGTCCTACAGCAGTTCTGGTCCCGGGTTAGACCTGGTTTAGACCCAGATTAGCCTTATCTTAGAACTGATTTAGTGCTGGGTCCTGGTTCAGTTCTGTTTTAGACCAGGTCCAAATTTAGTTCAGTTCCAGTCCAGATTTAGTCCAGATTTAGTCCAGATTTAGTCCAGATTTAGTCCAGATTTAGTCCAGTTTTAGTCCAGTTTCAGTCCAGTTTCAGCCCCGTTTCAGTCCTGGCTCAGTCCCGGCTCTGGTCTGGCATGGGGCCTCCTCTGCTTCTCCTGTGTGCATTGCTGTGCTGCTATAGCGCCCCCTACAGCAGTGCGGTGGTGACGCTGGGGGGCCCTCGGTTCCGGGACGGTTCCGATGGTTCAGACGGAGCTTTGGGTTCTGTGTGCTCCAGGCTCCTGGACCAGAACCTCCAGAAAAACAACTGAGAACTCAGAAAGAAGAAGGAGTCAGTCAGCCATTTTAGAGTCCACCTGCCCCGAGAGCTGCTGTACCGAGACGACAGGTCAGGATACTACGAGTACTACGAATACTACTGCTACTGCTACTACTATTACTACTACTGCTACTACTATATTACTACTACTACTACTACTACTACTACAGCCAGCCATTTTAGAGTCCACCTGCCCCGAGAGCTGCTGTACCGAGACGACAGGTCAGGATACTACGAGTACTACGAATACTACTGCTACTACTACTACTACTTACTACTAAACTACTGCTACTACTGCTACTACTATACTACTACTACAGCCATTTTAGAGTCCACCTGCCCCGAGAGCTGCTGTACCGAGACGACAGGTCAGGATACTACGAGTACTACGAATACTACTGCTACTACTACTACTATTACTACTGCTACTACTATATTACTGCTACTACTACTACTACTACTACTACTACAGCCATTTTAGAGTCCACCTGCCCCGAGAGCTGCTGTACCAAGACGACAGGTCAGGATACTACGAGTACTACTGCTACTACTACTACTACTACTACTATACTACTACTACTACTACTACTACAGCTTCTACTAGAATACAGCCACTGTAAACACTAGGACTAGCATGAGCCCTCCCTCTCCCCAGGCGCCTCCTCCAGTCACACTCTTCCCTCTCTCCACAGGGAGGCGCTGTCCTGTGTCCAGACCCTGCTGGAGCTGGTCACTCGGGCAGATCTTCAGGCCGTGATGATGGTGGACCTGGTCTTCACGGGGTCCGGGTCAGATCTGTGGAGCGGGGACAGGGAGCAGAGTGTGAGGCTGAGGCTGGACGTCCTGTTTGCACAGCTGGGTGGACTGGCTCACACCTGGGTCCTGCTCCTCCACAGCAGCTCTGTAAAGGAGCTGGAGCTGTACAAGGAGGCGCACAGCATGTTCAGACGACACTTTCCAGGGCCAGGTACAGAGTCACATGTGTGACAGGGGTCCCAGTGTGTAAGAGACCCCCCCAGTGTGTAAGAGACCCTCCCAGTGTGTAAGAGGGGTCCCAGTGTGACAGAGACCCTCCCAGTGTGTAAGAGGGGTCCCAGTGTGTAAGAGACCCTCCCAGTGTGTAAGAGACCCCCCCAGTGTGTAAGAGACCCTCCCAGTGTGTAAGAGACCCCCCCAGTGTGTAAGAGACCCTCCCAGTGTGTAAGAGACCCCCCCAGTGTGTAAGAGACACTCCCAGTGTGTGACAGAGACCCCCCCAGTGTGTAAGGGACCCTCCCAGTGTGTAAAAGACACTCCCAGTGTGACAGAGACCCCCCCAGTGTGTAAGAGACCCCTCCCAGTGTGTAAGAGACCCTCCCAGTGTGACAGAGACACTCCCAGTGTGTAAGAGACCCCCCCAGTGTGTAAGAGACCCCCCAGTGTGTGTAAGAGACCCTCCCAGTGTGTAAGAGGGGTCCCAGTGTGTGACAGAGACCCTCCCAGTGTGTAAGAGGGGTCCCCCAGTGTGTAAGAGACCCTCCCAGTGTGTAAGAGACCCCCCCCCCAGTGTGTAAGAGAGACCCTCCCAGTGTGTAAGAGACCCCCCCAGTGTGTGTAAGAGACCCTCCCAGTGTGTAAGAGACCCCCCAGTGTGTAAGAGACCCTCCCAGTGTGTAAGAGACCCCCCCAGTGTGTAAAGAGACCCTCCCAGTGTGTAAGAGACCCCCCCAGTGTGTGTAAGAGACACTCCCAGTGTGTGACAGAGAGACCCCCCCAGTGTGTAAGGGACCCTCCCAGTGTGTTAAAAGAGACACTCCCAGTGTGTGACAGAGACCCCCCCAGTGTGTAAGAGACCCTCCCAGTGTGTAAGAGACCCTCCCAGTGTGACAGAGACACTCCCAGAGTGTAAGAGACCCCCCCAGTGTGTAAGAGGGGTCCCAGTGTGTAAGAGACCCTCCCAGTGTGTAAGAGACCCTCCCAGTGTGTAAGAGACCCTCCCAATGTGTAAGAGACCCTCCCAGTGTGTAAGAGACCCTCCCAGTGTGTAAGAGACCCTCCCAATGTGTAAGAGACCCTCCCAGTGTGTAAGAGACCCTCCCAGTGTGTAAGAGACCCTCCCAGTGTGTAAGAGACCCCCCCAGTGTGTAAGAGACCCTCCCAGTGTGTAAGAGACCCCCCCAGTGTGTGACAGAGACTCTCCCAGTGTGTAAGAGACCCTCCCAGTGTGTGACAGAGACTCTCCCAGTGTGTAAGAGACCCTCCCAGTCTGTAAGAGACCCTCCCAATGTGTGTAAGAGGGGTCCGAGTGTGTAAGAGACCCTCCCAGTGTGTAAGAGACACTCCCAGTGTGTAAGAGACCCTCCCAGTGTGTAAGAGACCCCCCCAGTGTGTAGAGACCCCCCCCAGTGTGACCGAGGCCCTCCCAGTGTGTAAGAGACACTCCCAGTGTGTGACAGACTCTCCCAGTGTGTAAGAGACCCTCCCAGTGTGTAAGAGACCCCCCCAGTGTGTAAGAGACCCTCCCAGTGTGTAAGAGACCCCCCCAGTGTGTAAGAGGGGTCCCAGTGTGTAAGAGACCCTCCCAGAGTGTAAGAGACCCCCCCAGTGTGTAAGAGATACTCCCAGTGTGTAAGAGACCCCCCCAGTGTGTAAGAGACCCTCCCAGTGTGACAGAGATCCCTCCCAGTGTGTAAGAGACCCCCCCAGTGTGTAAGAGACCCCCCCAGTGTGTAAGAGACCCTCCCAGTGTGTAAGAGACCCTCCCAGTGTGACAGAGATCCTCCCAGTGTGTAAGAGACCCTCCCAGTGTGTAAGAGACCCTCCAAGTGTGTAAGAGGGGTCCCAGTGTGACAGAGACCCTCCCAGTGTGACAGAGACCCTCCCAGTGTGACAGAGACCCTCCCAGTGTGTAAGAGACCCTCCCAGTGTGTAAGAGACACTCCCAGTGTGTAAGAGACCCCCCAGTGTGTAAGAGACACTCCCAGAATGTAAGAGACTCCCCCAGTGTGTAAGAGACTCCCCCAGTGTGTAAGAGACCCTCCCAGTGTGTAAGAGGGGTCCCAGTGTGACAGAGACCCTCCCAGTGTGACAGAGACCCCTCCCAGTGTGACAGAGACCCTCCCAGTGTGACAGAGACCCTCCCAGTGTGTAAGAGACCCTCCCAGTGTGTAAGAGACACTCCCAGTGTGTAAGAGACCCCCCCAGTGTGTAAGAGACACTCCCAGTGTGTAAGAGACCCCCCCAGTGTGTAAGAGGGGTCCGAGTGTGTACAGAGACCCTCCCAGTGTGTAAGAGACCCTCCCCAGTGTGTAAGAGACACTCCCAGTGTGTAAGAGACCCCCCCCAGTGTGTAAGACACACTCCCAGTGTGTAAGAGACCCCCCCAGTGTGTAAGAGGGGTCCGAGTGTGACAGAGACCCCCCCAGTGTGTAAGAGACCCTCCCAGTGTGTAAGAGACCCTCCCAGTGTGACAGAGACCCTCCCAGTGTGACAGAGACCCTCCCAGTGTGTAAGAGACCCTCCCAGTGTGTAAGAGACCCTCCCAGTGTGACAGAGACCCTCCCAGTGTGTAAGAGACCCTCCCAGTGTGACAGAGACCCTCCCAGTGTGACAGAGACCCTCCCAGTGTGTAAGAGACCCTCCCAGTGTGTAAGAGACCCTCCCAGTGTGACAGAGACCCTCCCAGTGTGTAAGAGACCCTCCCAGTGTGTAAGAGGGGGTCCCAGTGTGACAGAGACCCTCCCAGTGTGTAAGAGACCCCCCCAGTGTGTAAGAGACCCTCCCAGTGTGACAGAGACCCTCCCAGTGTGTAAGAGACACTCCAAGTGTGTAAGAGACCCTCCCAGTGTGTAAGAGACCCTCCCAGTGTGTAAGAGACCCTCCCAGTGTGTAAGAGACCCTCCCAGTGTGTAAGAGGGGTCCCAGTGTGACAGAGACCCTCCCAGTGTGTAAGAGACCCCCCCAGTGTGTAAGAGACCCTCCCAGTGTGACAGAGACCCTCCCAGTGTGTAAGAGACCCTCCAAGTGTGTAAGAGACCCTCCCGCCATGTGTGAAAGAGACCCTCCCAGTGTGTAAGAGACCCTCCCAGTGTGACAGAGGGGTCCCAGTGTGTAAGAGACCCTCCCAGTGTGTAAGAGACCCTCCCAGTGTGTAAGAGACCCTCCCAGTGTGTGACAGAGACTCTCCCAGTGTGTAAGAGACCCTCCCAGTGTGTAAGAGACCCTCCCAGTGTGTAAGAGACCCCCCCAGTGTATAAGAGACCCCCCAGTGTGTAAGAGACCCCTCCCAGTGTATAAGAGACCCCCCCAGTGTGTAAGAGACCCTCCCAGTGTGTAAGAGACCCTCCCAGTGTGTAAGAGACCCTCCCAGTGTGTAAGAGACCCTCCCTGTGTGTGTGACAGAGACCCTCCCAGTGTGTAAGAGACCCTCCCAGTGTGTGACAGAGACCCTCCCAGTGTGTGTGACAGAGGGGTCCCCAGTGTGTAAAGACACCCTCCCAGTGTGTAAAAGACCCTCCCAGTGTGTAAGAGACCCTCCCAGTGTGTAAGAGACCCTCCCAGTGTGTAAGAGACCCTCCCAGTGTGACAGAGACCCTCCCAGTGTGTAAGAGACCCTCCCAGTGTGTGTGACAGAGGGGTCCCAGTGTGTAAGAGACCCTCCCAGTGTGTAAGAGACCCTCCCAGTGTGTAAGAGACCCTCCCAGTGTGACAGAGACCCTCCCAGTGTGTAAGAGACCCTCCCAGTGTGTAAGAGACCCTCCCAGTGTGTGACAGAGACCCTCCCAGTGTGTGTGACAGAGACCCTCCCAGTGTGTAAGAGACCCTCCCAGTGTGACAGAGGGGTCCCAGTGTGTAAGAGACCCTCCCAATGTGTGTAAGAGACCCTCCCAGTGTGACCGAGGCCCTCCCAGTGTGTAAGAGACCCTCCCAGTGTGTTAGAGGCCCTCCCAGTGTGTAAGAGGCCCCTCCAGTGTGTGTGACAGAGACTCTCCCAGTGTGTAAGAGACCCTCCCAGTGTGTAAGAGACCCCTCCCAGTGTGTGTGTGTAAGAGACCCCCGCCAGTGTGACCGAGGCCCTCCCAGTGTGTAAGAGACCCTCCCAGTGTGTAAGAGACCCTCCCAGTGTGTAAGAGTCCCTCCCAGTGTGTAAGAGGCCCTCCCAGTGTGTAAGAGACCCTCCCAGCATGTAAGAGGCCCTCCCAGTGTGTAAGAGACCCTCCCAGTGTGACAGAGACCCTCCCAGTGTGTGTGACAGAGACACTCCCAGTGTGTAAGAGACCCTCCCAGTGTGACAGAAGCCCTCCCAGTGTGACAGAGACCCTCCCAGTGACAGAGACCCTCCCAGTGTGTGTGACAGAGACCCCCAGTGTGACAGAGACCAGTGTGTAAGAGACCCTGACACTATGTGTGACAGAGGCCCTCCCAGTGTGTAAGAGACCCTCCCACTGTGTGACAGAGACCCTCCCAGTGTGTGTGACAGAGACACTCCCAGTGTGTAAGAGACCCTCCTACCACGTGTGATAGAGGCCCTCCCAGTGTGTAAGAGACCCTCCCAGTGTGTAAGAGACCCTCCCAGTGTGACAGAGACCCTCCCAGTGTGTAAGAGACCCTGACACTATGTGTGACAGAGGCCCTCCCAGTGTATAAGAGACCCTCCCACTGTGTGACAGAGACCCTCCCAGTGTGTGTGACAGAGACCTTCCCAGTGTGTAAGAGACCCTCCCACCATGTGTGACAGAGGCCCTCCCACCATGTGTGACAGAGGTCTTCCCAGTGTGTAAGAGACCCTCCCACCTTGTGTGACAGAGTCCCTCCCAGTGTGTAGGAGACCCTCCCACCGTGTGTGAAAGAGACCCTCCCACCGTGTGTGACAGAGGCCCTCCCAGTGTGTAAGAGACCCTCTCTGTGTGTCAGAGACCCTCCCACCATGTGTGACAGAGGCCCTCCTTGTGCGTCAGAGGCCCTCTCACCATGTGTGACAGAGACCCTCTCACCATGTGTGTCAGAGGCTCTCTCTGTGTCAGGTCTCCTCTCTGTGTGTCAGGTCTCCTCCCTGTGTGTCAGGTCTCCTCCCTGTGTGTCAGGTCTCCTCTCTGTGTGTCAGGTCTCCTCTCTGTGTGACAGGTGCTCTCTCTGTGTGTCAGGTCTCCTCTCTGTGTGTCAGGTCTCCTCCCTGTGTGTCAGGTCTCCTATCTGTGTGTCAGGTCCCCTCTCTGTGTGGCAAGTCCCCTCTCTGTGTGGCAGATCCATTCTCTGTGTGTCAGCAGCTCTCTCTGTGTGTCAGGTCTCCTCTCTGTGTGTCAGGTCCCCTCTCTGTGTGTCAAGTCTCCTCTCTGTGTGTCAGGTCTCCTCTCTGTGTGTCAGGTCCCCTCTCTGTGTGTCAAGTCTCCTCTCTGTGTGTCAGTCCCCTCTCTGTGTGTCAGGTCCCCTCTCTGTGTGTCAGGTCTCCTCTCTGTGCGTCAAGTCTCTCTCCTCGTGTGTCATGTCTCCTCTCTGTGTGTCAGGTCCCCTCTCTGTGTGTCAGGTCCCCTCTCTGTGTGTCATTTCTCCTCTCTGTGTGTCAGGTCCCCTCTCTGTGAGTCATTTCTCCTCTCTGTGTGTCAGGTCTCCTCTCTGTGTGTCAGGTCTCCTCTCTGTGTGTCAGGTGCTCTCTCTGTGTGTCAGGTCTCCTCTCTGTGTGTCAGATGCCCTCTCTGTGTGTCAGGTCTCCTCTCTGTGTGTCAGTCTCCTCTCTGTGTGTCAGGTCTCCTCTCTCTGTGTGTCAGGTCTCCTCTCTGTGTGTGTCAGGTCTCCTCTCTGTGTGTGTCAGGTCCCTCTCTGTGTGTCAGGTCCCCTCTCTGTGTGTCAGGTCCCTCTCTCTGTGTGTGTCAGGTCTCTCTCTGTGTGTGTCAGGTCTCCTCTCTGTGTGTCAGGTCTCCTCTCTGTGTGTCAGGTCCTCTCTCTGTGTGTCAGGTCCCCTCTGTGTGTCAGGTGCTCTCTCTGTGTGTCAGGTCTCCTCTCTGTGTGTCAGGTCCCTCTCTGTGTGTCAGGTCTCCCCTCTGTGTGTCAGGTCCCCTCTCTCTGTGTGTCAGGTCCTCTCAGTCCTCTCTGTGTGTCAGGTCTCCTCTCTGTGTGTCAGGTCCTCTCTCTCTGTGTGTCAGGTCCCCTCTCTGTGTGTCAGGTCCTCTCTCTGTGTGTCAGGTCTCCTCTCTGTGTGTCAGGTCTCCTCTCTGTGTGTCAGGTGCTCTCTCTGTGTGTCAGGTCTCCTCTCTGTGTGTCAGGTGCTCTCTCTGTGTGTCAGGTCCCCTCTCTGTGTGTCAGGTCTCCTCTCTGTGTGTCAGGTCCCCTCTCTGTGTGTCAGGTCCCCTCTCTGTGTGTCAGGTCTCCCTCTCTGTGTGTCAGGTCTCCTCTCTGTGTGTCAGGTGCTCTCTCTGTGTGTCAGGTCTCCTCTCTGTGTGTCAGGTCTCCTCTCTGTGTGTCAGGTCCCCTCTCTGTGTGTGTCAGTCCCCTCTCTGTGTGTCAGGTCTCTCTCTGTGTGTGTCAGGTCTCCTCTCTGTGTGTCAGGTCTCCTCTCTGTGTGTCAGGTCCCTCTCTCTGTGTGTCAGGTCCCCTCTCTGTGTGTGTCAGGTGCTCTCTCTGTGTGTCAGGTCTCCTCTCTGTGTGTGTCAGGTCCCCTCTCTGTGTGTCAGGTCTCCCCTCTGTGTGTCAGGTCCCCTCTCTGTGTGTCAGGTCTCCTCTCAGTGTGTCAGGTCTCCTCTCTGTGTGTCAGGTCCTCTCTCAGTGTGTCAGGTCCCCTCTCTGTGTGTCAGGTCCCCTCTCTGTGTGTCAGGTCTCCTCTCTGTGTGTGGATAGGTCTCCTCTCTGTGTGTCAGGTCTCCTCTCTGTGTGTCAGGTCTCCTCTCTGTGTGTCAGGTCCCCTCTCTGTGTGTCAGGTGCTCTCTCTGTGTGTCAGGTCCCCTCTCTGTGTGTCAGGTCCCCTCTCTGTGTGTCAGGTCCCCTCTCTGTGTGTCAGGTCTCCTCTCTGTGTGTGGATAGGTCTCCTCTCTGTGTGTCAGGTCCCCTCTCTATGTGTCAGGTCCCCTCTCTGTGTGTCAGGTCCCCTCCCTCTCTGTACTTGTCTTAGTTCCTTGTGTGGATGTGGTGAGTGGAGGCAGATGGCACACATTGGCAGCCACGTGTGTGTCCGTCTGCCCCGGGGCGGCTGTGCTGTTTGTGGGCGGAGCCGTTAGGTTCAGATCCTGTGGGACTCGGACTCATTTGTGCCTCTCTCCTCAGAACGTGCCGTGTCTTTGGGTCTGAAATCGTGGGACCTCTCGGACGTCCCCGAGCTGCGGTCGGACGTGGTGAGTTTTTGTAAACGGTCCCAAAGATGGCGTCCGTGTTTGTGCTGTTTCTGAGCCTCTGTGTCATTACAGCCCATGGATTTCTTGTCGGTGAAGCTGCAGCACGACTGTGATGTGGAGTCTGCGTTTGGAGCGGCGCTGTCCAACATAAAGGTAAAAAGAGACGCTTCAGCTTCAGAGTGAAACAAACGGACCTGCTCACGTTTATTTACCACTTTACACAAAGAAAACTCCGTTAAACGTCTCATATTCCTCCATTTTCTGATCTGTTCTGGTGTTTGGAGCAGTGCACCACACGGTTGCTAGGTAACAGTTACAGAGTGTGATGTCACGATGTGAAACAGGAAGTAAAACCTCAAACCAAAAAGATAAACAAACTGGGAAAAATGTCACTTTTTTAGTTTATCGTCTAACCTGAGGCACTTTGAGTCTAAAACGTCTAACCTGAGGCACTTTGAGTCTAAAACGTCTAACCTGAGGCACTTTGAGTCTAAAACGTCTAACCTGAGGCACTTTGAGTCTAAAACGTCTAACCTGAGGCACTTTGAGTCTAAAACGTCTAACCTGAGGCACTTTGAGTCTGAAACGTCTAACCTGAGGCACTTTGAGTCTTGAGTCTGAAACGTCTAACCTGAGGCACTTTGAGTCTAAAACGTCTAACCTGAGGCACTTTGAGTCTGAAACGTCTAACCTGAGGCACTTTGAGTCTGAAACGTCTAACCTGAGGCACTTTGAGTCTAAAACGTCTAACCTGAGGCACTTTGAGTCTAAAACGTCTAACCTGAGGCACTTTGAGTCTGAAACGTCTAACCTGAGGCACTTTGAGTCTTGAGTCTGAAACGTCTAACCTGAGGCACTTTGAGTCTAAAACGTCTAACCTGAGGCACTTTGAGTCTAAAAAGTCTAACCTGAGGCACTTTGAGTCTAAAACGTCTAACCTGAGGCACTTTGAGTCTAAAACGTCTAACCTGAGGCACTTTGAGTCTAAAACGTCTAACCTGAGGCACTTTGAGTCTGAAAAGTCTAACCTGAGGCACTTTGAGTCTGAAACGTCTAACCTGAGGCACTTTGAGTCTAAAACGTCTAACCTGAGGCACTTTGAGTCTGAAACGTCTAACCTGAGGCACTTTGAGTCTAAAACGTCTAACCTGAGGCACTTTGAGTCTGAAAAGTCTAACCTGAGGCACTTTGAGTCTAAGTCTAACCTGAGGCACTTTGAGTCTAAAGCGTCTAAACCTGAGGCACTTTGAGTCTAAAACGTCTAACCTGAGGCACTTTAAAAGTCTAAAAACGTCTAACCTGAGGCACTTTGAGTCTAAAACGTCTAACCTGAGGCACTTTGAGTCTGAAACGTCTAACCTGAGGCACTTTAAAGTCTAAAACGTCTAACCTGAGGCACTTTGAGTCTGAAAAGTCTAACCTGAGGCACTTTGAGTCTGAAACGTCTAACCTGAGGCACTTTAAAGTCTAAAACGTCTAACCTGAGGCACTTTGAGTCTAAAACGTCTAACCTGAGGCACTTTAAGTCTAAAACGTGAGGCTGAGGCACTTTGAGTCTGAAACGTCTAACCTGAGGCACTTTAAATTCTAAAACGTCTAACCTGAGGCACTTTGAGTCTAAAACGTCTAACCTGAGGCACTTTGAGTCTAAAACGTCTAAAACGTCTAACCTGAGGCACTTTGAGTCTAAAACGTCTAACCTGAGGCACTTTGAGTCTAAAACGTCTAACCTGAGGTACTTTGAGTCCGAAACGTCTAACCTGAGGCACTTTGAGTCCGAAACGTCTAACCTGAGGCACTTTAAAGTCTGAAACGTCTAACCTGAGGCACTTTGAGTCTAAAATGTCTAACCTGAGGCACTTTGAGTCTACAAAATTTTAACCTGAGGCACTTTGAGTCTAAAACGTCTAACCTGAGGCACTTTGAGTCTAAAACGTCTAACCTGAGGCACTTTGAGTCTAAAACGTCTAACCTGAGGCACTTTGAGTCTGAAACGTCTAACCTGAGGCACTTTGAGTCTAAAACGTCTAACCTGAGGCACTTTGAGTCTAAAACGTCTAACCTGAGGCACTTTGAGTCTAAAACGTCTAACCTGAGGCACTTTGAGTCTAAAACGTCTAACCTGAGGCACTTTGAGTCTAAAAAGTCTAACCTGAGGCACTTTGAGTCTAAAACGTCTAACCTGAGGCACTTTGAGTCTAAAAACGTCTAACCTGAGGCACTTTGAGTCTAAAACGTCTAACCTGAGGCACTTTGAGTCTAAAACGTCTAACCTGAGGCACTTTGAGTCTAAAACGTCTAACCTGAGGCACTTTGAGTCTAAAACGTCTAACCTGAGGCACTTTGAGTCTAAAACGTCTAACCTGAGGCACTTTGAGTCTAAAACGTCTAACCTGAGGCACTTTGAGTCTAAAACGTCTAACCTGAGGCACTTTGAGTCTAAAACGTCTAACCTGAGGCACTTTGAGTCTAAAACACGTCTAACCTGAGGCACTTTGAGTCTAAAACGTCTAACCTGAGGCACTTTGAGTCTAAAACGTCTAACCTGAGGCACTTTGAGTCTAAAACGTCTAACCTGAGGCACTTTGAGTCTAAAACGTCTAACCTGAGGCACTTTGAGTCTAAAACGTCTAACCTGAGGCACTTTGAGTCTAAAACGTCTAACCTGAGGCACTTTGAGTCTAAAACGTCTAACCTGAGGCACTTTGAGTCTAAAACGTCTAACCTGAGGCACTTTGAGTCTAAAACGGGGCGGCAGTGGCTCAGTAGGTTGAGTGTTTGTCACTGATCCGAAGGTTGGCGGTTCAAATCCCGCTCTCTACATAAACATCATTGGTTGAGGGGTTAGATCCACTGACTCGAAGGTTGGCGGTGCAATTCCAGCCCTCACAGATGAATGCTGTCGTTGTGTCCTTGGGCAAGACACTTAACCCACCTACCCCCAGCCCTTGGGACAACGGGTGGAAATTAGCCTCTGGCTATAATCCGGCGTGTTTACATTCATGTCTGTCATGTCATGTCTGTTCATCAACATGCACTGTCCCAACCAAAAAAAAAAACAAAAAAACAAAAACGTCTAACCTGAGGCACTTTGAGTCTGAAACGTCTAACCTGAGGCACTTTGAGTCTAAAACGTCTAACCTGAGGCACTTTGAGTCTGAAACGTCTAACCTGAGGCACTTTGAGTCTAAAACGTCTAACCTGAGGCACTTTAAAGTCTAAAACGTCTAACCTGAGGCACTTTGAGTCTAAAACGTCTAACCTGAGGCACTTTGAGTCTAAACGTCTAACCTGAGGCACTTTGAGTCTGAAACGTCTAACCTGAGGCACTTTGAATCTAAAACGTCTAACCTGAGGCACTTTGAGTCTGAAACGTCTAACCTGAGGCACTTTGAGTCTAAAACGTCTAACCTGAGGCACTTTGAGTCTAAAACGTCTAACCTGAGGCACTTTAAAGTCTAAAACGTCTAACCTGAGGCACTTTGAGTCTAAAACGTCTAACCTGAGGCACTTTAAAGTCTAAAACGTCTAACCTGAGGCACTTTGAGTCTAAAACGTCTAACCTGAGGCACTTTGAGTCTAAAACGTCTAACCTGAGGCACTTTGAGTCTAAAACGTCTAACCTGAGGTGTTTTTCAGAGAGTGTCTGGACATCGTCCTGTTCTCGTTTACTCCATCGAACTGAAACACTGCAAAGACGAACAGGACGTCCTGGAGAACCTGCTCAGAGGTACAAAAGTTAGACCTGGTTTAGTCCTGGTTTAGTCCTGGGTTAGACCTGGTTTAGTCCTGGTCTAGTCCTGGTCTAGTCCTGGTTTAGTCCTGGTTTAGTCCTGGTCTAGTCCTGGTTTAGTCCTGGTTTAGTCCTGGTTTAGTCCTGGTTTAGTCCTGGTCTAGTCCTGGTTTAGTCCTGGTCTAGTCCTAGTTTAGTCCTGGTTTAGTCCTGGTTTAGTCCTGGTTTAGTCCTGGTTTAGACCTGGTTTAGACCTGGTTTAGTCCTAGTTTAGTCCTGGTTTAGTCCTGGTCTAGTCCTGGTTTAGTCCTGGTTTAGTCCTGGTTTAGACCTGGTTTAGTCCTGGTTTAGTCCTGGTTTAGTCCTGGTCTTGTCCTGGTTTAGTCCTGGTCTTGTCCTGGTCTAGTCCTGGTTTAGTCCTGGTCTAGTCCTGGTCTAGTCCTGGTTTAGTCCTGGTTTAGTCCTGGTCTTGTCCTGGTCTTGTCCTGGTTTAGTCCTGGTTTAGTCCTGGTCTTGTCCTGGTCTTGTCCTGGTTTAGTCCTGGTTTAGTCCTGGTTTAGTCCTGGTTTAGTCCTGGTTTAGTCCTGGTTTGGTCCTGGTTTAGTCCTGGTTTAGTCCTGGTTTAGTCCTTGTTCTGGTCTCGTTCTGTTTCATAATCTGGAGATAACCTCTGGTCATAAAGGTCGAGGCCTCACACACTTAAAGCTGCACTCTGGCACATTTCCACCTGCTTGTCTCCATGGAGATGTTATCGCTGGGTTTCAAATGTTCCACAGTGTGGCATTAAACCCATCAACCTGGTGTTCATTCCATTCAGGTGTTTTTATCGCTGAAGTTTACACCTTTAAAACACATGAACGTTCTGTGAGTGGACTCGCCTCTCCACAGATCTGACCTTTTTCATATGCACCAAAAATCTTTAAAAGAGTTTATCTGTAATGTGCCATGATGAAAATAAGAATCTAAAAGAGGATCCACGAGAACAAGTGACTAGAACGTGGTGAAAGTTCTGAAGAACAGTGTGAAGAACAGGTCTGGATTCACCTGAGGGACCCTCCACTAGAAAAGTTACGTAGTGCAGCTTTAAACACTTCAAACAAACCGTCTAAAACAAACTCCAGGAAATGAAACGGCAACAGGTTTGAGGACGAGCTCGTGTTGGACTAACGTGACTCAGACGCCCACAGACTGAGTGAAGACGTGTCCTCCTCAGCTCAGAGAGGCTAACAGAGGCTAACAGAGGCTAACAGAGGCTAACAGAGGCTAACAGAGGCAAACAGAGGCAAACAGAGGCTAACAGAGGCTAACAGAGGCTAACAGAGGCTAACAGAGGCAAACAGAGGCAAACAGAGGCTAACAGAGGCTAACAGAGGCTAACAGAGGCTAACAGAGGCTAACAGAGGCAAACAGAGGCAAACAGAGGCTAACAGAGGCTAACAGAGGCTAACAGAGGCTAACAAGGCAAACAGAGGCTAACAGAGGCTAACAGAGGCAAACAGAGGCAAACAGAGGCAAACAGAGGCTAACAGAGGCTAACAGAGGCTAACAGAGGCTAACAGAGGCTAACAGAGGCAAACAGAGGCTAACAGACGCTAACAGAGGCTAACAGAAGCTAACAGGTATAGCGGCTAATTTAGAGATGAGTATCATAGCAACCAAAGAGCCAATCAGGAGCGAGGCTGTTGAAGGTCACGCCCCTTCACTCACACCACTGGTTTAGCAGGGAATAAGAGCTTAGCAACACTGTCAATCAAACCTGAGCGACAGGAGCGACGTCGGGGACAGAAGGACCTGATGTGTCTGTTATTAATGTTCATATGTTGATTTACAGAAACAGACGTGAAATAAAAACCCCAGGATCATGTAGAGGGTTAATATTTAAGATTATTTGGTTAGAAAGTGCATCATGATCACTTCCTGTTTGTAACGCGGCGGCAGCAGGTCAGACATGTCCGTTTATATCCTGTGATTTCATTATAATTATGTCTGATGTCAAATAAAATGTGACGAGACATTTATGACCTTATATAAAATTATCATGTCAGTAAAGTTAATATTTATGAAAATTATCTTATCACATATTTACAAGCGACAAATGGACCAAAGATCAAACGAGTTTGTGTTTGTTCAATGGTTTAGACCTGGTTTAGTCCTGGTTTAGACCTGGTTTAGTCCTGGTTTAGACCTGGTTTAGACCTGGTTTAGACCTGGTTTAGTCCTGGTTTAGACCTGGTTTAGACCTGGTTTAGTCCTGGTTTAGACCTGGTTTAGTCCTGGTTTAGTCCTGGTTTAGTCCTGGTTTAGTCCTGGTTTAGTCCTGGTTTAGACCTGGTTCAGACCTGGTTCAGACCTGATTTAGACCTGGTTTAGACCTGGTTTAGTCCTGGTTTAGGGTTTAGACCTGGTTTAGACCTGGTTTAGACCTGGTTTAGTCCTGGTTTAGACCTGGTTTAGACCTGGTTCAGACCTGGTTCAGACCTGGTTTAGACCTGGTTCAGACCTGGTTTAGACCTGGTTCAGACCTGGTTTAGACCTGGTTTAGTGGTTCAGACTGGTTTAGTCCTGGTTTAGTCCTGGTTCAGACCTGGTTTAGACCTGGTTTAGACTGGTTTAGACCTGGTTTAGACCTGGTTTAGTCCTGGTTTAGACCTGGTTTAGTCCTGGTTTAGTCCTGGTTTAGTCCTGGTTTAGTCCTGGTTTAGTCCTGGTTTAGACCTGGTTTAGACCTGGTTCAGACCTGGTTCAGACCTGGTTTAGACCTGGTTTAGACCTGGTTTAGTCCTGGTTTAGTCCTGGTTTAGACCTGGTTTAGACCTGGTTTAGACCTGGTTTAGTCCTGGTTCAGACCTGGTTTAGACCTGGTTCAGACCTGGTTCAGACCTGGTTTAGACCTGGTTCAGACCTGGTTTAG
The DNA here is from genome assembly GCA_019594935.1 of Periophthalmus modestus. Taxonomy (NCBI): domain Eukaryota; kingdom Metazoa; phylum Chordata; class Actinopteri; order Gobiiformes; family Gobiidae; genus Periophthalmus; species Periophthalmus modestus. Next base: position 518,376 of record JAIEZT010001300.1, on the reverse strand, counting down.
ACCTGGTTCAGACCTGGTTTAGACCTGGTTTAGACCTGGTTTAGTCCTGGTTTAGTCCTGGTTCAGACCTGGTTTAGACCTGGTTCAGACCTGGTTTAGACCTGGTTTAGACCTGGTTTAGTCCTGGTTTAGTCCTGGTTTAGTCCTGGTTTAGACCTGGTTTAGACCTGGTTCAGACCTGGTTTAGACCTGGTTCAGACCTGGTTCAGACCTGGTTCAGACCTGGTTTAGACCTGGTTTAGACCTGGTTCAGACCTGGTTCAGACCTGGTTTAGACCTGGTTCAGACCTGGTTTAGACCTGGTTCAGACCTGGTTTAGACCTGGTTTAGACCTGGTTCAGACCTGGTTCAGACCTGGTTTAGACCTGGTTCAGACCTGGTTCAGACCTGGTTTAGACCTGGTTTAGTCCTGGTTTAGTCCTGGTTTAGACCTGGTTCAGACCTGGTTCAGACCTGGTTTAGTCCTGGTTTAGTCCTGGTTTAGACCTGGTTTAGTCCCGGTTTAGTCCCGGTTTAGACCTGGTTTAGACCTGGTTTAGTCCTGGTTTAGACCTGGTTTAGACCTGGTTTAGTCCTGGTTTAGACCTGGTTTAGACCTGGTTTAGTCCTGGTTTAGACCTGGTTTAGACCTGGTTTAGTCCTGGTTTAGACCTGGTTCAGACCTGGTTCAGACCTGGTTCAGACCTGGTTTAGACCTGGTTTAGTCCTGGTTTAGTCCTGGTTTAGACCTGGTTTAGTCCCGGTTTAGTCCTGGTTTAGACCTGGTTTAGACCTGGTTTAGTCCTGGTTTAGACCTGGTTTAGACCTGGTTTAGTCCTGGTTTAAACCTGGTTCAGACCTGGTTCAGACCTGGTTCAGACCTGGTTCAGACCTGGTTCAGACCTGGTTTAGTCCTGGTTCAGACCTGGTTCAGACCTGGTTCAGACCTGGTTTAGACCTGGTTCAGACCTGGTTCAGACCTGGTTCAGACCTGGTTTAGTCCTGGTTTAGACCTGGTTTAGACCTGGTTTAGTCCTGGTTTAGACCTGGTTCAGACCTGGTTCAGACCTGGTTCAGACCTGGTTCAGACCTGGTTCAGACCTGGTTCAGACCTGGTTTAGACCTGGTTCAGACCTGGTTTAGACCTGGTTTAGACCCTGGTTTAGTCCCTGGTTTAGACCTGGTTTAGACCTGGTTTAGACCTGGTTCAGACCTGGTTCAGACCTGGTTTAGACCTGGTTTCAGACCTGGTTCAGACCTGGTTCAGACCTGGTTTAGACCTGGTTCAGACTGGTTTAGACCTGGTTTAGACCTGGTTTAGTCCCTGGTTTAGACCTGGTTCAGACCTGGTTTAGTCCTGGTTTAGACCTGGTTTAGACCTGGTTCAGACCTGGTTTAGACCTGGTTTAGACCTGGTTTAGTCCTGGTTTAGACCTGGTTTAGACCTGGTTCAGACCTGGTTTAGACCTCGTTCAGACCTGGTTCAGACCTGGTTTAGACCTGGTTCAGACCTGGTTTAGTCCTGGTTTAGTCCCGGTTTAGTCCCTGGTTTAGACCTGGTTTAGACCTGGTTCAGACCTGGTTCAGACCTGGTTAGACCTGGTTTAGTCCTGGTTTAGACCTGGTTTAGACCTGGTTCAGACCTGGTTTAGACCTGGTTTAGACCTGGTTTAGTCCTGGTTTAGACCTGGTTCAGACCTGGTTCAGACCTGGTTCAGACTGGTTTAGACCTCGTTCAGACCTGGTTCAGACCTGGTTTAGACCTGGTTCAGACCTGGTTTAGTCCTGGTTTAGTCCCGGTTTAGTCCCGGTTTAGACCTGGTTTAGACCTGGTTCAGACCTGGTTCAGACCTGGTTTAGACCTGGTTTAGTCCTGGTTTAGACCTGGTTTAGACCTGGTTCAGACCTGGTTCAGACCTGGTTTAGTCCTGGTTTAGACCTGGTTTAGACCTGGTTTCAGACCTGGTTCAGACCTGGTTCAGACCTGGTTCAGACCTGGTTTAGACCTGGTTTTAGACCTGGTTTAGACCTGGTTTAGACCTGGTTCAGACCTGGTTTAGACCTGGTTCAGACCTGGTTCAGACCTGGTTCAGACCTGGTTCAGACCTGGTTCAGACCTGGTTCAGACCTGTTTAGACCTGGTTCAGACCTGGTTCAGACCTGGTTCAGACCTGGTTCAGACCTGGTTTAGACCTGGTTTAGACCTGGTTTAGTCCTGGTTTAGACCTGGTTTAGACCTGGTTTAGACCTGGTTTAGACCTGGTTTAGATCTGGTTTAGACCTGGTTTAGTCCCGGTTTAGTCCTGGTTTAGACCTGGTTTAGACCTGGTTTAGACCTGGTTTAGACCTGGTTTAGACCTGGTTCAGACCTGGTTTAGACCTGGTTTAGACCTGGTTTAGTCCAGGTTTAGTCCTGGTTCAGACCTGGTTTAGACCTGGTTCAGACCTGGTTTAGACCTGGTTTAGTCCTGGTTTAGACCTGGTTTAGACCTGGTTTAGTCCTGGTTTAGACCTGGTTTAGACCTGGTTCAGACCTGGTTTAGACCTGGTTCAGACCTGGTTTAGACCTGGTTCAGACCTGGTTTAGACCTGGTTCAGACCTGGTTCAGACCTGGTTCAGACCTGGTTTAGACCTGGTTCAGACCTGGTTTAGACCTGGTTCAGACCTGGTTTAGACCTGGTTCAGACCTGGTTTAGACCTGGTTTAGACCTGGTTCAGACCTGGTTCAGACCTGGTTCAGACCTGGTTTAGACCTGGTTCAGACCTGGTTCAGACCTGGTTCAGACCTGGTTTAGACCTGGTTCTCTGTGTTCTCAGTTCAGGCTCAGTCGGAGTTGGACTTGGTCGGGTTGGAGGTGTCGTCCATGTTGGATGTGTCTCTGAAGGACCTGAGCGTCTCACACAGGTACGACATGAGTCTGACCTCAGACTTTAGCCTCATGTTAAACCAATGGACCTGGAGATGCTAATGCTAACCTTAGACATTTGAGATGTGACTATCAGACATGTTTCTGTCCCTGAGCAGATACTCAAAGATCGTCCAACAAAAGAGAGCCAGCAGCGGCCTCCAGGGGGCGCTCTCTTCTCCACCCGTATCCTTCACTCCTGGACTGAAGAACCTACCTGCGTCACAAGTTCCCTCCACGGCTAAAGTGGTGTGGGAGAAGTTCTCACACTGGTCAGAGTTCCAGAACAGAATGTATTATTACGGAACATTTCCCACAGACTTCCTGTGGGAGTCATGTCCTCAGCCTATCAGGTCGAAGGAGGCTGGAACGCCGGCGGGAAAGGCCCCAGTATTTGGGACACTTTTACTCACAAGGCCGGCAACGGTATCCCAGAGAACGGTAATGGAGATGTGGCGTGACAGCTACAACAAAGTGGACGTAGACTTAGGCCTGATTAAAGCCCTTAGGGGTCAAGTCTTATCGCTTTTTTTCCCTCTCCTGGTCCAGGATCTTTCCCAACGGGATGGCTGCAGCGCCCAAACACTAACGGCGTGAACTATTACAACAAGCTGATCGACGGTCTGTTGGGTCTGGGCGTGACTCCGGTGGGTCACTCTGTACCACTGGGACCTGCCCCAGGCGCTGCAGGACATTGGCGGCTGGGAGAACGTCGCCATCATCGACCATTTCAACAGTTACGCTGAATTCTGCTTCAAGACGTTTGGAGACAAAGTGAAGTTTTGGATCACGTTTAACGACCCGTTCACAATCGCGTGGAAAGGCTACGGCAGCGGAGAGATGCCCCCAAATCTAAAAGTGAATCCTGGAGTGACCCCGTATAAAGTGGGACACAATCTGATCAAAGCCCACGCCACAGCTTACCACACGTACGACACATATCGCCCGGCGCAGAAGGGACTGGTCAGTATCGCTCTGAACGCAGACTGGTATGAGCCCCTGGACGTGAACACGCCCCGAGAGCTGGAGGCCGCAGACAGGGCCATGCAGTTCAGGCTCGGATGGTTCGCGCACCCCATTTTTAAGAACGGCGATTATCCTGAAGCCATGAAGTTTCAGGTAGGAAACAAATGCGACCTCCAACGTCTCAAAGAATCTCGACTGCCCACGTTCACCGAGGAGGAGAAGAACTTTATCAGAGGAACTGCAGACGTGTTCTGTGCCAATCACCACACCACCAGAATCGCTAAATACTCCACACAGCGCTTGAATCCCCCATCCTTCCAGTACGACTGGGACATCTTGGAGCAGGAGCTGACCGACTATCCGCAGACGGACGTGGCGGGACAGAGGGCTGTGGCATGGGGCCTGAGGCGGGTCCTGAACTGGATAAAGGAGGAGTACGGAAACCCGGAGGTGTATGTGAGCGACAACGGGGTGGGCACAGACAGGGCGACGAGCACCGACGACTCCGCCCGAGTGTTCTTCCTCAAGACCTACATCGATGAGGCGCTCAAAGGTGGGTTTTAGACCAGGTCCTGACCTTATCGTTCGAGACCAGTCAAAAGTCTGGACAAGGCTCCTCATTCAAAGTTTTTTTCTTTATGTTTACTACTTTCTGCATGTTACATACCTACTGAAGACCTCAAATAGTCAAAAGTATAAATAAATTTAAATAAAAGACACAGAGGACCACATTACTCACACAGGGGTTAAAAGCCAGAGGATGAAAGTGGGTCTGGAGACTTGAAAGCCTCCAGTGTGGGGTTGGTGCAGTATACTAATACCAGCATTAATATCACAGCTCAGAGCGTGGACGGCGTGCGGCTCCGGGGGTACCTGGGGGCCCCTCTCATGGACTCCTTTGAGTGGCTGAAGGGGTACATTATGGGCAGCGGTCTGTACCAGGTGGACTTCACTAAACCTGAGCGTCCCCGGACAGAGAAGTACTCGGCAAAGTACTACATGGACATCGTGAAACAGAACGGGTTCCCTGCAGGTGAGGACGAACTCCCTCTGTATGGACACTTCAGAGACGACATGATGTGGAGCACCGCCACCGCCTCTTATCAGGTACAGGATTTTTGTTGGATTAGGTTCATTGGGACTTCTCAGATTCATAGTTTATTTCATACTTTGAGAGTTTGGGCTGTACTCTGGCGCCTGATCTAAACAGATTTTGGTGCTGTCTTTTTACTTGGAGCAGTATGACGACAGCACCATCTTCAGTCCGACCTCCTCAGAGGCGTATCCCAGGTGTGCGAGAGTAGGCATGCCCCCTCATCCCGATTTACAGTCTGATGGGCATGTTTACGGATCTTGATGGCCTCCCTGATTTGTTTCTATTGTCTCTGTAACCTTTGACCTCTGACCTTAGCATCGTCCCAGATGGATTTCCCTCGTGCAGTGCTCTGAGTTTGCAGACCTACGTTGCTCTTGATGTTTTTGTTGATCACAGGCTTCACAGACATCGCCAAAATCTGTTTAAATCAGCTGACCCGACACGCCAATGTCACGTGACACTTCTGAAAGAGCAGAGTTCAATCAGTAACTATAATCTACATGTATGTCTATGGGGAAATGTGCCGCAGTTATCATGAGGACACAATGCACACATTGGCAAACACAGACAAAAAAGTTGTTAGATCTTCTGAAAACTGAAGAAAAAATTCAAAAGTGATTGAAAGACAATCTTTGATCAATATGAGCGAGTTTACACAAAAAGGTGGCTCATTGAAAAATTGTTGGCTAATGCTAGCTAGCCTGTGAGTGATGTTATGCTAAAGGGACTTGTTTAACAGCACAGATCAGTTCACCCCAGACACTTCCTCCAGCTCCTCCAGAGGCATTCCCAACTCAGCTGCTCCTCAACAGTGTCTCCAGTGTGACTGACCCCCTCACCCTAACTCTAAACCCCTCACCCTAACTCTAAACCCCTCACCCTAACTCTAAACCCCTCACCCTAACTCTAAACCCCTCACCCTAACTCTAAGGGAGCACCCAGCCACCCTCAGAGGAAACTCATTCAAACGCTTGTATCCACCATCTTGTCCTTTCAGTCATTACTCAAAGCTCAGAACAGAGCCAGACACAAAGAGTAACTGTACTCCATCATGCACTGGGAGCAGATCCTACAGGGACCAAACGGCCTTTAGCAAAGGGCCCCGGATCCCGTACTTCCAGAGCAGTGCGGTTTTCGTCCCAGTCCCAGAACACTGGACCAGCTCTACACTCGGTTCAGGTCCTCGAGGCTCATGGAAGTTTGGCACAGTCCACATGTGTTTTGTGGATCTGGAGAAGACATTTGACGGTGTTCCTCGTGGTGTCCTTTGGAGGGTGCTCTGGGAGTATAGGGTCTGGGGCCTTTGGCTAAGGGCTGTCCGGTCCCTGTGTGACTGGAGCAGGAGCTGTGTTCACTTCGCTGGCAGTAAATCAGACCCGTTCTCACTGCATGATGGTTCATTGTTTTTTAAGACAGAGTTTCTAGATACATCCAGTGGCCGGAGGGGGTCTGGTTCAGGGGCCGGAGGAGGTCTGGTTCAGGGGCCGGAGGGGGTCTGGTTCAGGGGCCGGAGGGGGTCTGGTTCAGGGGCCGGAGGGGGTCTGGTTCAGGGGCCGGAGGGGGTCCAGTTCAGGAACCGTAGGATCTTATCTCTGCTGTTTGCAGATGTTGTCCTGATGGTTACATCAAACCAGAACCTGCAGCAGGATTGGGACGGTTTGCAGCTGAGTGTGAAGCAGCTGGTTGTGGTGAAGAAGGAGCTGAGGCCAAAGGCAAAGCTCTTGATTTAAAGGTCGATCTATGTTCTTACCCTCACCTACGGTCATGACCTTTGGGTAATGACCAAAAGGACAAGAGCACGGATAGAAGCGTTTAAATGAGTTTCCTCCACAGGGTGGCTGGGTGCTCCCTTAGAGATAGGGTGAGGAGCTCAGTCACATGGGAGGAGCTCGGAGTAGAGCCGTTGCTCCTCCACGTGGAGAGGAGCAGCTGAGGTGGCTCGAACATCTGTTCTGGGAGTATGACATCATCTCATTTTGCAACCTGAAAAACACCAATAAGGACTTCAGCTGTTTCCTGTTTGTTCATTCTGATTTCTGACAGCTTCTCTCTCCCCTCCTTCCTCCCTCTCTTTCCCCTCTTCCTCGTCTCTCTCTCAGATTGAAGGTGCATGGCGTGCAGACGGTAAAGGCCTCAGTATTTGGGATACTTTTGCACATACTCCGCTCCGCGTTTCCAACGACGACACCGGCGACGTGGCGTGCGACAGTTACCATAAGCCTGATGAAGACGTGCGCATGCTGCAGAATCTGGGGGTGGGGTTCTATCGCTTCTCCATCTCCTGGTCCAGAGTCCTGCCCGATGGCACAACGGCACACGTCAACGAGCCAGGCCTCAAGTACTACGAGTACCTGGTGGATGCACTACTGCAGGCCGGCATTCAGCCACTGGTGAGTACTGATACTGCGGAGGAGTTCAGACCCTCAAAATATCACACTATACTGCAGTAGTATCAGGAGTACGAGTAGTAGTAGTAGTGGTGGTAGTAATAGTGGTAGTGTTAGTATTAGTATCAGTAGTAGTGGTAACAGTACTCGCCCCTCCACAGATCACGCTGTTCCACTGGGACCTGCCGCAGGCGCTGCAGGACGTGGGCGGGTGGGAGAATGACACTATAGTGGAGTGTTTCACGCAGTACTCAGACCTGATGTTCTCCCGCCTCGGGCACAAAGTCAAACACTGGATCACCATCAACGAGCCGTACATCTTTACCAACATAGGCCATGGGTACGGAGCTGCCGCGCCCGGTGAGACACTCTGATGTTCTACTGCTCTGTCCTCGGTTTAGTCCTGGTTTAGTCCTGGTTCAGTCCTGGTTTAGTCCTGGTTCAGTCCTGGTTCAGTCCTGGTTTAGTCCTGGTTTAGTCCTGGTTTAGTCCTGGTTTAGTCCTGGTTCAGTCCTGGTTTAGTCCTGGTTCAGTCCTGGTTCAGTCCTGGTTTAGTCCTGGTTCAGTCCTGGTTCAGTCCTGGTTTAGTCCTGGTTCAGTCCTGGTTTAGTCCTGGTTCAGTCCTGGTTTAGTCCTGGTTCAGTCCTGGTTTAGTCCTGGTTCAGGCCTAGATCCTAACCGGTTTTGGCCCTCACAGGGATTTCGTTCCGCCCGGGGACCCTTCCGTACATCGTGGGTCACAACCTGCTCAAGGCCCACGCCGAGGCCTGGCACCTGTACAACTCCACCTACAGGCCGTCGCAGAAAGGGATCATCTCCATCACGCTCAACTCGGACTGGGCTGAACCACGCAACCCGCACAAGCCAGAGGACTACGACGCCGCCAACAGATACGTAGAGGTACTGCAGGCACGGGAGAGGGGGGCATTTATTCACTTTGAGACCACAGACTGTACAAAAAAGTGTCCTGAAGAAGTGTGACATCAGCCACTGTGTTCAGCTCCACATGAAGCTCATCGAGTCTAGAGCAGGTGTAGTGGCCTGGAGCACAGTTCCATATTTGGAATTGGAATGAGTATCATAGCAACGAAAGAGCCAATCAGAGCGAGGCTGATGAAGGTAACGCCCCTTCCCTAGCAACGATGTCACTCAAACCTGTTCTTAATACTAGCAGAAGTGACCTCGGGGAAAGAAGGACCTGATGTGTCTGTTATTAATGTTCATATGTTGATTTACAGACACAGACGTGAAATAAAAACCCCAGGATCATGTAGAGGGTTAATACGAACATTTAAGACCAACATGAGTCTGACAGCAGCAGGACAGAGAGAGAGACAGGTTTTACACAGAAAATGAACTGGACAAAAAGTCGACTTCCTGTTTGGACACAGTTTCCCTCGTAGCTGCCGCCGTGTTTCATTTATAAATACAGTCTGTGCGAGCTGTTCGGGGTCTGGTCATAAACACAGTTCTGTCTCAGTTCCAGTTGGGCTGGTTTGCTCACCCCATTTTTGTCGGAGACTACAGCGAGCTCATGAAGACCACCATCAGGAACCGGAGCCTGGCAGGCGGACTCCCCAAGTCCAGGTGAGGAATACAGGGTCAAGTCTCCAGTTCTGGTTCAGGACTGTTTTAGTCCTGGTTTAGTCCTAGTTCAGACCTTACTTCAGACTCACTCGTTTTCTTTCAGGTTGCCAGAGTTCACTCCGGAGCAGATACAGAGGATTAAAGGCACTCACGATTTCTTTGGCTTTAACCACTACACCACCAAACTGGCCTTTCCCCTGAGCTACGGCAACCTACAGCACTACGACGCCGACCGGTGAGAGTCCACAGCCCGGGGTCAGAGCGGGGTCAGGGGTCAGGGGTCAGAGCGTATTGTATCTGCACGTGCTCAGATGTTTCTGCTGCGCAAACACGTCTCACTACAGCAACACACACGGACAAACTCCATGTTATACAACCATAATGCCAAGAAAGCTCGGACAGGGGCATGTTTAAAATCCACCTGTTTGGAACATTCCACAGGTGAACAGGAAACAGGTGAGTGTCATGATCGGGGATAAAAGGAGCATCCTCAAGGGGCTCAGTCCTTCACAAGGAGCGAGGTTCAGCTCTTTGAACAACTGTGTGAGCAAATAGTCCAACAGTCTAAGAGCAACATATCTCAACGGACAACTGAAAATTAATTTAGGCATTTCATCATCTACCGTCCATAATATCTGGAGAAATCTCAGCAGGTAAGTGGCAAGGCCCAACACTGACCGTGACCTTCGACCCCTCAGGTGGGACTGTATAAAAACAGACATGAATGTGTAAAGGACATTACCACATGGGTCAGGGACACTTCAGGAAAACACTGTCAGTGACACAGTTCTCTACATGTCCAAGTGAAAGTTAAAACTGTACCATGAAAGAGAAAGACAAATATCAACGACACCCAGAAAAACCACCGGCTTTTCTGTCCCCGAGCTTCTGAGATGGACAGACACAAAGTGGAGAAGTGAGCTGTGGTCCACAAGTCCACATTTCAAACTGTTTTTGGAAATCATGGACGTCGTGTCCTGTCAAAGGGGAAAAGGACCAAAGGACCATCTGGATTGTTACTGGCACAAAGTTCAAAAGCCTCTGTGATGGTCTGGGGGTGTTAGTGATGGTCTGGGGGTGTGTTGTGATGGTCTGGGGGTGTGTTAGTGATGGTCTGGGGGTGTTTTAGTGGGGGGTGTTAGTGGGTCTGGGGGTGTGTTAGTGATGGTCTGGGGGTGTTAGGTGATGGTCTGGGGGTGTTTAGTGATGGTCTGGGGGTGTGTGGGGGTGTTAGTGATGGTCTGGGGGTGTGTAGTGATGTGTGGGGGTGAGTGATGGTCTGGGGGGGTGTTAGTGATGGTCTGGGGGTGTTAGTGATGGTCTGGGGGGTGTGTTGGTGATGGTCTGGGGGTGTGTTAGTGATGGTCTGGGGGTGTTAGTGATGGTCTGGGGGTGTGTTAGTGATGGTCTGGGGGTGTGTGTTAGTGATGGTCTGGGGGTGTGTTAGTGATGGTCTGGGGGGGTGTTAGTGATGATGGTCTGGGGGGTGTGTTAGTGATGGGTGGGGGGTGTTAGTGATGGTCTGGGGGTGTGTTAGTGATGGTCTGGGGGTGTTAGTGATGGTCTGGGGGTGTGTTAGTGATGGTCTGGGGGTGTTAGTGATGGTCTGGGGGTGTGTTAGTGATGGTCTGGGGGTGTTAGTGATGGTCTGGGGTGTTAGTGATGGTCTGGGGGTGTTTAGTGATGGTCTGGGGGTGTGTTAGTGATGGTCTGGGGTGTTAGTGATGGTCTGGGGGTGTGTTAGTGATGGTCTGGGGTGTGTAGTGATGGTCTGGGGGTGTGTTAGTGATGGTCTGGGTGTGTTTTAGTGATGGTCTGGGGGTGTTAGTGATGGTCTGGGGGTGTTAGTGATGGTCTGGGGGGTGTTAGTGATGGGGGGGTGTGTTAGTGATGGTCTGGGGGTGTGTTAGTGATGGTCTGGGGGTGTGTTAGTGATGGTCTGGGTGTGTTAGTGATGGTCTGGGGGTGTGATGGTCTGGGGGGTGTTAGTGATGGTCTGGGGGTGTGTTAGTGATGGTCTGGGGGTGTTAGTGATGGTCTGGGGGGTGTTAGTGAGTGTCTGGGGGGGTGTTAGTGATGGTCTGGGGGTGTTAGTGATGGTCTGGGGGTGTTAGTGATGGGGGGGTGTGTTAGTGATGGTCTGGGGGTGTGTTGTGATGGTCTGGGGGTGTTTGGTGATGGTCTGGGGGTGTAGTGATGGTCTGGGGGGTGTTAGTGATGGTCTGGGGGGGTGTTAGTGATGGTCTGGGGGGTGTTAGTGATGGTCTGGGGGGGTGTTAGTGATGGTCTGGGGTGTGTTAGTGATGGTCTGGGGGTGTGTTAGTGATGGTCTGGGGGGTGTTTAGTGATGGTCTGGGGGTGTGTTAGTGATGGTCTGGGGGTGTTAGTGATGGTCTGGGGGTGTTAGTGATGGTCTGGGGGTGTTAGTGATGGTCTGGGGGTGTTAGTGATGGTCTGGGGGTGGGGGTGTTAGTGATGGTCTGGGGGTGTGTTAGTGATGGTCTGGGGTGTGTTAGTGATGGTCTGGGGGTGTGTTAGTGATGGTCTGGGGGGTGTTAGTGATGGTCTGGGGGTGTGTAGTGATGGTCTGGGGGTGTTAGTGATGGTCTGGGGTGTGTTAGTGATGGTCTGGGGGTGTGTTAGTGATGGTCTGGGGGTGTGTAGTGATGGTCTGGGGGTGTGTTAGTGATGGTCTGGGTGTGTTAGTGAGGTCTGGGGGTGGGGGTGTGAGTGATGGTCTGGGGGTGTTAGTGATGGTCTGGGGGTGTTAGTGATGGTCTGGGGTGTGTTAGTGATGGTCTGGGGGTGTGTTAGTGATGGTCTGGGGTGTTAGTAGTGATGGTCTGGGGGTGTTAGTGATGGTCTGGGGGTGTTAGTGATGGTCTGGGGGTGTTTAGTGATGGTCTGGGTGGTGTTAGTGATGGTCTGGGGGTGTGTTAGTGATGGTCTGGGGTGTGTGTGATGGTCTGGGGGTGTGTTAGTGATGGTCTGGGGGTGTGTTAGTGATGGTCTGGGGGTGTTAGTGATGGTCTGGGGGTGTGTTAGTGATGGTCTGGGGGTGTTATGAGTGATGGTGAGTGATGGTCTGGGGTGTGTGTTAGTGATGGTCTGGGGGTGTTAGTGATGGTCTGGGGGTGTTAGTGATGGTCTGGGGGTGTTAGTGATGGTCTGGGGGTGTGTTAGTGATGGTCTGGGGGTGTGTTAGTGATGGTCTGGGGGTGTGTTGATGATGGTCTGGGGGTGTCTGTTAGTGATGGTCTGGGGGTGTTAGTGATGGTCTGGGGGGTGTTAGTGATGGTCTGGGGGTGTTAGTGATGGTTAGTGATGGGGGGTGTGTTAGTGATGGTCTGGGGGGTGTTTAGTGATGGTCTGGGGGGGTGTTTAGTGATGGTCTGGGGGTGTGTTGGTGATGGTCTGGGTGTGTTAGTGATGGTCTGGGGGTGATGGTCTGCCCCTGCCCCTGTCCAGCTTTATTAGAATGGGCTGACGAGATCAAATTCAAAATGACTGAATATTTGCATAAAAACAATAAAGTTTATCGGTTTGAACATTAAATATCATGTCTTTGTAGTTTATTCAGTTGAATATAGGTTGAAAATGATTTGCAAATCACAGTATTTTGTGTTTTTCTTTGAATTGGGGCTGTAGTTTGTTTGTATTATTGTATGTGTTTATTTATTTAAGGTAAATGGGTCTGGGTGCAGCAGGGGCTTGGTTGTGGGTGGGTCTGGTTGTGGCAGGGGCTAGTATGTGGATGTGTGTGGGAGGTGCTTGACTGTGGGCGTGTCTGAGTGTGGGAGGGGCTTGGGTGTGGGCGTGTCTGGGTTGGGGTGTATCTGGGTGTGGGCGGGGCTAGTATGTGGATGGGTGTGGGCGGGGCTTGGGTGTGGGCGTGTCTGGCTGTGGAGCTGTGTCTGGGTGTGGGCGGGGCTTGGGTGTGGGCGTGTCTGGGTGTATCTGCGTGTGGGCGGGACTTGGCTGTGATTGACATGCTGTTGTGTTCCAGAGGTACGGGGACGGTGGTGGACCGGGCCTGGCTGGACTCCGGGTCCGGTTGGCTCAAAGTGACTCCGTTTGGATTCAGGAGGATTTTAAAATTTATTAAAGAAAACTACGGGAATCCTCCGATCATCGTGACGGAGAACGGCGTGAGCCAGAGACAAATGGACCTGAACGATACGGTACGGCAGCACTACTACACAGAGTACATCAACCAGGCCCTCAAAGGTACTATTACTAATACTACGACTACGACTACTACTACTACTCTAATCCTCTGGTATTGACGTGTTGTACTTGTGTAGCGTACCTGCTGGACGGCGTGGACATCCGGGGGTACACAGCCTGGTCGCTCATGGATAACCTGGAGTGGGCCACTGGTTTCGCAGAGCAGTTCGGTTTGTACTTCGTGAATCGGTCTGACCCCGAACTAAAGCGAACCCCCAAAGTCTCAGTCCAGACCTACTCCACCATCATCAGGTGCAACGGCTTCCCTGACCCCAAGTCTGGACACGAGTGTCTGAGTCCACAAGGTACAAGCCCTGCGAGTCCCGGTTTAGACCTGGTTTAGTCCCGGTTTAGACCTGGTTTAGACCTGGTTTAGACCTAGTTTAGTCCTGGTTTAGTCCTGGTTTAGTCCTGGTTTAGTTCTGGTTTAGTCCTGGTTTAGTCCTGGTTTAGTCCTGGTTTAGTTCTGGTTTAGTCCCGGTTTAGACCTGGTTTAGTCCTGGTTTAGACCTAGTTTAGACCCGGTTTAGTCCTGGTTTAGTCCCGGTTTAGTCCCGGTTTAGACCTGGTTTAGTCCTGGTTTAGACCTGGTTTAGTCCTTGTTTAGTCCCGGTTTAGACCTGGTTTAGTCCTGGTTTAGTCCTGGTTTAGTCCCGGTTTAGACCTGGTTTAGTCCCGGTTTAGACCTGGTTTAGTCCTGGTTTAGTCCCGGTTTAGTCCTTGTTTAGTCCCGGTTTAGACCTGGTTTAGTCCCGGTTTAGTCCTGGTTTAGTCCTGGTTTAGTCCTGGTTTAGTCCTGGTTTAGTCCCGGTTTAGTCCTTGTTTAGTCCCGGTTTAGACCTGGTTTAGTCCTGGTTTAGACCTGGTTTAGTCCTGGTTTAGTCCCGGTTTAGACCTGGTTTAGTCCCGGTTTAGACCTGGTTTAGTCCCGGTTTAGTCCTGGTTTAGTCCTGGTTTAGTCCTGGTTTAGTCCTGGTTTAGTCCCAGTTTAGTCCTGGTTTAGTCCCGGTTTAGACCTGGTTTAGTCCTGGTTTAGTCCTGGTTTAGTCCTGGTTTAGACCTGGTTTAGTCCCGGTTTAGACCCGGTTTAGACCTGGTTTAGACCTGGTTTAGTCCCGGTTTAGTCCCGGTTTAGTCCTGGTTTAGTCCCGGTTTAGTCCTGGTTTAGTCCTGGTTTAGTCCTGGTTTAGTCCCGGTTTAGTCCCGGTTCAGTCCCGGTTTAGTCCCGGTTTAGTCCCGGTTTAGTCCTGGTTTAGTCCTGGTTTAGACCCGGTTTAGTCCCGGTTTAGACCTGGTTTAGTCCTGGTTTAGTCCCGGTTTAGTCCTGGTTTAGTCCTGGTTTAGTCCTGGTTTAGTCCCGGTTTAGTCCCGGTTCAGTCCCGGTTCAGTCCCGGTTTAGTCCCGGTTTAGACCTGGTTTAGTCCTGGTTTAGTCCTGGTTTAGTCCTGGTTTAGACCTGGTTTAGTCCTGGTTTAGACCTGGTTTAGACCTGGTTTAGTCCTGGTTTAGACCTGGTTTAGACCTGGTTTAGTCCTGGTTTAGTCCTGGTTTAGACCTGGTTTAGTCCTGGTTTAGTCCTGGTTTAGTCCTGGTTTAGACCTGGTTTAGTCCTGGTTTAGACCTGGTTTAGACCTGGTTTAGTCCTGGTTTAGACCTGGTTTAGACCTTGTTTAGTCCTGGTTTAGACCTGGTTTAGTCCTGGTTTAGACCTGGTTTTAGACCTGGTTTAGTCCTGGTTTAGACCCTGGTTTAGTCCTGGTTTAGACCTGGTTTAGAGTCCTGGTTTAGTCCTGGTTTAGTCCTGGTTTAGACCTGGTTTAGACCTGGTTTAGTCCTGGTTTAGACCTGGTTTAGTCCTGGTTTAGACCTGGTTTAGTCCTGGTGGTTTAGTCCTGTTTTAGACCTGGTTTAGTCCTGGTTTAGTCCTGGTTTAGACCTGGTTTAGTCCTGGTTTAGTCCTGGTTTAGTCCTGGTTTAGAGTCCTGGTTTAGACCTGGTTTAGTCCTGGTTTAGACCTGGTTTAGACCTTGTTTAGTCCTGGTTTAGACCTGATTGGTGTCCTCTACAGACTCATACACACAGTGGAGATTCACTCTGGAGGTTTTTGTTGTAAAGTTGTGCTTCTTAAATCAGTCCAGTTGAGCTTGTGTCTCTATGGTTCTCATCTGTTATAATTTACACATTTTAAATCACAAAACTCATCTAAAACCACTTCAGAAAAGAAACAAATCCACTGACTTCCACGTCAGAAAACTGTGGTGTCCAATGGAGCTGACGTCGCCATAAACATCATCACATCAAAGCGCCACATGCTGTAGCGCCCCCTGTGGACAGACACGTCACAGCAGCACATTTTTACATTTGGACCAAAATGACGACGTGCGACGCTGCAGAATCCAACGGGAATCAACGATTAAGAAAATAAAACAGTGGAAGAGTCGGAGTGGGCGTCACAGTGGGCGTGTCACAGTGGGCGTGTCACAGTGGGCGTGTCACAGTGGGCGTGTCACAGTGGGCGTGTCACAGTGGGCGTGTCACAGTCACAGTGGGGCGGTCACAGTGGGTGTGTCACAGTGGGCGTGTCACAGTGGGCGTGTCACAGTGGGCGTGTCACAGTGGGCGTGTCACAGTGGGCGTGTCACAGTGGGCGTGTCACAGTGGGCGTGTCACAGTGGGCGTGTCACAGGGGGCGTGTCACAGTGGGCGTGTCACAGTGGGCGTGTCGTGGGCGTGTCACAGTGGGCGTGTCACAGTGGGCGTGTCACAGTGGGGGCGTGTCACAGTGAGCGTGTCATAGTGGGCGTGTCACAGGGGGCGTGTACCGGTGGAGGTTAAACAGGGGCTGTTCGGCAAAATGGCGTCTTGAAAATAGTTGATTAAAGATTTACTCAAACTCCAAATACAACTTTGTTTTTGTTTTATTGGTTTAGAGTCATGTGGAAATATTTTTATCTCATAAACGAAGAGACGCTTTACACCAGATTCAGCTAAAGCTCGTTTCCCTTTGCCACTGTCGGGCAGATTAACTGTCGTCGGGTAGATTCCCTTCTTTGATTCAAACACGTCACACTCCACAGTTACATGTTTGAAATGGCTCAAATAGTGCGTCACAAATGAGCCACATGAGCCACATTCACACTCAGAACTCGCTCTAAACAGACTGTGAGGAGCGACCTCAGGTCAGGGGGCTTCAGTCTGAAGCTTGTTCCATTCTTACACTGTAGTTTGAGGCGTCTGTGATGTGGGGAAGTAAATGAAGTAAATGTTGAGGAGAAATGATGAAAACATGGTCAAAGAATAGGTCTGATTTAACTTCTCTGTGTCTGCAGTGACCACAGTGACCCCAGCGAACCAGACAGTGACCACAGTGACCCCAGCGAACCAGACAGTGACCACAGTGACCCCAGCGCCTCAAGCGGTCCTGAATTTTCTGGGTTTGGACCTGACCGCCGAGGATGCCAAAGTCGGGCTCAACACGACCTTCGCCCTC
This sequence comes from Periophthalmus modestus, assembly GCA_019594935.1. Taxonomy (NCBI): domain Eukaryota; kingdom Metazoa; phylum Chordata; class Actinopteri; order Gobiiformes; family Gobiidae; genus Periophthalmus; species Periophthalmus modestus. Next base: position 501,737 of record JAIEZT010001300.1, on the reverse strand, counting down.
CTGGTGGTGATGTGTGTCGCCGCCCTGGGGGCTGGGATTGGCATCTTTCTGACCAGAAGACGATAGACGAGCGAAAAGTCGCCACGATTTATTCATGAAACTCATTTTCCTGCAGCAAAATCAGGAGCAGAAATCTAAAAACTCTTCTGTGCCAAAGTCAAGATTTTGAGTTTGAGAAGTATGATTTTTATTATGAACAAAAAGTAAATTTACGTATTTTTCATGTTGTAGGAGTTCACACTTTACAGCTTTTTCTATAAAAAAAAATAAACTAGATTTGGAGTCATCCTGTCATGTATTTTTGTATTTCTGTCCACTACAGTCACATGTGTCATTCAAAGTTCTGATGCTTCAGTCACATCGACTCTGTGAATCATCCTGGAAATAAACAACAAACACAAATGAAAAAGTCTCCAAATTCTTGCCTGGTCAAAGTCACATAAATAATAAAAACATAAAACATTCACCAGCTGAGGTCAAACAGCTGTTGGATTAAAGGTTAAAGGTCACTTTTACATCTGGACCTTCAGCTGGACGTCCCATGTAATTTTAGACTTTTGCTTTTGAGTGAGAGACTCCTGAGCCAACGATCACACAGAGAAAACTGTCGTATCAGTGTCGACAAAGGATAGAGTGAGTTCTGTTTTGTTCCATTTTTTCTGACAAAACTGGTGTAACTGAGCCCAGTTTGTGTCCGTCTCACTCGCACAGGCCTTTTCAGGTCTGTCCAGACATTTTCAAAAGGACTGAGATCAGGACTTTGTGATGGACACTCCAAAACATTGACCTTGTTAACATCGACTTAAGCCTCTTTGTTATCCTTAAGTCTCTTTGTTATCCTTAAGCCTCTTTGTTATCCTTAAGCCTCTTTGTTATACGTAAACCTCTTTGTTATCCATCCATCCATTTTCTTCCGCTTATCCGGGGCCGGGTCGCGGGGGCAGCAGTCTAAGCAGGGATTCCCAGACTTCCCTCACCCCAGACACGTCCTCCAGCTCCCTCCGGTGGGACCCCAAGGCGTTCCCAGGCCCGAGAGACATAGTCCCTCCAGCGTGTCCTGGGTCTTCCCCGGGGCCTCCTCCCGGTGGGACATGCCCAGAACACTTCCCTAGGGAGCCGTCCAGGAGGCATCCTAAGCAGATGCCCGAGCCTCAGCTGGTTCCTCTCGACGTGAAGGAGCAGCTCTACTCCGAGCAGTCTCTACTCTGAGCTCCTCACCCTGTCTCTAAGGGAGCGCCCAGCCACTCTGCGGAGGAAACTCATTTCGGCCTCTTGTATCCGTGATCTTGTCCTTTCGGTCATGACCCAGAGCTCATGACCATAGATGAGGGAAGGAACGTAGATTGAGGTAAATCGAGAGTTTGCCTTTCGACTCAGCTCCTTCTTTACCACAACGGACGATACAGCGACACATCACTGCAGACGCTGCACCGATCCGCTTGTCAATCTCGCGTTCCATCCTTCCCTCACTCGTGAACAAGACCCCGTGATACTTGAACTCCTCCACTTGAGGCAAGGGCTCACCACCCACCCGGAGAGAGCAAACCACCTTTTTCTGGTCGAGAACCATGGCTTCAGATTTAGAAGAGCTGATTCTCATCCCAGCCGCTTCACACTCGACTCAAACCGCCCCAGTCCTGGAGGTCCTGGCTCGAAGAAGCATCAGGACAACATCATCTACAAACAGCAGAGATGAGATCCTGTGGTTCCCAAACGAGACCCCCTCCAGAACCCCCCTCCAGCCCCTGACTGCGCCTAGAAATTCTGTCCATAAATATAATGAACAGAACCGGTGACAAAGGGCAGCCCTGGTGGAGTCCAACGTGCACCGGGAACAAGTCTGACTTACTGCCGGCAAAGAACACAGCTCCTGCTCCGGTCATACAGGGACCGGGCAGCCCTTGGCAAAGGGCCCCGGACCCCATACTCCCGGAGCACCCCCCAAAGGGTCCCACAAGGGGGACACGGTCGAATGCCTTCTCCAGATCCACAAAACACATGTGGACCGGTTGGGCAAACTCCCATGAGCCTCGAGCACCCGATGGAGAGTGTAGAGCTGGTCCAGTGTTCCACGACCAGGACGAAAACCACACTGCTCCTCCTGGATCCAAGGTTTCGACTATCGGCCGGTCTCTCCTCTCCAGTCCCTGGAATAGACCTTACCGGGAAGGCTGAGGAGTGTGATTCCCCTGTAATTGGAATACACCCTCCGGTCCCCTTTTTTATACAGAGGGACCACCACCCCGGTCTGAGGGACCACCCCCCCGGTCTGCCAGTCCAGTGGCATTGTCCCCGACCACCATGTGATGTTGTAGAGACGTGTCAGCCAAGACCCCCGACCGCCACGTGATCCAGTAGAGACTTGAGGTACTCAGGACGGATCCACAACGCCCGGAGCCTTGCCACCGAGGACGCTTACCAACCACCTCAGTGACTTCGGCCAGGGTGATGGACGAGTCCGCCTCCGGGTCCCCAGTCTCTGCTTCCTCCTCAGAAGACGTGACAGTGGGATTGAGGAGATCCTCAAAGTATTCCTTCCACCGCCCGACAATCCCCAGTCGAGGTCAGCAGCTCTCCACCCGCACTGTAAACAGTGTTGATGAAGCACTGCTTCCCCCTCCTGAGGCGCCGAACGGTTTGCCAGAATTTCTTTGAGGCCGTCCGATAGTCCTCCTCCATGGCCTCCACGAACTCCTCCCAACCCCGAGTTTTTGCCTCCACGACAGCACGAGCCGCAGCACGCTTGGCCCACCGGTACCTGTCAGCTGCCTCAGGAGTCCCACAAGCCAACAAGGCTCGATAGGACTCCTTCTTCAGCCTGACGGCATCCCTTACTTCTGGTGTCCACCACCGGGTTCGGGGGTTGCTGCCGCGACAAGCACCGCAGACCTTACGACCACAGCTACGAGCAGCCGCATCAACAATGGAGGTGGAGAACATGGCCCACTCGGAGTCCATGTCCCCAGCCTCCCCCGGGATCTTTGTTATCCTTAATCCTCTTTGTTATGCTTAAGCCTCTTTGTTATCTTTAAGCCTCTTTGTCACCAGTTTTCCCGTATGCTTCAGGTCATTGTCGATTTGAGAGCTATTTTTTCTAAGTTTTAACTTCCTGGCTGATTCTTGAGATGTTTCTTCAGTTTTTCCACATAATGTTCTTTCCTCATGATGCTTCTGTTTTGTGAAGTGCTCCAGTCCCTCCTGCAGCAAAACAGCCCCACGACATGATGCTGCCACCCCCGATGTTTCACAGTTGGGACGGTGTTCTCTGGCCTCAGACTTCCCTCTTTTTCCTCCAAATGTAACGATGCTCATTAAGGCCAAATGTTCCATCAGACACAGAACATGTCTCCAAACATGAAGCTCTTTGTCCCTGTGCTTTTACAAACTGTAATCTGTTTCTTTTTGGAGTCGTGTCTTCTTCCTGCAGAGTTTCCTTTCAGTCCATGTCGGTTCCTCGTTTCTCTGTGGATAATGACTCACTCTCACAGCTTCAGCAGCATCTTCACTTCGTCTTTTTCTTTTGTTCTTGTTGATCTGCACATTTCAGACTCGTTCATCTGTGGGACTCGTCTCCTTCCTGAGGTGTGACTCTGGACCTTCTCATCGTCTTTATACTTGTGTTTAATGTTTGAACAGATGAATGTGGCTCCTTCAGGCGTCTGGAACCTGCACCAGGATGAACCAGACTCAGGTCCACACTTCTCTTCTTGATTCTTAGCTGATTCTTTTGACTTTCTCATGATGTTACAAAGAGAAGCAGAGTGTTTCAGATGAGCTTCAGACACATCCACAGGTGAGTCTCTCATTAACTCAAATGTGTCAATAAACCAATCAGAAGCTTCCAAACACATGACATCATCATCTGGGTTTTCCCAAACAGTGTTTAAAGTCATAATAATCTCACTGTATGTGAACTTCTGACTGAAGAAAGTCATGAAAAACTGAAAAAATCCTTCTCTCATTATTCTGACATTTAGCAAATAAAAATGATTTTGTTAATCCTGATTGACCTGAAACAGGAAACGTTTAGTCTGATTCATGTCAAACAGTGAGAAAAAAAAGCGTAACAGACACATCAGGTCCTTCTTTCCCCGACGTCGCTCCTGTTAGCGTTAGCAACAGGTTTGATTGACAGTGTTGCCAAGCGCCCGCTCCCTGTTAAACCAGTGGTGCAGAGGGGAGGGGCCTCGCTCCTGATTGGCTCTTTGGTTTCTACGATACTCATGGTCAGAATTCCAAATGTGGAACTGTGCTCCAGATTATCACTGTTAGAGCTGATGAGCTTCATCTGGAGCTGAAGCTGTGAAGTGACGCTCAGTCACGTCTTTACACAGACTGTGGGTCAGACTCATCTAGTAAAGGTTCAGTTTATCTCAGGACCTTTGCTAAAGCAGTGAGAAAATAATGAGGCTAAAATCCTGACAGATTCACAGAAGTTTAAGTTATTATTATATTATTATAACATAAAGATCTTTCACTCATCAAGGATCTACATACGTCAGATTAAGACCAGAGTCACACGAATGAGATAAAACAGAAACTTTAATAAAATAAAATACAGTCTGCATGAAGCATCACAAACACAAACGCACAAACTCAGCAGTGTTCACTGATTATTGAACACGTCCTGAGGAAGACTCTGATGATGATGATGATGATGATGATGATGATGATGATGATGATAATTGTGAGAAAAGGTTTTAAAACATTATATTTACATGACACAAGAAGATCACTCACATTATGAACAGACTCATTAGAGAAAGCAGGTCTAGGGACTACAGCAGGACTACAGCAGGACTACAGTAGGACTACCGCAGGTCTAAATCAGGACTGAACCAGGACTACAGTAGGACTACAGCAGGACTACAGCAGGACTAAAACAGGACTACAGTAGGACTACAGCAGGACTACAGCAGGACTAAAACAGGTCTAAAGCAGAACTAAAACAGGACTAAAGTAGGACTACAGGACTACAGCAGGACTAAAACAGGTCTAAAGCAGAACTAAAACAGGACTAAAGTAGGACTACAGCAGGACTACAGCAGGACTAAAACAGGACTACAGTAGGACTAAAGCAGGACTACAGCAGGACTACAGCAGGACTAAAACAGGACTACAGTAGGACTACAGCAGGACTACAGCAGGACTACAGTAGGACTAAAACAGGACTAAAGCAGAACTAAAACAGGACTAAAGCAGGTACTAAACCAGGACTACAGCAGGACTGAACCAGGACTTGTACCACACCATGTTTGTGGACAGACGTGTGAGGAGCTCTGACTGAAGCAGCGTTTGTCCGAGTGCTGTCCTCCTGTAGTACCTCCACTCTCCACTAGATGGAGGTGGTTTCCAAGACTGTGAGGTCTACCGTTTGCGTCGGACCATGAAGAAGCCGACTGTGGCGCCCACGGCGGCGGCACACGAAACCACGAGGAGGGCAAAGGTCGTGTTGAACCCGACCTCGGCCTCTTTGGGGCTCAGCCTCAGACCCAAGAAACTCAGTGGAGGGACAGTAGGGGGCGCCTCAGTGTGCGGGGATGCCGTAGATGGATTTGGTGTAGTCACTGCAGGCACAGAGGAGGATCAGTGTGAGTGAAGGGTTCACCTTTGACCTTTAACCTTTCTTGAACTCGACTTAGAACATTTGAACAAAATTATTTTGCTAAAGTTTGTTTTGCTCCAGCACAAAAAAATTGATCTGTGTCCAGGGTCAAAGTTCAATAATCTAGACTCCAAAAGGACTAAACCAGGACTAAACCAGGTCTAACCCAGGACTAAACCAGGACTAAACCAGGACTAAACCAGGACTAAACCAGGACTAAACCAGAACTAAACCAGAACTAAACCAGGACTAAACCAGGACTAAACCAGAACTAAACCAGGACTAAACCAGGACTAAACCAGGACTAAACCAGAACTAAACCAGAACTAAACCAGGACTAAACCAGGACTAAACCAGGACTAAACCAGGACTAAACCAGGACTAAACCAGGACTAAACCAGGACTAAACCAGGTCTAAACCGGGTCTAAACCAGGACTAAACCGGGACTCGCAGGGCTTGTACCTTGTGGACTCAGACACTCGTGTCCAGAGTTGGGGTCGACAAAGCCGTTGCACCTGATGATGGTGGAGTAGGTCTGGACTGAGACTTTGGGGGTCCGCGTCAGTTTGGGGTCAGACCGATTCACGAAGTACAAACCGAATCGCTCCGAGTATCCCTCCGCCCACTCGAAGTTATCCATGAGCGACCAGGCAGTGTACCCTCTCACATCTGCTCCGTCTAGAACCCGAGCTGCACAAAAACAACCGGAGATCACTTTAAAAGGCATCAATTTACACTCGATGAATCAGAGTCGTCATCTGTCAGAACCTCAGACTGGACAAAGAAGTGACTGAGTGACGTCACCACAGCTTCAGCTCCAAATGAAGCTGGAGCAGGTGTAGAAGCTAATGTGGAGCTGAGTATCATAGCAACCAAAGAGCCAATCAGGAGCCAGGCTGTTGAAGGTAACGCCCCTTCCTGCCCACATCACTGGTTTAACAGGGAGTGAAACCTGTTGCTAACGCTAACAGGAGCGACGTCGGGGACAGAAGGACCTGATGTGTCTGTTATTAATGTTCATATGTTGATTTACAGACACAGACGTGTCATTTAAGACCAACATGAGTCTGACAGCAGTTTATACAGACAAGTAAAATAATTCAAGAAATGATTTTATGGTTTGATTTGGAAGAAATATATTTTACTTTGTCACATATTAGTTTTGATCAGTAGGTTCCAGTCCAGGTTCCAGTCGTACCAATACAGTAGTAGTGGTAGTAGTAGTAGTAGTAGTAATAGTAGTAGTAGTAGTAGTAGTATAGTAGTAGCAGTGAGTAGCAGTAGTAGTAGTAGTAGTAGTAGTAGTAGTAGTAGTAGCAGTAGTAGCAGTAGTAGCAGTAGTAGCAGTAGTAGCAGTACCTTTGAGAACTTCGTTGATGTAGCTGTTGTAGTAGTGCTGGCGCACGACGTCGTTGAGGTCCACGGGGCCCTTCTCGCTCACTCCGTTCTCGGTGATGAGGATCTGAGGGTTTCCATATGTGTTTTTGATGTGATTCAGAAGTCTCCTGATCCCGAACGGCGTCACTTTGAGCCACGACGAGCCCGACTCCAGCCAGCTCCAGTCATCCACCGCCCCCACGCCTCTGTAACACACAGCACAGGCAATAAGCCCCGCCCACACCTCTGTAAGCCCCGCCCCACACCTCTGTAACACACAGCACAGGCAATAAGCCCCGCCCACACCTCTGTAAGCCCCCCCCCCACACCTCTGTAACACACAGCACAGGCAATAAGCCCCGCCCACACCTCTGTAAGCCCCGCCCCACACCTCTGTAACACACAGCACAGGCAATAAGCCCCGCCCACACACCTCTGTAAGCCCCGCCCCACACCTCTGTAAGCCCCGCCCACACCTCTGTAAGCCCCGCCCCCCACACCTCTGTAAGCCCCGCCCACACCCTCTGTAAGCCCCGCCCCACGCCTCTGTAACACACAGCACAGGCAATAAGCCCCGCCCCCACCTCTGTAAGCCCCGCCCCACACCTCTGTAACACACAGCACAGGCAATAAGCCCCGCCCCACACCTCTGTAAGCCCCGCCCCACACCTCTGTAAGCCCCGCCCACACCTCTGTGAGCCCCGCCCCACACCTCTGTAACACACAGCACAGGCAATAAGCCCCGCCCACACCTCTGTAAGCCCCGCCCCACACCTCTGTAAGCCCCGCCCACACCTCTGTGAGCCCCGCCCCACACCTCTGTAACACACAGCACAGGCAATAAGCCCCGCCCACACCTCTGTAAGCCCCGCCCCACACCTCTGTAACACACAGCACAGGCAATAAGCCCCGCCCGCACCTCTGTAAGCCCCGCCCCACGCCTCTGTAACAAACAACACAGGCAATAAGCTCCGCCCACACCTCTGTAAGCCCCGCCCACACCTCTGTAAGCCCCGCTTAGGAGGTTAGGGGTCAAAACGTGTTTTTGTCAATGCTAATGCTAACTTCTATTAAAATGTGAAAAACGTTAAATGCAACTTAACAACGTTACATTTGTGCTACGGGCGATTATTTTTAAGAGCAGATTATTTCAGTCAGCGGCGTTTTTTTAATATTTATTGCGCTCTGTAGTTAGCATTAGCAATAGCAGAGACACACAAAGATATACCTTTGTAAAGAGAGCGCGTGATGCTCTGAACGTGAATAGAGGAGAGTTTGTGACCCGAGCGTCTGACCTGTCGGCGTCGTAGTTCTGCTGCAGTCCGTAGTCGATGGGGAAGATGAGTTTGGTGGTGTAGTGGTTCAGACCGAAGTAATCGTGAGTACCGTTAATCCTCTGCACCTCCTCTGGGGTGAACTCCGGCAGTCTGACACAGGACACAAGGAAGGACCAGGAGACACCAGGAGACACCAGGAGACACCAGGAGACACCAGGAGACACCAGGAGACACCAGGAGACACAAAAAACACCAGGAGACACCAGGAGACACAAAAAACACAGGAGACACCAGGAGACACAAAAAACACCAGGACACACCAGGAGACACCAGGAGACACCAGGAGACATCAGGAGACATCAGGAGACAAAAGAAAACACAAGGAGACACAAGGAGATACCAGGAGACACCAGGAAACATCAGAAAACACCGAGAGACACCAGGAGACACCAGGAGACACCAAAAACATCAGGAGACACCAGGAGACACAAAAAACACCAGGACACACCAGGAGACACCAGGAGACATCAGGAGACAAAAGAAAACACAAGGAGACACAAGGAGATACCAGGAGACACCAGGAAACATCAGAAAACACCGAGAGACACCAGGAGACACCAGGAGAAACCAGAAAACACCGAGAGACAACAGGAGACACCAGGAGACACCAGGAGACATCAGGAGACACAAAAAACACCAGGAGACACCAGGAGACATCAGGAGACACAAAAAACACCAGGAGACACCAGGAGACAACAGGAGACAACAGGAGACACCAGGAGACATCAGAAAACACCGAGAGACACCAGGAAACATCAGAAAACACCGAGAGACACCAGGACACACCAGGAGACAAAAGAAAACACAAGGAGACACAAAAAACCATCAGGAAACATCAGGAGACACGTCAAACAAGAAACTGACTGTATTCATGTTCAACAAAAGCAGTGAACCTGAACTAGGACTAAATCAAGACAAATCCGGGACTAAACCAGGACTAGACCAGGACTAAACCAGGACTAAACCAGGACTAAACCAGGACTAGACCAGGACTAAACCAGGTTTAAACTAGGACTAAACCAGGACTATATCGGGCTTGACCCTGTCTTTCTCACCTGGACTTGGGGAGTCCGGCTGCCAGGCTCCGCTCCCTGATGGTGGTCTTCATGATTTCGCTGTAGTCTCCGATGTAAATGGGGTGAGCAAACCAGCCCAGGAAGAACTAAAGAACAGAACATTTGGAGTAAATACATCTTAACTGTCAGAGGAACAACAGCTATGTTCTGTAGACTCCTCCCCCTCTCTCAGAGGAGGAGTCTGAGAGAGGGGGAGGAGTCTGGAGAGAGTGAGGAGGAGTCAGAGAGGGGGGCGGAGAGAGTGAGGAGGAGTCTGAGAGAGGGGGAGGAGTCTGGAGAGAGGAAGGAGGAGTTTGGAGAAAGGGAGGAGGAGTTGGGGGGGCAGAGTCTGGAGAGAGGGAGGAGTTTGGTTATTCATGTGTGTGCAGTACCTCTATGTATCTGTAGGTGGCGTCAATGTCCTCCTGCCTGTACGGGTTGCGTGGTTCAGCCCAGTCGGCGTTCAGGGTGATGGAGATCTGTCCTCCCTGAGTCGCTCGGTATTTGTCGTTGTACAGGTGCCAGGCCTCGGCGTGGGATTTGATCAGGTGATGAGCCACGACGTAGGGAATAACCCCCGGGTCATTCGAGACCCCTGCGAACACCACAACCGGTTAGAATCTACTCTGAACCGGTCCAATCTCAACATGTACAGGCTAAACTAAGGCTGTGTCTGCATGTCCACACTCTCCTACAGGGGGCGCTGTTTAGACCGCACACATTTTAATGCCGTCTGAATGTCCAGTGAGTGAAAGAGGAGTCACATCCGCACAAACCCTGACACTAGTTCAGATACACTAAATCGCCAAAGTACAAAAATACGACATTTGAAAATTTATGAAAGATTTGATAGTTTTGTTCAACAGAAGCGACTGAATCGATCGTGTTTTTTCTGTCTTTATTTGTATATTTTTGTTTTGCTCTGAACGTGTTAAAAATAAACCCTCAGCCTTTTCAGCAGTTCTCATACAATAATACTTTTACTTTTGTACTTTTACATTGTTCAGAAATGTACTGGAGTAGACAGTACAGATACTGCTCTCAAATGTAGTGAAGTAAAAGTAAAAAGTACACACTATGTACTTAAGTAAAGTACAGATACCCAATAAGTCCTGTACTACTTTTACTTTTTTCCACCTCTGGTCTTCAGTTAAAGTGTTCTTACCAGGAGCAAAGTTCCCGTACCCGTAGCCCAGGTTAGCGACAATGTACGGCTCGTTGAAGGTGATCCAGCGTTTGATTTTGGGCCCGAGGCGGGAGAACATGAGGTCTGCATACTGCGTGAAGTAATCCACCATTGACACATTCTGCCACCCGCCGATGTTCTCCAGCCCCTGAGGGAGGTCCCAGTGGTACAGCGTGACCTGCAGATGGACAAAAACTGTCTCAATAACTGTCTGAAAAACCACCTCAACAACCGCCTCAACAACCGCCTCAACAACTTTCTCAACAACTGTCTCAACAACCACCTCAACAACTGTTTCAACAACTGTTTCAACAACCACCTCAACCACCTCAACAACCACCTCAACAACTGTCTCAACAACTGTCTCAACAACCACCTCAACAACTGTCTCAACAACTGTCTCAACAACCACCTCAACAACTGTCTCAACAACCACCTCAACAACTTTCTCAACAACCGCCTCAACAACCACCTCAACAACCACCTCAACAACCACCTCAACAACTACCTCAACAACCACCTCAACAACCACCTCAACAACCACCTCAACAACTACCTCAACAACCACCTCAACAACCACCTCAACAACTGTCTCAACAACCACCACCTCAACAACTGTCTCAACAACAACCACAACTGTCAACAATTGTCTCAACAACTGTTTCAACAACCCACCTCAACAACTGTCTCTCCTCAACAACACCTCAAACAACCACACTCAACAACCACCTCCTCACAACCACTCAACAACTGTTCAAACAACCACCTCAACAACTGTCTCAACAACCACTTCAACAACCACCTCAACAACCACCTCAACAACCACCTCAACAACCTCAACAACCACCTCAACAACTACCTCAACAACCACCTCAACAACTGTCTCAACAACCACCTCAACAACTGTCTCAACAACCACCTCAACAACTGTCTCAACAACCACCTCAACAACCAACTCAACAACCACCTCAACAACTGTCTCAACCCAAAGATCAGTGAAACCAGTCCCACTCTGACTGAATTTGTTGTAAGGCACTTGCATAGTATGAGTCGGGTGTGTGTGTCCCAGTTTAGTCCCATTTAGTCCCAATTTAGTCCCGGTTCAGTCCCGGTTCAGTCCTGGACAGGTACTCACCTGTGGCTCAATCCCAGCCTGCAGCAGTTTATCTACCAGGTTTTCGTAGTACTTGAGGCCTGGCTCGTTGACGTGTGCCATTGTGCCGTCGGGCAGGACTCTGGACCAGGAGATGGAGAAGCGGTAGTACTTGACCCCGAGCGCCTGCAGCATCCGCACGTCCTCGTCTGTTCTGTGGTAACTGTCGCACGCCACGTCGCCAGTGTCGCCGTTCTTCACTTTACCAGGAGTGTGAGAAAATGTGTCCCAAATACTCAGACCTTTACCATCAGCACGCCATCCGCCTTCAATCTGAGAGAGCGAGGAGGGAGAGGAGAGGAGGAGAGGGAGAGGAGGAGAGGAGGAGGAGAGGAGGAGAGGAGGAGGAGAGGAGGGAGGAGGAGGAGGAGGAAGAAAGGACGACAGGAGAGCAGGAGGAGACAGAGAGGAGAAGAGCTAGCATTAGCATTAGCATTAGCAGTGCTTTATTGTGATGACGTTTACGCCGCCGTCATCTCTCATTGGACACTACAGTTTTCTAACGCAGACGTCAGTGGATTTGTTTCTTTTATGAAGTAGTTTTAGATGAATATTGTGATTTAAAATGTGTAAATTATAACAGAATGGTCCACAGATGAGAACCATAGAGACACAAGCATACTAGGACTTAAACGTGAATGTAACCTCCACTCTGGAGCAGATTTTAGGAGAAAAGTGGTGTAAAAGTAAAAGTTTGTACCTGAAAAGAGGCGGTGGCAGAGCTCCACATCATGTCGTCTCTGAAGTGTCCATACAGAGGGAGTTCGTCCTCACCTGCAGGGAACCCGTTCTGTTTCACGATGTCCATGTAGTACTTTGCCGAGTACTTCTCTGTCCGGGGACGCTCAGGTTTAATGAAGTCCACCTGGTACAGACCGCTGCCCATAATGTACCCCTTCAGCCACTCAAAGGAGTCCATGAGAGGGGCCCCCAGGTACCCCCGGAGCCGCACGCCGTCCACGCTCTGAGCTGTGATATTAATGCTGGTATTAGTATACTGCACCAACCCCACACTGGAGGCTTTCAAGTCTCATCTCAAGACTGACCATTACTTACATTTTTCTGAGCAAACTATAGAAGAAGTTTCAAATCTCTAAATTTAAGTTTGTTTTCTTATTGACCTGCAGCTTCTCGCCTTTGAAACAGAGAATATCACACGCTGAATTCTTTTTATAATATATATATGAAAAGAAGCGTTCTGAGTGAATGAAACGTCCCCACAGCGTTTAGCTCCAAGTGAAGCTCATCGAGGCTAGAGCAGGTACAGCGGCTAATCTGGAGCACAGTTCCATATTTGGAATTCCGACTCTGACTATCATAGCAACCAAAGAGCCAATCAGAGCGAGGCTGTTGAAGGTAACCCCCTCTTCCCGCCCACATCGCTGGTTAAGCAGGGAGTGAATGCTTAGCAACACTTTCAATCAAACCTGTTGCTAACACTAGTGGGAGCGACTTTGTAGAAAGAAGCCGCCTGATTTGTCTGTTATTAATGTTCACATTTTGATTCACAGACATAATGGACTTGATGGTCTTGATGGAGCCAAATCACGCCCATGGTCACTTCCTGTTTGAAACGCGGTGGCTGGTTAACTATGTTCTTTTATATAAACAGTCTATGGTGCGACATACCTTTGAGCGCCTCGTCGACGTAGGTCTTGAGGAAGAAGACCCGTGTGAAGTCGTCCGTGCTCAGGCTCCTCTCGGTGCCCATGGAGTTTTCGGTCACGTACACCTCCGGGTTTCCATACTCCTCCTTCACCCAGTTCAGCACCCGCCTCAGACCCCAAGGCACTGCGCGAGGGCCCTGAATGCCCGTCTGAGGGAACTGCACCAGGTCCTCCTCTGCAATGTCCCAGTCAAATTCATACGAGTGTGGAGTCAGCGGCTGGATCGAGTATTTAGCGATTCTGGTGGTGTGGTGATTGGCACAGAACACGTCTGCAGTTCCTCTGATAAAGTTCTTCTCCTCCTCGGTGAACGTGGGCAGTCGAGATTCTGTCAGTCTCTGGATTTCGCTTTTGTTTCCGATGTGAAACTTCATGGCTTCAGGATAATCGCCGTTCTTAAAAATGGGGTGCGCGAACCATCCGAGCCTGAACTGCATGGCCCTGTCTGCGGCCTCCAGCTCTCGGGGCGTGTTCACGTCCAGGGGCTCATACCAGTCTGCGTTCAGAGCGATACTGACCAGTCCCTTCTGCGCCGGGCGATATGTGTCGTACGTGTGGTAAGCTGTGGCGTGGGCTTTGATCAGATTGTGTCCCACTTTATACGGGGTCACTCCAGGATTCACTTTTAGATTTGGGGGCATCTCTCCGCTGCCGTAGCCTTTCCACGCGATTGTGAACGGGTCGTTAAACGTGATCCAAAACTTCACTCTGTCTCCAAACGTCTTGAAGCAGAATTCAGCGTAACTGTTGAAATGGTCGATGATGGCGACGTTCTCCCAGCCGCCAATGTCCTGCAGCGCCTGGGGCAGGTCCCAGTGGTACAGAGTGACCACCGGAGTCACGCCCAGACCCAACAGACCGTCGATCAGCTTGTTATAATAGTTCACGCCGTTAGTGTTGGGCGCTGCAGCCATCCCGTTGGGAAAGATCCTGGACCAGGAGAGGGAAAAGCGATAAGACTTGACCCCTAAGGCTTTAATCAGGCCTAAGTCTACGTCCACTTTGTTGTAGCTGTCACACGCCACATCTCCATTACCGTTCTCTGGGATACCGTTGCCGGCCTTGTGAGTAAAAGTGTCCCAAATACTGGGGCCTTTCCCGCCGGCGTTCCAGCCTCCTTCGATCTGATAGGCTGAGGACATGACTCCCCACAGGAAGTCTGTGGGAAATATTCCGTAATAATACATTCTGTTCTGGAACTCTGACCAGTGTGAGAACTTCTCCCACACCACTTTAGCCGTGGAGGGAACTTGTGACGCAGGGAGGTTCTTCAGTCCAGGAGTGAAGGATACGGGTGGAGAAGAGAGCGCCCCCTGGAGGCCGCTGCTGGCTCTCTTTTGTTGGACGATCTTTGAGTATCTGCTCAGGGACAGAAACATGTCTGATAGTCACATCTCAAATGTCTAAGGTTAGCATTAGCATCTCCAGGTCCATTGGTTTAACATGAGGCTAAAGTCTGAGGTCAGACTCATGTCGTACCTGTGTGAGACGCTCAGGTCCTTCAGAGACACATCCAACATGGACGACACCTCCAACCCGACCAAGTCCAACTCCGACTGAGCCTGAACTGAGAACACAGAGAACCAGGTCTAAACCAGGTCTGAACCAGGTCTGAACCAGGTCTAAACCAGGTCTGAACCAGGTCTAAACCAGGTCTGAACCAGGTCTAAACCAGGTCTAAACCAGGTCTGAACCAGGTCTGAACCAGGTCTAAACCAGGTCTAAACCAGGTCTAAACCAGGTCTGAACCAGGTCTAACCAGGTCTGAACCAGGTCTAAACCAGGTCTGAACCAGGTCTGAACGAGGTCTGAACCAGGACTAAACCAGGTCTAAACCAGGTCTAAACCAGGACTAAACCAGGTCTAAACCAGGTCTGAACCAGGTCTAAACCAGGTCTGAACCAGGACTAAACCTGGACTAAACCAGGTCTAAACCAGGTCTAAACCAGGTCTGAACCAGGTCTAAACCAGGTCTAAACCAGGTCTAAACCAGGTCTAAACCAGGTCTAAACCGGGACTAAACCGGGACTAAACCAGGTCTAAACCAGATCTAAACCAGGTCTAAACCAGGTCTAAACCAGGTCTAAACCAGGTCTAAACCAGGACTGAACCAGGTCTAAACCAGGTCTAAACCAGGTCTAAACCAGGACTAAACCGGGACTAAACCAGGTCTAAACCAGGTCTGAACCAGGTCTAAACCAGGTCTAAACCAGGTCTGAACCAGGTCTGAACCAGGTCTAAACCAGGTCTAAATCAGGTCTAAACCAGGACTAAACCAGGACTAAACCAGGACTAAACCAGTACTAAACCAGGACTAAACCAAGTCTAAACCAGGACTGAACCAGGACTGAACCAGGACTAAACCAGGACTAAACCAGGACTGAACCAGGACTGAACCTGGACTAAACCAGGACTGAACCAAGACTAAACCAGGACTAAACCAGGTCTAAACCAGGACTAAACCAGGTCTAAACCATTGAACAAACACAAACTCGTTTGATCTTTGGTCCATTTGTCGCTTGTAAATATGTGATAAGATAATTTTTATAAATATTAACTTTACTGACATGATAATTTTATATAAGGTCATAAATGTCTCGTCACATTTTATTTGACATCAGACATAATTATAATGAAATCACTGGATATAAACGGACATGTCTGACCTGCTGCCGCCGCGTTACAAACAGGAAGTGATCATGATGCACTTTCTAACCAAATAATCTTAAATATTAACCCTCCACATGATCCTGGGGTTTTTATTTCACGTCTGTGTCTGTAAATCAACATATGAACATTAATAACAGACACATCAGGTCCTTCTCTCCCCGACGTCGCTCTGTTAGCGTTAGCAACAGGTTTGATTGACAGTGTTGCTAAGCTCTCATTCCCTGCTAAACCAGCGGTGTGAGTGAAGGGGCGTGACCTTCAACAGCCTCGCTCCTGATTGGCTCTTTGGTTGCTATGATACTCATCTCTAAATTAGCCGCTATAACTGTTAGCCTCTGTTAGCCTCTGTTAGCGTCTGTTAGCCTCTGTTTGCCTCTGTTAGCCTCTGTTAGCCTCTGTTAGCCTCTGTTTGCCTCTGTTTGCCTCTGTTAGCCTCTGTTAGCCTCTGTTAGCCTCTGTTTGCCTCTGTTTGCCTCTGTTTGCCTCTGTTAGCCTCTGTTAGCCTCTGTTAGCGTCTGTTAGCCTCTGTTTGCCTCTGTTAGCCTCTGTTTGCCTCTGTTAGCCTCTGTTAGCCTCTGTTAGCCTCTGTTAGCCTCTGTTTGCCTCTGTTTGCCTCTGTTTGCCTCTGTTAGCCTCTGTTAGCCTCTGTTAGCGTCTGTTAGCCTCTGTTTGCCTCTGTTAGCCTCTGTTTGCCTCTGTTTGCCTCTGTTAGCCTCTGTTAGCGTCTGTTAGCCTCTGTTTGCCTCTGTTAGCCTCTGTTAGACTCTGTTAGCCTCTGTTAGACTCTGTTAGCGTCTGTTAGCCTCTGTTTGCCTCTGTTAGCCTCTGTTAGACTCTGTTAGCCTCTGTTAGCCTCTGTTTGCCTCTGTTAGCCTCTGTTTGCCTCTGTTAGCCTCTGTTAGCCTCTGTTTGCCTCTGTTAGCCTCTGTTAGCCTCTGTTAGACTCTGTTTGCCTCTGTTTGCCTCTGTTAGCCTCTGTTAGCCTCTGTTTGCCTCTGTTTGCCTCTGTTTGCCTCTGTTTGCCTCTGTTAGCCTCTGTTAGACTCTGTTAGACTCTGTTTGCCTCTGTTTGCCTCTGTTTGCCTCTGTTTGCCTCTGTTTGCCTCTGTTAGCCTCTGTTAGCGTCTGTTAGCCTCTGTTTGCCTCTGTTAGCCTCTGTTAGACTCTGTTAGCGTCTGTTAGCCTCTGTTTGCCTCTGTTAGCCTCTGTTAGACTCTGTTAGACTCTGTTTGCCTCTGTTTGCCTCTGTTAGCCTCTGTTAGACTCTGTTTAGCGTCTGTTAGCCTCTGTTTGCCTCTGTTAGCCTCTGTTAGACTCTGTTAGACTCTGTTTGCCTCTGTTTGCCTCTGTTAGCCTCTGTTAGCCTCTGTTTGCCTCTGTTTGCCTCTGTTTGCCTCTGTTTGCCTCTGTTAGCCTCTGTTAGACTCTGTTAGCCTCTGTTTGCCTCTGTTTGCCTCTGTTTGCCTCTGTTTGGCTCTGTTTGGCTCTGTTTGGCTCTGTTTGCCTCTGTTTGCCTCTGTTTGCCTCTGTTAGCCTCTGTTTGCCTCTGTTTGCCTCTGTTTGCCTCTGTTTGCCTCTGTTAGCCTCTGTTTGCCTCTGTTTGCCTCTGTTTGCCTCTGTTTGCCTCTGTTTGCCTCTGTTAGCCTCTGTTAGCCTCTGTTAGCCTCTGTTTGCCTCTGTTTGCCTCTGTTAGCCTCTGTTAGCCTCTGTTAGCCTCTGTTTGCCTCTGTTAGCCTCTGTTAGCCTCTGTTTGCCTCTGTTTGCCTCTGTTAGCCTCTGTTAGCCTCTGTTAGCCTCTGTTTGCCTCTGTTAGCCTCTGTTAGCCTCTGTTAGCTCTGTTAGCCTCTGTTTGCCTCTGTTTGCCTCTGTTTAGCCTCTGTTTGCCTCTGTTAGCCTCTGTTAGCCTCTGTTTGCCTCTGTTTGCCTCTGTTAGCCTCTGTTAGCCTCTGTTTGCCTCTGTTTGCCTCTGTTTGCCTCTGTTTGCCTCTGTTAGCCTCTGTTAGCCTCTGTTAGCCTCTGTTTGCCTCTGTTTGCCTCTGTTAGCCTCTGTTAGCCTCTGTTAGCCTCTCTGAGCTGAGGAGGACACGTCTTCACTCAGTCTGTGGGCGTCTGAGTCACGTTAGTCCAACACGAGCTCGTCCTCAAACCTGTTGCCGTTTCATTTCCTGGAGTTTGTTTTAGACGGTTTGTTTGAAGTGTTTAAAGCTGCACTACGTAACTTTTCTAGTGGAGGGTCCCTCAGGTGAATCCAGACCTGTTCTTCACACTGTTCTTCAGAACTTTCACCACGTTCTAGTCACTTGTTCTCGTGGATCCTCTTTTAGATTCTTATTTTCATCATGGCACATTACAGATAAACTCTTTTAAAGATTTTTGGTGCATATGAAAAAGGTCAGATCTGTGGAGAGGCGAGTCCACTCACAGAACGTTCATGTGTTTTAAAGGTTTAAACTTCAGCGATAAAAACACCTGAATGGAATGAACACCAGGTTGATGGGTTTAATGCCACACTGTGGAACATTTGAAACCCAGCGATAACATCTCCATGGAGACAAGCAGGTGGAAATGTGCCAGAATAAAGCTTTAAGTGTGTGAGGCCTCGACCTTTATGACCAGAGGTTATCTCCAGATTATGAAACAGAACGAGACCAGAACAAGGACTAAACCAGGACTAAACCAGGACTAAACCAGGACTAAACCAGGACAAGACCAGGACAAGACCAGGACTAAACCAGGACTAAACCAGGACTAAACCAGGACTAAACCAGGACCAAACCAGGACTAAACCAGGTCTAAACCAGGTCTAAACCAGGACTAAACTAAACCAGGACTAAACCAAACCAGGACTAAACCAGGACTAAACCAGGACTAAACCAGGTCTAAACCAGGACTAAACCAGGACTAAACCAGGACTAAACCAGGACTAAACCAGGACTAAACCAGGACTAAACCAGGACTAAACCAGGACCAAACCAGGACTAAACCAGGTCTAAACCAGGTCTAAACCAGGACTAAACCAGGACTAAACCAGGACTAAACCAGGACTAAACCAGGACTAAACCAGGACAAGACCAGGACAAGACCAGGACTAAACCAGGACTAAACCAGGACTAAACCAGGACTAAACCAGGACCAAAACCAGACTAAACCAGGTCTAAACCAGGTCTAAACCAGGACTAAACCAGGACTAAACCAGGACTAAACCAGGACTAAACCAGGACTAAACCAGGTCTAAACCAGGTCTAAACCAGGACTAAACCAGGACTAAACCAGGACAAGACCAGGACAAGACCAGGACTAAACCAGGACTAACCAGGACTAAACCAGGACTAAACCAGGACTAAACCAGGACTAAACCAGGACAAGACCAGGACTAAACAAGGACTAAACCAGGACTAAACCAGGACTAAACCAGGACTAAACCAGGACAAGACCAGGACTAAACAAGGACTAAACCAGGACTAAACCAGGACTAAACCAGGACTAAACCAGGACTAAACCAGGACTAGACCAGGACTAAACCAGGACTAAACCAGGACTAAACCAGGACAAGACCAGGACAAGACCAGGACTAAACCAGGACTAAACCAGGACTAGACCAGGACTAGACCAGGACTAAACCAGGACTAGACCAGGACAAGACCAGGACTAAACCAGGACAAGACCAGGACTAAACCAGGACTAAACCAGGACTAAACCAGGTCTAAACCAGGACTAAACCAGGACTAAACCAGGACTAGACCAGGACTAAACCAGGACTAAACTAGGACTAAACCAGGTCTAAACCAGGTCTAAACCAGGACTAAACCAGGACTAAACCAGGACTAAACCAGGACTAAACTAGGACTAGACCAGGACTAAACCAGGACTAGACCAGGACTAAACCAGGACTAAACCAGGACTAAACCAGGACTAAACCAGGACTAGACCAGGACTAAACCAGGACTAAACCAGGACTAGACCAGGACTAGACCAGGACTAAACCAGGTCTAACCCAGGACTAAACCAGGACTAACTTTTGTACCTCTGAGCAGGTTCTCCAGGACGTCCTGTTCGTCTTTGCAGTGTTTCAGTTCGATGGAGTAAACGAGAACAGGACGATGTCCAGACACTCTCTGAAAAACACCTCAGGTTAGACTTTTTAGACTCAAAGTGCCTCAGGTTAGACGTTTTAGACTCAAAGTGCCTCAGGTTAGACGTTTTAGACTCAAAGTGCCTCAGGTTAGACGTTTTAGACTCAAAGTGCCTCAGGTTAGACGTTTTAGACTCAAAGTGCCTCAGGTTAGACGTTTTAGACTCAAAGTGCCTCAGGTTAGACGTTTTAGACTCAAAGTGCCTCAGGTTAGACGTTTTAGACTCAAAGTGCCTCAGGTTAGACGTTTTAGACTCAAAGTGCCTCAGGTTAGACGTTTTAGACTCAAAGTGCCTCAGGTTAGACTTTTTAGACTCAAAGTGCCTCAGGTTAGACGTTTTAGACTCAAAGTGCCTCAGGTTAGACGTTTTAGACTCAAAGTGCCTCAGGTTAGACGTTTTTAGACTCAAAGTGCCTCAGGTTAGACGTTTTAGACTCAAAGTGCCTCAGGTTAGACGTTTTAGACTCAAAGTGCCTCAGGTTAGACGTTTTAGACTCAAAGTGCCTCAGGTTAGACGTTTTAGACTCAAAGTGCCTCAGGTTAGACGTTTTAGACTCAAAGTGCCTCAGGTTAGACGCTTTAGACTCAAAGTGCCTCAGGTTAGACGTTTTAGACTCAAAGTGCCTCAGGTTAGACGTTTTAGACTCAAAGTGCCTCAGGTTAGACGTTTCAGACTCAAAGTGCCTCAGGTTAGACGTTTCAGACTCAAAGTGCCTCAGGTTAGACGTTTTAGATTCAAAGTGCCTCAGGTTAGACGTTTTAGACTCAAAGTGCCTCAGGTTAGACGTTTTTGTTTTTTTGGTTTTTTATTTGGTTGGGACAGTGCATGTTGATGAACAGACATGACATGAATGTAAACACGGCGGGTTATAGCCAGAGGCTAATTTCCACCCGTTGTCCCAAGGGCTGGGGTAGGTGGGTTAAGTGTCTTGCCCAAGGACACAACGACAGCATTCATCTGTGAGGGCTGGAATTGCACCGCCAACCTTCGCGTCAGTGGATCTAACCCCTCAACCAATGATGTTTATGTAGAGAGCGGGATTTGAACCGCCAACCTTCGGATCAGTGACAAACACTCAACCTACTGAGCCACTGCCGCCCCGTTTTAGACTCAAAGTGCCTCAGGTTAGACGTTTTAGACTCAAAGTGCCTCAGGTTAGACGTTTTAGACTCAAAGTGCCTCAGGTTAGACGTTTTAGACTCAAAGTGCCTCAGGTTAGACGTTTTAGACTCAAAGTGCCTCAGGTTAGACGTTTTAGACTCAAAGTGCCTCAGGTTAGACGTTTCAGACTCAAAGTGCCTCAGGTTAGACGATAAACTCAAAAAGTGACATTTTTCCCAGTTTGTTTATCTTTTTGGTTTGAGGTTTTACTTCCTGTTTCACATCGTGACATCACACTCTGTAACTGTTACCTAGCAACCGTGTGGTGCACTGCTCCAAACACCAGAACAGATCAGAAAATGGAGGAATATGAGACGTTTAACGGAGTTTTCTTTGTGTAAAGTGGTAAATAAACGTGAGCAGGTCCGTTTGTTTCACTCTGAAGCTGAAGCGTCTCTTTTTACCTTTATGTTGGACAGCGCCGCTCCAAACGCAGACTCCACATCACAGTCGTGCTGCAGCTTCACCGACAAGAAATCCATGGGCTGTAATGACACAGAGGCTCAGAAAGAGCACAAACACGGACGCCATCTTTGGGACCGTTTACAAAAACTCACCACGTCCGACCGCAGCTCGGGGACGTCCGAGAGGTCCCACGATTTCAGACCCAAAGACACGGCACGTTCTGAGGAGAGAGGCACAAATGAGTCCGAGTCCCACAGGATCTGAACCTAACGGCTCCGCCCACAAACAGCACAGCCGCCCCGGGGCAGACGGACACACACGTGGCTGCCAATGTGTGCCATCTGCCTCCACTCACCACATCCACACAAGGAACTAAGACAAGTACAGAGAGGGAGGGGACCTGACACACAGAGAGGGGACCTGACACACAGAGAGGAGACGTGACACACAGGGAGAGCACCTGACACACAGAGAGGGGACCTGACACACAGAGAGGAGACCTGACACACAGAGAGAGCACCTGACACACAGAGAGGAGACCTGACACACAGAGAGGGGACCTGACACACAGAGAGGGGACCTGACACATAGAGAGGGGACCTGACACACAGAGAGGGGACCTGACACACAGAGAATGGACCTGACACACAGAGAGGGAACCTGACACACAGAGAGGAGACCTGACACACAGAGAGAGCACCTGACACACAGAGAGGATACCTGACACACAGAGAGGAGACCTGACACACAGAGAGGGGACCTGACACACAGAGAGAGCACTGACACACAGAGAGGGTACTGACACACAGAGAGGGGACCTGACACACAGAGAGGAGACCTGACACACAGAGAGGAGACCTGACACACAGAGAGGGGACCTGACACACAGAGAGGAGACCTGACACACAGAGAGAGCACCTGACACACAGAGAGGGGACCTGACACACAGAGAGGAGACCTGACACACAGAGAGGAGACCTGACACACAGAGAGAGCACCTGACACACAGAGAGGGGACCTGACACACAGAGAGGAGACCTGACACACAGAGAGAGCACCTGACACACAGAGAGGAGACCTGACACACAGAGAGGGGACCTGACACAGAGAGAGGGGATCTGACACACAGAGAGGGGACCTGACACACAGAGAGGGGACCTGACACACTGAGAGGAGACCTGACACACAAAGAGGAGACCTGACACACAGAGAGGGCACCTGACACACAGAGAGGAGACCTGACACACAGAGAGGAGACCTATCCACACACAGAGAGGAGACCTGACACACAGAGAGGGGACCTGACACACAGAGAGGGGATCTGACACACAGAGAGGGGACCTGACACACAGAGAGGGGACCTGACACACAGAGAGGAGACCTGACACACAGAGAGGGCACCTGACACACTGAGAGGAGACCTGACACACAGAGAGAGGACCTGACACACAGAGAGGAGACCTGACACACTGAGAGAGGACCTGACACACAGAGAGGAGACCTGACACACTGAGAGGAGACGTGACACACAGAGAGGGGACCTGACACACAGAGAGGAGACCTGACACACAGAGAGGGCATCTGACACACAGAAAAGGGACCTGACACACAGAGAGGAGACCTGATACACAGAGAGGGCATCTGACACACAGAGAGGAGACCTGACACATAGAGAAGGGACCTGACACACAGAGAGGAGACCTGACACAAAGAGAGGGGACCTGACACACAGAGAGGAGACCTGACACATAGAGATGGCATCTGACACACAGAGAGGGGACATGACACACAGAGAGGTGACCTGACACACAGAGAGGGCACCTGACACACAGAGAGGGGACGTGACACACAGAGAGTAGACCGGGTCTCACAGTGGGAGGGTCTCTGACACACTGGGAGGGTCTCTTACACACTGGGAGGGCCTCTGTCACACATACTAGGAGGGTCTCTTACACACTGGGAGGGCCTCTGTCACACACACTGGGAGGGTTTCTGTCACACACACTGGGAGGGTCTCTTACACACTGGGAGGGTCTTTTACACTCTGTGAGGGCCTCTGTCACACACACTGGGAGGGTCTCTTACACACTGGGAGGGTCTCTTACACACTGGGAGGGTCTCTGTCACACTGGGAGGATCTCTTACACACTGGGAGGGCCTCTGTCACACTGGGAGGGTCTCTTACACACTGGGAGGCTCTCTTACACACTGGGAGGGTCTCTTACACACTGGGAGGGTCTCTTACACACTGGGAGGGTCTCTTACACACTGGGGGGGTCTCTTACACACTGGGAGGGTCTCTTACACACTGGGACCCCTCTTACACACTGGGGGGGTCTCTTACACACTGGGAGGGTCTCTGTCACACTGGGAGGGTCTCTTACACACTGGGAGAGTCTCTGTCACACGCTGGGAGGGTCTCTTACACACTGGGAGGGTCTCTGTCACACTGGGACACCTCTTACACACTGGGAGGGTCTCTTACACACTGGGAGGGTCTCTTACACACTGGGAGGGTCTCTTACACACTGGGAGTGTCTCTTACACACTGGGAGGGCCTCTTACACACTGGGAGGGTCTCTTAGACACTGGGAGGGTCTCTGTCACACACACTGGGAGGGTTTCTTACACACTGGGAGGGTCTCTTACACACTTGGAGGGTCTCTTACACACTGGGAGGGTCTCTTACACTCTGGGGGGGTCTCTTACACACTGGGAGGGTCTCTTACACACTGGGAGGGTCTCTTACACACTGGGAGGGTCTCTTACACACTGGGGGGGGTCTCTTACACTTACACACTGGGAGGGTCTCTTACACACTGGAGGGTCTCTTACACACTGGGAGGGTCTCTTACACTCTGGGGGGGTCTCTTATACACTGGGAGGGTCTTTTACACACTGGGAGGGTCTCTTACACACTGGGAGAGTCTCTGTCACACACTGGGAGGGTCTCTTACACACTGGGAGAGTCTCTGTCACACTGGGACCCCTCTGTCACACTGGGGAGGGTCTCTTACACACTGGGAGGGCCTCGGTCACACTGGGAGGGTCTCTTATACACTGGGGGGGTCTCTTACACACTGGGAGGGTCTCTTACACACTGGGAGTGTCTCTTACACACTGGGGAGGGTCTCTTACACACTCGGACCCCTCTTACACATTGGGAGGGTCTCTTACACACTGGGAGGGTCTCTTACACACTGGGAGAGTCTCTGTCACACACTGGGAGGGTCTCTTACACACTGGGAGAGTCTCTGTCACACACTGGGGGGGTCTCTTACACACACTGGGAGGGTCTCTTACACACTGGGGGGGTCTCTTACACACTTGGAGGGTCTCTTACACTGGGAGGGTCTCTTACACACTGGAGGGTCTCTTACACACTGGGAGGGTCTCTTACACACTGGGAGGGTCTCTTACACACTGGGAGGGTCTCTTACACATTGGGAGGGTCTCTTACACACTGGGAGGGTCTCTTACACACTGGGAGGGTCTCTCTTACACACTGGGACCCTCTTACACACTGGGGGGGTCTCTTACACTCTGGGAGTGTCTCTGTCACACTGGGAGGGTCTCTTACACACTGGGAGGGTCTCTTACACACTGGGGGGGTCTCTGTCACACACTGGGAGTGTCTTTTACACACTGGGAGGGTCCCTTACACACACTGGGGGGGTCTCTGTCACACACTGGGAGTGTCTCTTACACACTGGGGGGGTCTCTTACACACTGGGAGGGTCTCTTACACACTGGGGGGGTCTCTTACACACTGGGAGGGTCTCTTACACACTGGGGGGGTCTCTTACACACTGGGAGGGTCTCTTACACACACTGGGACCCTCTTACACACACTGGGAGGGTCTCTGTCACACTGGGACCCCTCTTACACACTGGGAGGGTCTCTTACACACTGGGGGGTCTCTTACACACTGGGACCCCTGTCACACATGTGACTCTGTACCTGGCCCTGGAAAGTGTCGTCTGAACATGCTGTGCGCCTCCTTGTACAGCTCCAGCTCCTTTACAGAGCTGCTGTGGAGGAGCAGGACCCAGGTGTGAGCCAGTCCACCCAGCTGTGCAAACAGGACGTCCAGCCTCAGCCTCACACTCTGCTCCCTGTCCCCGCTCCACAGATCTGACCCGGACCCCGTGAAGACCAGTCCACCATCATCACGGCCTGAAGATCTGCCCGAGTGACCAGCTCCAGCAGGGGTCTGGACACAGGACAGCGCCTCCCTGTGGAGAGAGGGAAGAGTGTGACTGGAGGAGGCTCTGGGGAGAGGGAGGGCTCATGCTAGTCCTAGTGTTTACAGTGGCTGTATTCTAGCAGAAGCTGTAGTAGTAGTAGAAGTAGTAGTATAGTAGTAGTAGTAGTAGCAGCAGTAGTACTCGTAGTATCCTGACCTGTCGTCTCGGTACAGCAGCTCTCGGGGCAGGTGGACTCTAAAATGGCTGTAGTAGTAGTAGTAGTAGTAGTAGTAGTAGTAGTAGTAGTAGTAGTAGTAGTAGTAGTATAGTAGTATAGTAGTAATAGTAGTCGTAGTAGCAGTAGTATTTGTAGTACTCGTAGTATCCTGACCTGTCGTCTCGGTACAGCAGCTCTCGGGGCAGGTGGACTCTAAAATGGCTGTAGTAGTAGTAGTAGTAGTAGTAGTAGTAGCAGTAGTAGCAGTAGTAGTTTAGTAGTAGCAGTAGTAATAGTAGTAGTAGTAGCAGTAGTATTCGTAGTACTCGTAGTATCCTGACCTGTCGTCTCGGTACAGCAGCTCTCGGGGCAGGTGGACTCTAAAATGGCTGTAGCAGTAGTATAGTAGTAGCAGTAGTAGCAGTAGTATAGTAGTAGCAGTAGTAGCAGTAGTATTGTAGTAGTAGTAGTACTAGCAGTAGCAGTAGCAGTAGTATTCGTAGTACTCGTAGTATCCTGACCTGTCGTCTCGGTACAGCAGCTCTCGGGGCAGGTGGACTCTAAAATGGCTGACTCCTTCTTCTTTCTGAGTTCTCAGTTGTTTCTGGAGGTTCTGGTCCAGGAGCCTGGAGCACACAGAACCCAAAGCTCCGTCTGAACCATCGGAACCGTCCCGGAACCGAGGGCCCCCCAGCGTCACCACCGCACTGCTGTAGGGGGCGCTATAGCAGCACAGCAATGCACACAGGAGAAGCAGAGGAGGCCCCATGCCAGACCAGAGCCGGGACTGAGCCAGGACTGAAACGGGGCTGAAACTGGACTAAATCTGGACTAAATCTGGACTGAATCTGGACTGAAACTGGACTGAAACTGGACTAAAACTGGACTAAAACAGGACTAAAACTGGACTAAATCTGGACTAAAACTGAACTAAATCTGGACTAAATCTGGACTGAATCTGGACTGAATCTGGACTAAAACTGGACTAAAACTGGACTAAAACTGAACTAAATCTAGACTAAATCTGGACTAAAACTGGACTAAAACTGGACTAAATCTGGACTAAATATGGACTAAAACTGGACTAAATCTGGACTAAAACTGGACTAAATCTAGACTAAATCTGGACTAAAACTGGACTAAATCTGGACTAAATCTGGACTAAAACTGGACTAAATCTGGACTAAATCTGGACTAAATCTGGACTAAAACTGTACTAAATCTGGACTAAATCTGGACTAAATCTGGAGCAGGACTAGACCTGGTCTCGGTCTGAGTTCAGTGGACACAGGGGAGGGGACTTTATAGGGGCAGGTGCAGAGCTCCGCCCACTCTTACACAAAGAGTCACGTTGATAATTATTTAATACTAATCATAAACTTATTCAACATATTTAATACTGACGTCATAAAGTTACAAAACAATTTACAGCTCCATATGAACCGTGACCTCGCGACGTTTGACCTCCTCCTCCACCTCCCTCCTCCTCCTCCTCTCCTATGAACCGTGACCTCGTGACGTTTGTCCTCCTCCTCCTCCTCCTCCTCCTCCTCCTCCTCTCCTATGAACCGTGACCTCATGACGTTTGTCCTCCTCCTTCTCCTCCTCCTCCTCCTCCTCCTCCTCCACCTCCTCATGACGTTTGACCTCCTCCTCCTCCTCCTCCACCTCCACCTCCTTCTCACCTATGAACAGTGACCTTACGACGTTTGTCCTCCTCCTCCTCCTTCTCCTTCTCCTCCTCCTCCTCCTCCTCCTCCTCCTCCTTCTCCTTCTCCTCCTCCTCCTCCTCCACCTTCTCCTCCTCCTCCTTCTCCATCTCACATATGAACAGTGACCTCACGATGTTTGAGTCACTCTTTTTATTATTCGTCTGTGTGATCAGAGGGAAAAAAACGACACACGAGGTCCTGTATCACACAGACCTGACCCAGTCCTCCTCAAACAGACCTGAGTCGTGTTTGTTTCATTCACATGTTTGAGTCACACTTTTATTATTAGTCTGTCACATCTCCAAAGATCAAAATACTCTGTTCCACCTTGTGATGTCATCAAGTGGTAGTTTTTACATGAACATCTCCTTTTACCTTTAGTTCAGTCGAGATAAGTGACAACTCCAGAAGTGAAATGACCCAGATGATTCTAGTGAAGGTGGAGTTTAAAAACACAGTGGAGCACTTCCTGTATCACCACATGATGACATCACAAGGTGGAACAGAGTGTTTTCAGTTTGAGAGAAGAACTCAGCCTAAATCTGCAGGTTTGTGTTAAACATGTGAATGAAACAAACACGACTCCAGGTCTGAGTGTGACGGGGAAACAACAGATCAGAGCAGAGCAGTGTAATAACAACTTCTACTCACTCACCCTCCTCCTTCTCCTCCTCCTCCTCCTCCTCCTCCTCCTCCTTCTCCTCCTCCTTCTCCTCCTCCTTCTCCTCCTCCTCCTCCTCTTCTCCTCCTTCTCTCGCAGCAGTGTTCTGGATGTTCTGTTCTGTCTCGTTTGCAGAGGCCAGTGAGACGTTACAGTCGTCTAACCTCCTGGAGACAGATGCAGGATAAGTCTCTCTGAGTCTGGTTTGGACAGTTTACCTTTGATTTTTGACGTGTTTTTTTTTGACATGTTTTTAGACGTGTTTTTGACGTGTTTTTGACGTGTTTTTGACGTGACGTGTTTTTGACGTGTTTTTGACGTGTTTTTAGACGTTATTGATTTGATGTGAAAAGTCCATTATTACCTCTGTGTCAAGATCCCAGTCTGTCCCTGTGTGTCTGTCTGTCCTTCCTCCTCTCTTCTGTGTCTGTACCTGGAGCTGGGCGGAGCCTCTGGCCCCACCCACTACACACCTGCAGCCCACGAACAATCGAGCTGCACCTGAGCTCAAAGAGGCCGAGGATCCTCCACCCGTCTCCAGATCGTCTGTGCATCGGCCGTGTGAAGTTCCGCTTGGCTCAAAGAGTTTTGTGCGTAGGATCTCTGTACTCAGTTGTTTTCTTTTTTTCCCAGATCCGTGTCTTGGCACTCTGCACCTTCCCCTCTGACCCAGGTTTGTACGAGCGGTACAAACATCTCCGCCTCTGACCCCCTAACCACGACCTGCTCAAAGGCTTCATCATACGACACCGCCCTCAACTATCTGCTCCATCAACCGTGATTGTGAATAAACTCAACCTTTTACCCCGAGTCTGTGTCCTCCATCCCCCAGACATTTGGACAGAAAGATCAGGCCACCAGAGACTGGGGCCGGACCAAACACTACTCCAGGCATTTCTGCAACTCGGAACTATGATTGGACAACATGGACAGAGTATCCAGGCCCTGCTTGAAAGTAACCAAGCCCTGACCCAACAAGTCTCTCATTTCACAGACCAGGTTTCTGGAGTCAAGATGAACAGATCCAGACCCATTCTCAGGTCACCCACGGCCGGGGTTTTTGCTCCTCCGTGTTTCAACAACGTTCAGCTTGTTTTACATCAGACGCTGCTAAGATACGTCACATGTGGATTATTGAGAAGAGCTCTTCGGTGGGCTGAGCTCTCCAACACCGCTTTAGAACTGACTTATGATGGGTTTGTAGGAGAATTTAAACTTGTCTTCGATCACCCACATTATCAAGCTGACTCTGCCTGTTCAGTCTCGTTCAGGGAACTCGGTCTGTCTCAGATCACTCCATCGAAGTCTGGACTCTGGCTGCAGACGTGGACTGGACTGTGCGTTAAAAACTGTCTTTGTCAAGGGGCAAAGTGACAAATTAAAAGATGCACGGATTTTCTGTGATGACCCACCTAATTTTAAATTTCTGATTTCCCAAGCAAACCGCATTGATAACATCTGCAAAATCATCAAAGAGAGCGACGCCGTTTGCTGCAACATGTTCTGAGTCGCCCTGTCCTCCCACAGTCACCCGGCTCCATCATCACCTCCACCAGAGGAGCCGCTGCAGTCGGGCCGAGCTCACCTTACAGCAGAGGAGCGCCAACCACGCCACCAGGCGGGTGAGTGCCTGTACTGTGGGAGGCAGGGACATTATCTTGCAACTTGCCCAGTTTGGCCAAAAGGGGGCGCTCATCAGTAGGACTGGGAGTACAACAATCTGTCCCAGATAACACACAGTAGACTTCAGATTGATGCCACTGTGTGTTAAAACTGTCACATCACCTTTCCTGGCTCTCATCAACTCTGGCGTGAAGGATGATTTTTTTAGACCAGCTGGTGGCTGAGCAGACGGGGGCAGGGCTGGAGCCACTACAAAAAACACTTACGGCCCTAGATCTGAATGGCAAACTACTCTCCAGGGTAACATATATCACGAACCCATTTCCATAGTTTTGTTGGGTAATCACCAGGAAGTGAAGCGGTTCTATGTGATCTCTGATCCCACCATGCCACTCATTCTGGGCCATCCCTGGCTGGTTAAATATGATCCCATGATCGACTGGGTCAGTGGGAAGGTATCTGAATGGAGCTCCTTTTGTCATGCTAACTGTCCACAGTCTGCACTCTCTAGCATCATGATCTGGAGAATGTCTTTAGTAAAAGCCAGACACTGTCTCTTCTCCCCCACAGACCTTATAACTGCGCCATCGACCTCCTACCCGGTGCTCCCTTGCCTTCCAGCCATCTTTACAACCTCTCTAAACCTGACCGAGAGACAATAGAACAGTATATCTGAGACTCTCTCGCCGCTGGCCTCATTCGTCCGTCCCCATCGCCTTTAGGAGCTGGGTTCTTTTGTGTGGCCAAGAAAGACAAAACCTTAAGAACATGCATCGGCTATAAGGGTCTTAAAAATATAACTGTTAAGAATAAGTATTGGTTGCCACTCGTAGACTCAGCTTTCACACCACTCCACGGGGCCACCATCTTTACAAAACTGGATCTCAGAAATGCCTGTCATTGGGTGAGCAATGGGGAGGGGAACAAATGGAAAATGTTCTTTAAAACTCCTCTGGGTCACTTCAGATACTTACTCATGCCTTTCAGGTTAACCAGCGCTCCGGCCGTTGTGCAAGCTCTTATTAATGATGTGTTACGGGACTTTCTGCTTTGTCTCTGTGTATCTGGACGATATTCTGAGGGGACAGGTCAAGGCCGTGACTGAGTGGACGACGCCCAGCAGTAGAAAGCAGTTGCAGAGGTTTTTTGGATTCACAGACTTTTACCGACGTTTGATCTTTGACTTTAGTTGTGTTGTTGCACTTCTGACTAAACTTACCTCTCCTCTGCACAGTTTGACTGGATCCCAGAAGCCCAGCCTGCCTTTGTCAAGCTGAAGGATCTGTTTACGTCTGCTCCAGGACTGCGTCAGCCTGATCCCTCTCGTCAGCTCATCGTGGAGGTGGATGCTTCAGAGATGGAAGTGGGGGCAATACTCTCTCAAAAGTTTGACCAACACAATCATTTGTATCCCTGTGTTTTTTCTCACGCCGTCTTACACCTGTCGAGAGGAATTACCATGTGGGGGACCAAGAATTGCTGGTGATGAAACTTGCCCTGGAGAAATGGTGCCGCTGGTTGGAGGGGGCTGTGCATCCTTTTCTGGTTTGGACAGACCATAAATATTTGGCGTACATTCAGTCCACTAAGCGTCTGAATTCTCGGCAGGCCTGCTGGTCACTCTTTTTCAGCAGATTTGACTTTATCCTCACTTATCGTCCAGGGTCCCATAATGTCAAGCCAGATGCGTTCTCAGTGCCAGTTCCAGAGAGCCTGTGTCTTGGCCTGCCAGGTTTGTGCCAGGGGCAAAGCCTCTCCCTCGCTGCCCTCCAGTCTGCTCCAACCGTTGCCTGTTCTGAAAAGCCCTTGATCACACATTGCTGTGGACTTTGTGACCGGCCTTCCTCCGTCTCAAGGTAACACCGTTATACTCACAGTTGTTGACCGATTCTCTAAAGCGGCTCATTTCATTGCCCTGCCAAGGAAACGGCTGATTATGTAACTGGCTCCATTCCCCTGGACATAGTTTCAGACTGAGGGACACAGTTCACATCTCAAGTTTGGCGTTCCTCCTGTAAAGGGCACAACTGTTAACCTTACTTCTGGCTTTCACCCCAGACAAATGGACAGATGGAACGGGTAAACCAGGATCTGGAGACTCCATTGTGCCGTGTCGTTTCTTGGGGTACCTTCCCTGGATTAAATATTCCCAAAACTTTTTGGTGAGTTCCACTGTCAGTCTGTCCCCTTCCCAAACCTCCCGAGGTCACCAGCCTCCACTCCTCCCATCTGAGGAAAAGGACCTGGAGGTGCCCTCAGCAGACAAACGCTTCCCCCGCATGTGACGAGCCTCCACGTGTGAAGGGGCTCCACGTGTGAAGGGGCTCCATGTGTGAAGGGGCTCCACGTGTGAAGGGGCTCCATGTGTGAAAGGGCTCCACGTGTGACGAGCCTCCACATGTGACGAGCCTCCACGTGTGATGAGCCTCCACATGTGACAAAGCCTCCACGTGTGACGAGCCTCCACGTGTGAAGGGGCTCCACATGTGAAGGGGCTCCACGTGTGAAGGGGCTCCACGTGTGATGAGCCTCCACGTGTGAAGGGGCTCCACGTGTGACGAGCCTCCAAGTGTGAAGGGGCCTCACATGTGATGAGCCTCCACGTGTGACGAGCCTCCAAGTGTGAAGGGGCTCCACGTGTGACGAGCCTCCAAGTGTGAAGAGGCTCCACGTGTGTTGAGCCTCCACATGTGAAGGGGCTCCACGTGTGAAGGGGGCCGGTGTTTTTGGCGTTAGACTGGGTCAGAGCTCACGCGGGGCCCATGTTCTCTTTGTTTGTTTGTTTTTTATGTATTTATTTGCTTTAATGCTTTATTTTGATGACAGTTTATCTTTATTACTCTGACACTTTGTTTTATGTGGAGCCAAAGTCGGTTTATGGTTGGTGCATTTTACTCGTGTCATAAATCATTGTGAGGAGGACACGGCGGGGGACAGGCTGATAGCTTTAGGCCTTTGCACTCTGGACAAGGTTGTAATTATCATTAATTATTCCCTCTGGAATCTTCTGTCGTGACGGCCTCGGAGATTAAACAGCTGTAAATGTTTCAGTAGTAGCCAAAAATAGCACTCGAGTAAAAGTACCGTTACTTCAGAATAGTAAAAGAAAAATCCATAGAATGGTCTGTCTTGCACTGATTCCATTTCATAGGCCTTTTTATTATTTACACATATCTTAAAAACATGTGAGTGTAGTTCGCCTCTCCACAGACCTGACCTGCAGCTTGCACACATCTGCAATGTGTAAAACGTGAAAATGTTAATATTATAATAATGCTTGAAATGGCGGATCTAAAAAACAGAATGGAAACTCCAAAGTGATGCAAAACAGAGAAGTTGTGACGTACAGTGGGGGTTAAAGGGGTAAATGCATTTTCTCTGCAGAGAAACATGTTCAAAAACTGCAGCCGTTTAATTGTGAAGAGTTCAGTTTGAAAACTGCCTTTAAACCCCAAAAGAAGCCTCCGTGACTGTTGTTCTGGGGTAAAGTGCGCTGCGCTCTGGAGCAGTGGAGGCGGTGTACGTCATTACGCAGCGCTGTGACGCTCTGACGCAGCGCTGTGACGCTCTGACGCACACAGATCACAGGTTAGCTGCGGTTAGCTGCAGCTTTAGCTGATCATCATGAAGTGGTTTGAAGGTTCGATTCCTGACGCGATAAACGAGGCTAAACGGCGCAGTCTGGTGTTTGTGGTGGTCATCACAGGTCTGTACTCTCTGTCCCACTGACATTTTAACAAATCATCTTTATTTCTGAGGCGAAAGGCGAGGGCAGTTAGCTTTAGCCTTAGCACAATCCGACCCTCTGTTAATTTATCTTATTTTATTAATACAGACATTTTTTGGGAAATGTTGCTCTTGTAAATATTAAAACAGAACAATAGGAAAACTATTCTAAACTGTAACGCTTCTCTTTAAAATAATTCATCCTAAAAACACGGAAACACTTCGTAGCTTTAGCATTAGCTCCAGCGGCTAACGAGCTGCGGCTAACACCAAAACAAACGGCTCAGTTCACGGTTTAACTCCGTGTCCGAGCTGTGTCTGTGTGGACCGGGGCCCGTCTGCACCGGAGGATACACCGGGGGATACACCGGAGGATACACGTTTATGAAAGTACTGGATTTGATAGTCACTGTCCAGGTGAGCGCGAAGCCACAGAGTCAACAGCAGCACCACAGACCCCCAGAGACCAGAGACCACAGACCCCCAGAGACCACAGACCCCCAGAGACCACAGACCCCCAGAGACCACAGACCCCCAGAGACCACAGACCCCCCGAGACCACAGACCGCCCGAGACCACAGACCACCACAGACCCCAGAGACCACAGACCGCCCGAGACCACAGACCGCCCGAGACCACAGACTCCCACCACAGCGCTCAGGTCTACCATTGTACTACACCTGTGTGTAGTACGTGTACCCAGACCGGTGTGTGTAGTACGTGTACACAGACCGGTGTGTGTAGTACGTGTACACAGACCGGTGTGTGTGGTACGTGTACACAGACCGGTGTGTGTGTGTGTGTACACAGACCGGTGTGTGTGGTACGTGTACACAGACCGGTGTGTGTGGTACGTGTACACAGACCGGTGTGTGTAGTACGTGTACACAGACCGGTGTGTGTGGTACGTGTACACAGACTGTATACCAGAGGTGGTCAAACTTTCTGACTCTTGGGCCACAGTGGGTCTAAATGTGACAGGGGGCGGGGCCACAGTGAGGGGCGGGGCCAGGATATATAAATATATTTATCTGACATCACAGATTTGGCCTGTAACACGTAGCAGAGCCTGAATATGAAAGGAACATTGTACAAATTGTTTTCCAAATGCATTATTCAAATTAATAATACATTTATAAATTTCAGTTAAATAAAAACAGCATAAACACTTTGAACCAGGTTTACTCTTACCTGTTTTAATATCATTTGGTCACGTTCGGCCGGATTAATCAGCCCAAAGGGCCGTGTTTGGCCCCGGGGCCGTAGTTTGGCCCTGTCTGCTGTATACTCTGTAGATTAAAGAGTCTGATGTAAACAGGACTGAGGTTATGTCAGTGTGACGTCACAGTCGTGAGGGACACGTGCCTCTCTGTCTGCACTTTCATTTTGTCCTGCGGTTTATGTTTGTGTGGCGTCTCACTGTAGTCGCTCCCAAACATCCTGATCCCTAAAGATAATTGTTCCGTGTTTGGCCACGTGTGGAACGATGAGTTGAGTGTAATGATAAACTAATAGACCACTTATAAAACATTAGATTAGATTGTGACAGTTATAAAAATGATAAGACCTGGCTGAGTTCCCATTCACAGCACAGGCCACTTTATGAAGACAAAAGCTTTTCATAGTAGCACAGATTTAAAGCAGGTCTCAAACAGGGCGATTCTAGGTCAGGATGTAATGAACCAGGTCTAAAAAAAACTCATTTACACGAGGAGGATTTCTGTGGGAAACAGTGAGTGACACAGTTTTTCACATTTCTCTGTAAAAAGTCACATTAAGTTCACAAGTTTAATGTGTCTTTTTATAAAAACATTCTGTCCTTGTAGTTTTTTCTGTATAAATTTTATAAATAGTATTGTAGCGTGAGCTCCCCCTGCAGGTGTAGTCATGTGAGTGCAGTTTGGGTCACATACACAAACATGTAATAGAGAGCTTTGGACACGCCCCCTTTTCAGTCGACCAATCGCTGGGCAGCACATGTCTTTAGTTGAATACAGGCCCAGTATTTTTGTGTGTAGTTTAAATAGTTTCATTTCACATGCTGTTTTTGCTGTTAGTGATGCACTTTTGGCTCTTTTTATGAGATCCAAATCTTTTGGATCAGTTAATTTAAATGACAGTCTCTTTTTATATTTATTTATATGATGGAAGCCAAAGTGAGAACACATTTTATCTAACTAAAACGTATCGCAAAGAGAAGTGAAAACTATTACTAAAACTAGACTTTTGGAAGTATCGATACTAAAAAAGTCTCAGTGACAGAAATGAACCTTTCCTGAATCTGTTTATAACGATGTTGAGCTGAATCTGAACAAGTATAAGATAAATAATACATTTTGAGTGTACTACTTTTTCACTCACTGGACATTCAGTCAGCACTGAAATGTGTACGCTCAAACAGCGCCCCCTGTAGGGAGAGATCAGCCTGTGACTCCTGCTGAAGAACATCACTGTGTGTTTACAGGAGACGACCCCCAGTCCACAGAGCTGCTCTCCACCTGGGACGACCCCCGAGTGACAGAGGAGGCGCAGGGATGTGTGGCCATCAGACTCCACGACAAGAGGTACTCTGAAGTACACACCAGACACTACTGTACTCTGAAGTACACAGCAGCCACTACTGTACTCTGAAGTACACACCAGACACTACTGTACTCTGAAGTACACAGCAGCCACTACTGTACTCTGAAGTACACACCAGACACTACTACTCTGAAGTACACACCAGACACTACTCTGAAGTACACACCAGACACTACTGTACTCTGAAGTACACACCAGACACTACTGTACTCTGAAGTACACACCAGATACTGGTGGGGCGACAGTGGCTCAGTGGTTAGAGCATTGGTCTCCCAACCCGAAGGTCGGAGGATCGAGTCCAGCTCGGACCAAGTTCTGTCGTTGTGTCCTTAG
This sequence comes from Periophthalmus modestus, assembly GCA_019594935.1. Lineage (NCBI taxonomy): Eukaryota > Metazoa > Chordata > Actinopteri > Gobiiformes > Gobiidae > Periophthalmus > Periophthalmus modestus. The sequence continues at coordinate 464,943 of JAIEZT010001300.1, read as the reverse complement.
GCAAGACACTTCACCCACATTGCCTAGTATGAAAGTAGTGTGTGTGTGTGAATGATCGGTGGTGGTCGGAGGGGCCGATGGCGCAAACTGGCAGCCTCGCTTCCGTCAGTCTACCCCAGGGCAGCTGTGGCTACAATAGTAGCTTACCATCACCAAGTGTGAAGTGAACGAATAATGACTTCAGTGTAGCGCTTTGAGAGGCTTTGATAAAGCGCATTACAAATGTAAGGCATTATACTACTGTACTCTGAAGTACACACCAGACACTACTGTACTCTGAAGTACACACCAGACACAGCTGTACTCTGAAATACACACCAGACACAGCTGTACTCTGAAGTACACAGACACTACTGTACTCTGACTGTACTCTGAAGTACACACCAGACACTACTCTGAAGTACACACCAGACACTACTGTACTCTGAAGTACACACCAGATACTACTGTACTCTGAAGTACACACCAGACACAGCTGTACTCTGAAATACACACCAGACACAGCTGTACTCTGAAGTACACACCAGACACTACTGTACTCTGAAGTACACACCAGACACAGCTGTACTCTGAAGTACACACCAGACACAGCTGTACTCTGAAGTACACACCAGACACTACTGTACTCTGAAGTACACACCAGACACTACTCTGAAGTACACACCAGACACTACTGTACTCTGAAGTACACACCATACACTGCTGTACTCTGAAGTACACACCACATACTATTACTGTGATAATAATAATTATTATTTTTATTATAATTCTTATCATTATTATGTTTTATTCATGTGTTTTTTAAATGTGCTGTACAAATACTGTGTTGTGACTGCATTTGCCTCTTCTCTCCACAGTGAGGCGTGTGGACAGTTCTCTCAGATCTGTATCCTCTTACATAACTCTGACGCCCCCTAGTGGTGATCAGGGGAAAAGCCCAACACTCAGAGACCTCATGTTTTTAAATGATTCACTGATATTTGTGTTCAAGCTCCTGTATCACACAGACCTGACCCAGTCCTCCTCAAACACACTGGAGTCGTGTTTGTTTCATTCACACGTTTGAGTCACACTTTATTATTAGTCTGTTACATCTCCAAAGATCAAAATACTCGTGGTAGTTTTTACAGCTCCTTTTACCTTTAGTTCAGTCGAGATTGGTCAGTGGAGCACTTCCTATATCACCACATGATGACATCACAAGGTGGAACAGAGTGTTTTCAGTTTGAGAGAAGAACTCAGTCTAAATCTGCAGGTTTGTGTTAAACATGTGAATGAACAAAACACAGCTCCAGGTCTGAGTGTGACGGGGAAACAACAGATCAGAGCAGTGCATCATGGGACATTTAAAGCTATATTATGTAACTTTTCTGACGAGACCCCAATGAATGAAGCTGCTTTAGATCAATATTGTGATTTTAAATTGAATCTCTCATACCTAAAGGCAGATTATCCCCTGAAAAAATGTTTTAAAATAATAGTAAAATTAAACCCTTTCCAGTCCTGGTTTAGTCCTGGTTTAGTCCTGGTTTAGTCCTGGTTTAGTCTTATTTTAGTCCTGCTTTAGTCCTGGTTTAGTCCTGCTTTAGTCTTATTTTAGTCCTGCTTTAGTCCTGCTTTAGTCCTGGTTTAGTCCTGCTTTAGTCCTGCTTTAGTCTTATTTTAGTCCTGCTTTAGTCCTGGTTTAGTCCTGCTTTAGTCTTATTTTAGTCCTGGTTTAGTCCTGCTTTAGTCTTATTTTAGTCCTGGTTTAGTCCTGCTTTAGTCTTATTTTAGTCCTGGTTTAGTCCCGGTTCAGTCCTGGTTCAGTCCTTGACTGTGTGAGACCCGGTGGTGTGCGTTCCGTCCAGTTTCTTCATTGGGGACAGTGGGATTCCTCTGGAGGTGATCGCCAGCACCATCTCTGCCCCTGACCTGGTGTCCAAGATCCAGGCCGTCAAACAGGTCAGATGCCCTCTCTGTGTGTCAGGTCCCCTCTCTGTGTGTCAGATGCCCTCTCTGTGTGTCAGGTCCCCTCTCTGTGTGTCAGATGCCCTCTCTGTGTGTCAGATGCCCTCTCTCTGTGTCAGTGCCCTCCCTGTGTGTCAGATGCCCTCCCTGTGTGTCAGGCCCTCCCCAGATCCCTCTCTGTGTGTCAGATGCCCTCTCTGTGTGTCAGATGCCCTCCCTGTGTGTCAGATGCCCTCCCTGTGTGTCAGATGCCCTCTCTGTGTGTCAGATGCCCTCTCTGTGTGTCAGATGCCCTCTCTGTGTGTCAGATGCCCTCTCTGTGTGTCAGATGCCCTCTCTGTGTGTCAGATGCCCTCCCTGTGTGTCAGATGCCCTCTCTGTGTGTCAGATTCTCTTCTTTGCCTCTGTGCTTAATATTAGTGTTTTCTTCACATGAGCAGATGCACCAGGGACAGACTGCAGGTGGCGCTGTTCCTCCCTCAAGTTCTTCAGTTCAGAGTCTGTCACAAACTCTAGAGACTCCAGCAGCTCCAGGTAAGTCCTGATTTAGTCCTGATTTAGTCCTGGTCTAGTCCTGGTTCAGTCCTGGTTTAGTTCTGGTTCAGTTCTGGTTCAGTCCTGGTTTAGTCCTGGTTTGGTCCTGGTTTGGTCCTGGTTCGGTCCTGGTTCGGTCCTGGTTCGGTCCTGGTTCGGTCCTGGTTCGGTCCTGGTTTAGTCCTGGTTCAGTCCTGGTTCAGTTCTGGTTCAGTCCTAGTTTGAGTCGTGGTTTAGTCCTGGTTTAGTTCTGGTTTAGTTCTGGTTTAGTCTGGTTTAGTCCAGGTTTAGTCCTGGTTTAGTCCTGGTTCAGTCCTGGTTCAGTCCTGGTTTGAGTCCTTTCTTTCGTATCTGTTTCTTTCAGTGTCTTCTTCCTCTGCTGCAGCTCAGAGTCGTCCAGAGGAGAAGACCAGGTGCGTACACCGGCAGAGTGGTTAGCCCTGTCCTCACAGCGGGAGGGTCCACGTCTGTGTGGAGTTTGTTCTCTCTGTGTCTGTGGAGTTTGTTCTCTCTGTGTCTGTGGAGTTTGTTCGCTCTGTGTCTGTGGAGTTTGTTCTCTCTGTGTCTGTGGAGTTTGTTTGCTCTGTGTGGAGTTTGTTCTCTCTGTGTCTGTGGAGTTTGTTCGCTCTGTGTGGAGTTTGTTCTCTCTGTGTCTGTGGAGTTTGTTCTCTCTGTGTCTGTGGAGTTTGTTCTCTCTGTGTCTGTGGAGTTTGTTCTCTCTGTGTCTGTGGAGTTTGTTCTCTCTGTGTCTGTGAGTTTGTTCTCTCTGTGTGGTGTTTGTTTGTTCTCTCTGTGTGGAGTTTGTTCTCTCTGTGTCTGTGGAGTGTGTCGCTCTGTGTGGAGTTTGTTTCTCTCTGTGTCTGTGGAGTTTGTTCGTGTCTGTGTGGAGTTTGTTCTCTCTGTGTGGAGTTTGTTCTCTCTGTGTCTGTGGAGTTTGTTCTCTCTGTGTGGAGTTTGTTCTCTCTGTGTCTGTGGAGTTTGTTCTCTCTGTGTGGAGTTTGTTCTCTCTGTGTGTCTGTGTGGAGTTTGTTCTCTCTGTGTCTGTGGAGTTTGTTCTCTCTGTGTCTGTGTGGAGTTTGTTCTCTGTGTCTGTGGAGTTTGTTCTCTCTGTGTGGAGTTTGTTCTCTCTGTGTGGAGTTTGTTCTCTCTGTGTGGAGTTTGTTCTCTCTGTGTGGAGTTTGTTCTCTCTGTGTCTGTGTGGAGTTTGTTCTCTCTGTGTCTGTGGAGTTTGTTCTCTCTGTGTCTGTGGAGTTTGTTCTCTCTGTGTCTGTGGAGTTTGTTCTCTCTGTGTGTGTGGAGTTGTTCTCTCTGTGTGGAGTTTGTTCTCTCTGTGTCTGTGGAGTTTGTTCTCTCTGTGTGGAGTTTTTTTTCTCTCTGTGTGGAGTTTGTTCTCTCTGTGTGGAGTTTGTTCTCTCTGTGTGTGGAGTTTGTTCTCTGTGGGAGTCTGTGTGGAGTTTGTTCTCTCTGTGTGAGTTTTGTTCTCTCTGTCTGTGGAGTTTTGTTCTCTCTGTGTGGAGTTTGTTCTCTCTGTGTCTGTGTGGAGTTTGTTCTCTCTGTGTCTGTGTGGAGTTTGTTCTCTCTGTGTCTGTGTGGAGTTTGTTCTCTCTGTGTCTGTGGAGTTTGTTCTCTCTGTGTCTGTGTGGAGTTTGTTCTCTCTGTGTCTGTGGTGGTTTGTTCTCTCTGTGTCTGTGGAGTTTGTTCTCTCTCTGTGTCTGGAGTTTGTTCTCTCTGTGTCTGTGGAGTTTGTTCTCTCTGTGTCTGTGTGGAGTTTGTTCTCTCTCTGTGTCTGTGGAGTTTGTTCTCTCTGTGTCTGTGTGGAGTTTGTTCTCTCTGTGTCTGTGTGGAGTTTGTTCTCTCTGTGTCTGTGTGGAGTTTGTTCTCTCTGTGTCTGTGTGGAGAGTTGTTCTCTCTGTGTCTGTGTGGAGTTTGTTCTCTCTGTGTCTGTGAGTTTGTTCTCTCTGTGTCTGGAGTTTGTTCTCTCTGTGTCTGTGGAGGTTGTTCTCTCTGTGTCTGGGTTTGTTCTCTCTGTGTCTGTGTTGGTTGTTCTCTCTGTGTCTTGTTCTCTCTGTGTCTGTGTTGGTTGTTCTCTCTGTGTCTGTGTTGGTTGTTCTCTCTGTGTCTGTTGTTCTCTCTGTGTCTGTGTTGGTTGTTCTCTCTGTGTCTGTGGAGTTTGTTCTCTCTGTGTCTGTGTGGAGTTTGTTCTCTGTGTCTGTGTGGAGTTTGTTCTCTGTGTCTGTGTGTGGAGTTTGTCTCTCTGTGTCTGTGGAGTTTGTTCTCTCTGTGTGTCTGTGTGGAGTTTGTTCTCTCTGTGTCTGTGGGAGTTTGTTCTCTCTGTGTCTGTGGAGTTTGTTCTCTCTCTGTGTCTGGAGTTTGTTCTCTCTGTGTGTGTGGAGTTTGTTCTCTCTGTGTCTGTGGAGTTTGTTTCTCTCTGTGTCTGTGGAGTTTGTTCTCTCTGTGTCTGTGTGGAGTTTGTTCTCTCTCTGTGTCTGTGTGAGTTTTTCTCTCTGTGTCTGTGTGGAGTTTGTTCTCTGTGTCTGTGGAGTTTGTTCTCTGTGTCTGTGTGGAGTTTGTTCTCTCTGTCTGTGTGAGTTTGTTCTCTTCTGTGTCTGTGTGTTTGTTTTTCTGTGTCTGTGGAGTTTGTTCTCTCTGTGTCTGTGGAGTTTGTTCTCTCTGGTGTCTGTGGAGTTTTGTTCTCTCTGTGTGGAGTTTGTTCTCTCTGTGTGTCTGTGTGGAGTTTGTTCTCTCTGTGTCTGTGGAGTTGTTCTCTCTGTGTCTGTGTGGAGTTTGTTCTCTCTGTGTGTCTGTGTGAGTTTGTTCTCTCTGTGTCTGTGGTGTTTTGTTCTCCCTGTGTCTGTGTGTGGAGTTTGTTCTCTCTGTGTCTGTGTGGAGTTTGTTCTCTCTCTGTGTCTGTGGAGTTTTTCATCTCTCTGTGTCTGTGTGGAGTTTGTTCTCTTTGTGTGGAGTTTGTTCTCTCTGTGTCTGTGGAGTTTGACTCAAACCCTGGACCCTCCTGCTGTGTGGCCTGAATGCTAACCACTCTGCCACTCTGGCCCCATCATGTCATCCCAACTTAAGAAAATGTGAAATACTGAATAATTCCTGTGATCTGTGTGTTACGTTTCAGTTCTGTGGAGGAGAGAGCAGAGCAGAAGAAGCCTCCTGAGGTACACCGTCATTTACTCTGGTTTTATTTTTAAAATAAAGGACCAGTTTGTAAGATTTGCACTTTAAATTCTATAAAAGTGACCTGTGTGTCCCAGAGATAAACATGTTCAAAATATAACTTTTACTCATTTACTCTCTGTCGACAGAACACTGGACATAACCTCATGTATTTATGTATAATCTGGGGTTTTGGACACAGACAATTGTCTCTGTAGAGAGCAGAACCAGCGTCACACTCTCATTTGTGTTGCCCAGGTTCAAAGCTGAAATCCAGTTGTTTTAAACCTAAAATGTCTCTGATCTGATGGACCCTACAACCCCAGAACCTGCATCAGGACTCAGAGCTAGTGCTCCTCTGCAGCTCAGGGTCTCTCTGGAGGATCTGACAAACCCGTGTCTCTGTCCATAAACTGGACACACCACTGTCTCTGTAGGACTCTGACAACCTGTGTCTCTGTAGGACTCTGGACACACCAGTGTCTCTGTAGGACTCTGGACAAACCTGTGTCTCTGTAGGACTCTGGACAAACCTGTGTCTCTGTAGGACTCTGGACACACCTGTGTCTCTGTAGGACTCTGGACACACCTGTATGTGTCTCTGTAGGACTCTGGACACACCTGTATGTGTCTCTGTAGGACTCTGGACACACCTGTATGTGTCTCTGTAGGACTCTGGACACACCTGTGTCTCTGTAGGACTCACACCTGTGACTTCAGTTTTCTTTTTTTTTTTTTTTTTAGAACGAGACAAAAAGTGAAGTGGAACGACGTAAACTGGGGAAAGAGCTGCAGGAGTTTAAAAGAAGACAGGAGCAAGAGCAAACGAAAAGAGTCTTAGAAGAACGACAGAAGGAGAAGGAAGAGGAGAGGGCCGCGAGAGAGAGAGTCCGACAGCAGATCGCACTGGTGAGAGAGTGAGAGACGGGGCAGGACGAGTCGGGACGAGTGGGGGTGGGGCGCGGGGGGGCGAGTCGGGGTGGGGCGAGTCGGGGCGGGGCGAGTCGGGGGCGGGGCGAGTGGGGCGGGGCGAGGTGGGGCGAGTGGGGTGGGGCGAGTCGGGGCTAGTGGGGCGGGGCGAGTGGGGCGGGGCGAGTCGGGGCAGGACACATGTCGGAGTGAAACAGCTTCATCACGGTTCAGGATGTTCATCTTTACTCTTCTGCTTCAGGATCGAGCTGAGAGAGCCGCTCGTTACGCCCGAAACATCCAAGAAGAGAACACGGCCAAAGAAGCACGAGCCCACATCCAGCTACAGGAGCAGGAGGCCAAGAAGGAGGCGGCCATCAGGCAGAGGAGGTGAGGAGAGAGGGAGGGGAGGAGAGGAGAAGGGGGGAGGTGGGACGCGGAGAGGAGGGAGGAGACAGTGGAGGAAAAGAGGGTTAAAGAGAGGAGGGTCACATGGCGCAGAGGAGGGTCACATGGTGCAGAGGAGGGTCACATGGTGCAGAGGAGGGGTCACATGGGTCAGAGGAGGTCACAGAGGAGGGCATGGGTCAGAGGAGGGTCACATGGTGCAGAGGAGGGTCACATGGTGCAGAGGAGGGTCACATGGGTCAGAGGAGGGTCACATGGGTCAGAGGAGGGTCACATGGGTCAGAGGAGGGTCACATGGGTCAGAGGAGGGTCAGAGGAGGGTCACATGGGTCAGAGGAGGGTCACATGGGTCAGAGGAGGGTCACATGGGTCAGAGGAGGGTCACATGGGTCAGAGGAGGGTCACATGGGTCAGAGGAGGGTCACATGGGTCAGAGGAGGGTCACATGGTGCAGAGGAGGGTCACATGGTGCAGAGGAGGGTCACATGGTGCAGAGGAGGGTCACATGGGTCAGAGGAGGGTCACATGGTGCAGAGGAGGGTCACATGGTGCAGAGGAGGGTCACATGGTCTGTGTGTTCTCAGCTCTGTGGCGCGGCTGCAGTTCAGACTCCCTGACGGCTCGTCCATCTCCTCTCAGTTCTCCGCTCAGAGTCGCCTGAGGGAGGCGCTGCAGTTCGCTCAGGAGGTACACACACATACGGACTTTTACTGTGAAAGGACCAGACTGCTGCTGTCACATACAGACTTTTTTGAAGGTGTTTTATTCTGAAAGGTCTGACTCTGGGCTCTTATTGTGACAGGAGGTAGGAAGTGTGTACGGGAACTTCACCATGGCGACCATGTTTCCTCGGAGAGAGTTCTCGTCCCAAGACCTGGACCGGACTCTGACAGAGCTGGAACTGGCCCCAAGGCCCATCGTACTAAGCCTGTGCCTCTATCTAGATACTACTGCCTGTGAGTACTACTAATACTCTAGATACTACTGCCTGTGAGTATACTACTACTCTAGTGAGTGTGAGTACTACTAATACTATTACTCTAGATACTACTGCCTGTGAGTACTACTATTCTAGATACTACTGCCTGTGAGTACTACTAATACTATTACTCTAGATACTACTGCCTGTGACTACTACTATTCTAGATACTACTGCCTGTGAGTACTACTAATACTATTACTCTAGATACTACTGCCTGTGACTACTACTATTCTAGATACTACTGCCTGTGAGTACTACTAATACTATTACTCTAGAGCAGGGGTCACCAACCTTTTTGAAACCGAGGGCTACTTCATGAGGACTGAGTCATATGAAGGGCGACCAGTTTGATTCTTCTGAAATGACAAATCTGCTCAGTTTGCCCTTAGTTACACATTATTAATAATAATTAATGATAATCATCTCTGAAAACACTGATCACGTTCATGATTTCTCACAATCAACAATGAGCAAGGTGGGAAACAGATATCAGTATTCAGCACTTTAACTTTATAAATCTCAGAACTTTTCAGGTGATCACTTCATCTCAGTCCCATTTTCACAGGCCACTGACAAACCTTTATAACAAAACAAACTATTTTGCACCATGTTTCAACAAGTTATCAATTATGTAATGTTAAAGAAAAATCAACTTGCATATTTTTAAATAAATCTCTGTTGCTTTTTATGATTTTTTTTTTTTCCTCTGGTCTCGTGAAAAAAAAACTGTTGCTTACCCGAAGCTGCCTTTTGCTCACGTGCCTTTGTGCACTGCCGTAGTTTACGTCCTGGTGGTAGTTTACGTCCTGGTGGTAGTTTACGTCCTGGTGGTAGTTTACGTCCTGGTGGTAGTTTACGTCCTGGTGGTAGTTTACGTCCTGGTGGGTAGTTAGCTCGGTAACTTTTGTGACACGTAGTTAGTGATGGGCAAATGAGACGGAGCTCTGGAGCTCATCTCGTTCTTTCCGCCTCGGAGTTCGTCTCGCAGCAGCCGCTCACGTGACCAAAGTGTGAGGTGTCGGTCCCTCCTGCTTCGCTCTGCTTCAGTCGCTTCAGTGAATCGAAGCGTTTCATTGGCTCAGTGAATGTTCCGCTCTGTGATTGGTTCAGAGCTTCAGAGTGTTCAGCACTTCTGTGGTTTGACAAGTATTAAACTGCTACAGTATAAAAGATGCACCAATATTTCTGAAAAATGTTGTGTAGTGCGGAGTATTGTGTGACGTTAGTGGTGATTAGTTGGTTAATGGTGGTGTGATCATTTTCGATGGCATCTACAGATGGAAAAAAGCGATCCATGGTTTGGGATCACACAAAACTTATATTTCTTAATAAAAACATGTGATATATAATTTGTTATATATTTTTTTAATGTTCAAAATAGAATATATACTATTTATGACTTCTAATAAAATAGAAAATAGTTGTTGGTTCCCAAATCATGGGTTGTGTGCTGGTTTGCAATGGTTAAATTTGTCCACTAGAGGTCAGTGTTTCTCCGAGGCCTCAGACACGTCCAACCATTTGAGACGATATTGCGACTGAGGCGTCAGTGCTTCACGAGGCTCCGCCCATCACTACACGTAGTGAAATGTCCCTCCACATTGTGCCGCTTTTCCCTCGCCACAGTCGCCGCAGATGAGACACACGCAGGTTTATTTTACAGTCGTGAAACATTCAGAGCTAATCTTCACAGCGGAGCTCTGCTTTTGTCACGTGCACAATATTGACCTTTGACCTGAGGAGGTCAGAGTTCACCTTAACTTTTCTAAACTTCATGTATAATTAATATATTTTTAAGATGTTGTCATTTTTAAATCTCTATAAATGTAAGGGTAATTAAAAAAAATAGCAACAGAATAAAATTAAATTTTAGATGCAGCTCATTAGTGAGTTGTGCTGTTTTTAGAAGCGACCTGCGGGCGCCTCATGTGGGCGCCTCATGTGAGCGCCTCATGTGGGCCTTGCGGGCGACCTGGGCATAGGGTTGGTGACCCCTGATCTAGATACTACTGCCTGTGAGTACTACTAATACTATTACTCTAGATACTACTGCCTGTGAGTACTACTAATACTATTACTCTAGATACTACTGCCTGTGAGTACTACTAATACTATTACTCTAGATACTACTGCCTGTGAGTACTACTAATACTATTACTCTAGATACTACTGCCCGTGAGTACTACTAATACTATTACTCTAGATACTACTGCCTGTGAGTACTACTATTACTATTACTCTAGATACTACTGCCTGTGAGTACTACTAATACTATTACTCTAGATACTACTGCCTGTGAGTACTACTAATACTATTACTCTAGATACTACTGCCTGTGAGTACTACTAATAATGATAGGTTCACACTTAACCTAATTAGAGTTCAAAAGAGGAGAAGACAAGAGAGATTATTATTGCTATACTCATGAGGAGAAAAGGACGGGGAGGCCAAACCTTCAGATTACAACCCTCCTCTCCCTTTCTGAAGTCTCCACCGCCTTTCTCCTCCTTTTTTTTTCAGTTAGGATCCCTAGTTACACATCACTGCTCACTCTCAAGGGGGGAGGAGGGGACAACAAGCAGTGAGGCAGTGAGAAAATCACATATTACAAAGTTCATTTCAAAATATTGTTGCTTAAGCATTCCTTTCAGTCCTTATTCGCCCAAACACCTCTCAGGGTGTTTCAGTTATCTCCCATGGTCATTCAACTTTCAGACAAGACATTCTCTGCAAAGCTCAGAAAACAGACATAAGTGCATAAATCACATTAAGGTTACATATCATTATTATAGTGATTATAATAAAAAAAATGAAAATGAAGGACTTTAAGATTCACAGTGAGACCAATAAACTGTTAACCAGTGAGATCAATGAACCAGGGATGTTAAAATACTATTGAATCCATCATTCCTGAATCGAACTGTGACCTATCTCACATATCACCATGTAATCTCTTCACCCTGGATTTTTAATACAGGTTCATTAGTTTCTTACACCTGGGAGGGTTCTCAGAATAACTCTGGCAGTGCTCCTTCAGGGTCCCCCTCATCACTCTCATCACTTGCCCCAATATGTACATTTGCACCCCTTTTCTCTTCTGGTGCGGGTGAGATGGCAGTGGTTATCAACCTATTAATCAGAGAACAGAGACAGAGAACACAACAGCATCCACACAAGGTTAAGATGGCTACAAACACAGTAATTGATACTAGAACCCAGGAGCCCAGTGCTTTATAGCGACCAAACACACTTGTCACCAGTCATCCCAGAATGTCGTGTCTACTCAGACTGCTCTTTCAGGGTCTGTTCATAGCACGCAGGCTGCCTATAGCTCTAGTCAGGGCTTCCATCTGCAGCGGTATTATTTGGGATGACAACACAGCAGCTAGCCCAAAAATCGAACAAACTCCATCCCGTTCGGCCAACAGCATGTCGACTGTTATGCGATTTTGGAAAGCCATAAGTGAGCGTCGCGCTGAGTTGCTCGTGCACTGCTTCGAACCCCTCCTGTGTGTAGTTTCCCAACTTTTGTACGTTGTAGTGGATGTAGTTGATTCTGTCTACATTCTTATTTGGTGTAAATTGGTAATAATTGGTATTATAGCAGCTAAAAAGGAATGTTTTCAAATCCGTTAGCAATTTGGTCAGCTAATTTATATTCATCAGGGACCCCTATGGGCACTCCAATAGAATCAATGTATGTTGGATCATTTTCTCCCCCAATGTCCTTTTTATTCTCTTTTAGATATTTTGATTTGGAGATCATCATTAGGTATATGTTTTATCAGTTTCTGTTAATTGTTCTTGTTCAATTGACATTACTTCTACAGGTATTATCAACTAACTAGAGCACATACTCCAGTAAATTCAGTGGGCATTCTTGCTCTAAGTATTTTCCCTCCACAGTACCAGTAGTATGTCGCTGTGCACCTTGGGTAGTGCTTCTTCTGTAACAAAATTTCTTGCACGCCGTTCTTTATCAATAGCACCATAAATTTTTATCTTTGAGTTTGAACGTCTAATACAGGTATAATTTCCTTTTGGCAGTTTGGCCTCAATATTGGTTTTCTGTTTCTCAGCTTTAGTTAGTGGGTACACAGTGTCCCCACTCTGCACACTCCATCTTTGGCACTGTTTGGTCAAAATATCCTCCACACATTGTGGCGTCAATTCAGGAAGTGTTGGTACCATTCTCAGAAGCGGTCTGGGCCCATGCATGCAACACAGTCTTTATTAAAGTATTTAAATGCCTGTTTTATCATGGTCAACCAATTATTTCCAAACTCAGATACACCAGTTGCCATATTAAATATTTGTTCTTTAGTAAGGTTACTGTTGCTTTAATTTTTTACTCCACTGTCTTTTAGCAAGGGGCTCAGACTCGGTTTCAGAAGGTCCATTACTCCTTTCACATATTATTAACAAGAAAAATCCCTGCTGCATGAGCTCTCAGTAAAAACAACCCAGCATCCGTCTCCCTTATCAGTTAGTTTTTTTTTTTTTATGTTGTTTACAGTTACCAGTAGATTAGATTCGGTTCTGGCTAAGGTTAGGAGCTCTGCTTGTCTACCTGCCCTCTCAGTTTTTAACCTGTGTTGGTGTCCATTTGTTTTCTTGGTCAGCTACTAATGTATCCCACCCTTGGTTTAGTTATGTACCAATAATCATTAGTATATTCAATTCCATTACTTGCCTCCCTCCAGTCTGTAAGACAACTTAAAGGAAATGGTGATGGTAGTAATAGTCCCAAGTGGAAGACAAACGTTGAGTTCCAAATTTGAAAGCATTTTTTGTGAGCACCAATCTGTTGTTGTTCGTTTTACCGTCTAGTGAGATTAGAGGTTGCAATAGGACTTCCCACATAAATGTAGGAGTTTACAGTTTTCATCGGTGCTACAGAAGGAGCTGGCAGTACTGCAGGCACTACCCATACCAGACACACCAGTGTGATCAATACCAGAGTGAGCATAAACATACTATATGGTTATGTTTTTACACGTCATGCTGTATCACTTTTTTACAATGTGTTTCCATATTTCTTAAACTGTGGTAACTTATAAACACGTCCATATATCATTCAAATGGCGTAAGACTCTGTCCACCTAGTACATTAATGTACAGTTTTACCATATCTAAACACTGCGTTCATGGTCTTTTAGTTTCTCCTCCTTACATTTCTTTAATCTGTTTTTTATTGTACCATTCACTTCTTTCTACTAATCCTGCACTTTGGGATTGATAAGCGCAGTGATTCTTTAAATTAATGCAGAATAATTCCCCTATATCTTTGTGATAACTTTAGTTTACAAAATGTTTTGCATTATCTGATCGTATTATTTCTGGTATTCCATCTAGGTATGATATTTTTACATAATGCTTTTGCTACTGTTCATACATCTGGTGTTTTTAGTTGGAAATAGCTCTATCCATTTAGAAAAAGCATCTATTATAACCAAACAATACTTTTTTCCCTTCACTCTTGTTTAATTGTATATAGTCCATATGTGTTTACTGTTAAATGGATACTTGGTTTTGGGAAAACTTCCTCTTTTTTTTGGTCTTAAATTTCCCTGTGGACCCATTAGTTTAGCGCATATAAGGCATGCTCTGCAAACATTTTTTGCATAGTTTCATTAAATCCATATGTTATATATCAGAAATTGTGGACTTTTTATGCTTTTATGGTCTGTCTCGCCCCACTGTTGACACCATGTGTAACACCATGTGTCAAAATTGCTGCATATTTAAAAAATTTTTATGGAAAAATTATGTTCCCTTCTGGTCATACATAAATATCATGTATGATGATCTCCTTTTTTTAACCATCTGTAGCTCTTGAGTGTGCTCTGTTGCTGCATGTCCCTTAATAGTTCCTGGTCAAGTTCTTGGTCTATTTTTAGACTTGCCACATGCACTAGGTTTTCAGCTTTTCAGCTGCTTGTTTTTGCCATCTCTTATCAGCAAAGGTATTCCCTTAGTCACAGAATCTGTTCCACTAGTATGAGCTGCACCATTTACACACAACTAGCTTTTTTGGAAGTTGAGCTGCTTCTATTAAGGCTTTTAGTAGTTCAGCATGAACTACAGTTTTTCCGTGACACGTGACCATTCCAACGGTGTTGCCAGTCAAAATTTAGGGAATGTGTGTACTGTTGAGTAAGCGTATGTGCTATCTGTAAATATTGTACATATTTGGTCTTTCATTAGCTTACAAGCTTCAGTTAATCAACTAGTTCTGCCTGCTTGAGCAGAATATGTACGGGGCAAAGCTTTTGCTTGCAATACTTCAGTGTCTGAGACTACTGCATAACCTGTTTTGATTTTGTCCTGTATTGTCTTTTTGATGAACCGTCTACATATAAGGTAAATCCTTCCTGAAAAGAGGGTCTGTCTGGCCTACACTTTGTGGTCTGCTCGGCCTACACTGCTGTGGTCCATCTGCTCGGCCAATTTCTCTGCATTATGCTGTTCTCCATCATCCTCACATGGAAAAATTAATGTAGCTGGATTTAAAGTATGGTGCATCTCTCTATTGTCAAATGAGGTTTGTTATAATGAACTAGATTTGTCATACATGCTAAAGTGTCGTGCTGGGGACATAAATGAAAAAGTTAGTTTGTAACAATGGCAGACACTGCATGAGGAACCCTGAGCACTAATGTATGGAAAAGTACTACAAGTGCACTAGCTTGTACTGCTAAGGATGGAGCTAATACAGCTCGAACACACTTTCGGCATGGCACATGCTACACTGTCTAGTTTTGGAGGAGTAAATATGCCACTGGTCTGAGTTTATCTCCATGTTTTGTGTTAGAACTAATGTCATAAAATGGACCCTTACAGTCTCCATTTGCACAAAAGGTTTGTCATAATCAGGAAGTGCTAACACAGAACTGGAGACTAAGGCTTGTTTCACATCAACAAAAGCTTTTTTCACTCTCCTCTGTCCATTTTAGCCTGTCATTCCCTATTTTTAGGCACATCATAAATCAATTTACTTAGTGGATGGTTATCTCTGCATAATTAGCTAATCCACTGTCTACTACAGTAATTAGTCAAACCTAGAAATGACATCATTTGTTTTTTAGTTTCAGGTTTTGGAGCAGTAAGTATAGCCTCTTTGCGTCCTGCTACTATTGTACGACCTCCTGCACTCAAAAACTATGTCCTAAAATTTAATTTTTATTTTATACTATATGCTTGTTTTTAAAATGTGTATATTTAACTCTGGCTTTTAAAAACTAATGTGTTGTGTGATGTATGTCCCTGCTGTTTTAGAGGCGACCTTGATTGATGTGTCTAGAAAGCGCGCCTATAAATCGTAAAACGCGCCCTATAATTTATTATTATTATTATTTATATTTATTTATTATTATTATTATATTATTATTAAATACTTAACTGTTTTTTGGCAAATTGAAGCTTATTTTTACTCCTTTATGGCCATTTTCTGCTATAAGTTTTAATAAGAGCCAACTGGTTAATCAATTTCACATGCTTTTTCCTGTCAGGATAAGCCAAAAGATATCATCTACATAAACTGTAGTATTTAACTTCCGCTTCAGGTGGGTTAAAATTTTGCCAAGTTAGTAGACACATAACTTGTTGAATATATTGTTGGACTTTCACAACAAATATCCTTGTCCTAAGCCGGGTTTAACGTATAAAATCTATGTCCCTCAAAGGGTAAATGCAACTACAGTTGCATTTGATCCAATGTTCCTGTGGCAAAAATTTATATAATGTTTGTCAATCCAATTGCAGATTCCTGTGGTAGAATTAGGCATGTAAAGCATTTTTTAATTGCTGTCTGTATGCACAATTCTCATTTTGCCATTTCATCCCTCAATGGGTGACACCATCCCCTTTAATACGTCATCTATGTCATTCTCTGTCCAGGGTCTGTGTACTAGAATAGTTTTTCTGGGTGTCTTCCCCCCTGTGCATCGTCAGGATCTAATAAATTGTCCTGCCCTGGGGTTTGCAAACCTGTATCATAGATAAAGTCCTGTTGTTCTGTTGTTTTGTGTTTTGGTGGTCTGAACTGCTCCTTTGCCATGGGGGCACTAGGGGGGTCACAAAAAAATGGTTTACCTTCCCTCAGTGGACAGTAGTTACAGTAGTTTAAAGGGTCACCTCCCAATGTGTTTATTAAATTCAAATCTTATACCCTTTTGTCTAGGTCTGCTGTCTAGTTTGTGCTGCTTTCCAGATCCATTCTAACTTCCTCATGTTTGTAATTCCCGATAAGAATAGAGAGGGTGGTGGGAACTTGGCCTTGGGCCTGCTGTGTCTGGTTCAGTGCCGGTACTACTGTAGTCCTCAATCATCTTCCTCCTTTACACTAAGCATTTTGCTTCTCTTGTTTTCGCTAACTCAAAGCCACTTCTCTAAATGATAGTACCCTTGTTTGCAACATATTATTTTTTTTTATTTTTTGCATTTTTTCTGTATCTTATTTTGGAGCTCTCCGTTATTTTTAGAAGATTTTAACTCAAATTTGTATTTTGTTACCCACAGATCTAATTTTGTACATTTATCCGGATATTTTGCGTGCAACGGCTTTCCAGTCTTTTATCTGCAGTTTATCTTTTGGGGTCAGTTTTGTATTTTTGTTTCCCAATTTTTTTTCCTGAAATTTTAGTCCAGCTTTCACTCCTAGGGAGGTCTCTATCGCTGGAATACAACAGTTGGTACAGTGATTTATGCGGTATCTCTCACTTTCACCTCACAAGCAGGCGGAGAAATCTTGCCTCTGCATCCACAGAAATACACTGTATTCTCCCAACCTTTTTTTTATTAATCTGGTATGAGATCCTTCACCTAGTGGTTTGGAATCTCCACTCACACGTCTCTCACACACTTTTTCTTGCTTCGTTTTTTTTCCCCACGGTTTTGTACCTGCCAGTAAAATGATCCTTTTTTACCCGGTAACGGGAACTCCGCACCATCCCCCTTGCTTTTGCCCACGGTTTGGTACCTGCCAGTAAAATCTTCCTATTTTACCCGGTAACGGGACTCCGCATCCGTCCCTTTTTTTAGCTTTACAGCATTAGTACCTAATTGGAGCCTAGGATAATTAGGGTTTTTCTACGCGCATGACCCTCAGTCACACCGTTTTTTAAAGCAAGACCTACTCACTCGTCTTGTCTCTCTCCCTCAGTTACCCGTCAACCGTCAGACTCCAACAAAGGCCGCAGAGCCAGTCCTGGAAAAGGTCTCGGTTGCTGTGGCCACAGTCTCACCTGGGTCTCCGACATCTGCTGGAGTCCTTAGGTGTATTGGGATCCGGCTCGAAGGACCCAGTTGATAGGTTCACACTTAACCTAATTAGAGTTCAAAAGAGGAGAAGACAAGAGAGATTATTATTGCTATACTCATGAGGAGAAAAAGACGGGGAGGCCAAACCTTCAGATTACAACCTCCTCTCCCTTTCTGAAGTCTCCACCGCCTTTCTCCTCCTTTATTCAGTTAGGATCCCTAGTTACACATCACTGCTCACTCTCAAGGGGGGAGGGGGACAACAAGCAGTGAGGCAGTGAGAAAATCACATATTACAAAGTTCATTTCAAAATATTGTTGCTTAAGCATTCCTTTCAGTCCTTATTCGCCCAAACACCTCTCAGGGTGTTTCCTGTTATCTCCCATGGTCATTCAACTTTCAGACAAGACATTCTCTGCAAAGCTCAGAAAAACAGACATAAGTGCATAAATCACATTAAGGTTACATATCATTATTATAGTGATTATAATAAAAATGAACATTACATTACCTTTTAAGATTCACAGTGAGATCAATAAACATGTTAAAAATATATTGAATCCATCAAATACTATTACTCTAGATACTACTGCCCGTGAGTACTACTAATACTATTACTCTAGATACTACTGCCTGTGAGTACTACTAATACTATTACTCTAGATACTACTGCCTGTGAGTACTACTAATACTATTACTCTAGATACTACTGCCTGTGAGTACTACTAATACTATTACTCTAGACACTACTGCCTGTGAGTACTACTATTACTATTACTCTAGATACTACTGCCTGTGAGTACTACTATTACTATTACTCTAGATACTACTGCCTGTGAGTACTATTAATATTATTACTCTAGCCACTACTACTACTACCAGTATTTGTGCTTGTGCTGTTCCAGGAGTCGTGCCGCCCTCCCTCCACTCTGGCTTCCCCGTCCTCGCTCTGGGCGTTCCTGGGGACTCTCTTCTACCCCCTGCTGGCCGTGTGGAGGATGCTCAGCTCCTTTATCTTTGGCTCCAGTCAGTCCACAGGGGGCGCTGCAGCATCAGGGGACAGGACGCAGAGGTGTGAACGAAGGACTGAACGAGGGACTGAACGAAGGACTGAACGAAGGACTGAACGAAGGACTGAACGAAGGACTGAACCAGGGACTGAACCAGGGACTGAACCAGGGACTGAACGAAGGACTGAACCAGGGACTGAACCAGGGACTGAACGAGGGACTGAACGAAGGACTGAACGAAGGGACCTGAACGAGGGACTGAACGAAGGACTGAACTGAACGACTAGGACTGGACTGAACCAGGACTGAAGGACTGAACCAGGGGACTGACGAAGGAGACTGAACCAGGATCTGAAAACGAACGGGACTGAACGAGGGACTGAACGAAGGACTGAAACGAAGGACTGAACAGGGACTGAACCAGGGACTGAACCAGGGACTGAACCAGGGACTGAACCATGACTGAACCAGGACTGAACCAGGGACTGAACCAGGGACTCTGAACCAGGGACTGACTGAGGACGAGGGGACTGAACGAAGGACTGAACGAGGGACTGACTGAACCGAGGGACTGAACGAGGGACTGAACGAGGGACTGAACGAAGGACTGAACGAGGGACTGAACCAGGGACTGAACGAGGGACTGAACCAGGGACTGAACCAGGGACTGAAACCAGGGACTGAACGAGGGACTGAACGAAGGACTGAACGAAGGACTGAACCAGGACTGAACCAGGGACTGAACCAGGGACTGAACGAAGGACTGAAAGGAACCAACGAAGGACTGAACGAGGGACTGAACGAGGGACTGAACGAGGACTGAACGAGGGACTGAACCAGGGACTGAACCAGGGACTGAACGAGGGACTGAACGAGGGACTGAACGAGGGACTGAACGAGGGACTGAACTGGGACTGAGGGACTGAACCAGGGACTGAACCAGGGACTGAACCAGGGGATGAACGAGGGACTGAACGAGGGACTGACTGAACGAAGGACTGAACGAAGGACTGAACGAGGGACTGAACGAGGGACTGAACGAAGGGACTGAACGAAGGACTGAACGAAGGACTGAACGAAGGACTGAACCAGGGACTGAACGAAGGACTGAACCAGGGACTGAACCAGGGACTGAACCAGGGACTGAAACGAGGGGACTGAACCAGGGACTGAAACGAAGGACTGAACGAAGGACTGAACGAAGGACTGAACCAGGGACTGAACCAGGGACTGAACCAGGGACTGAACCAGGGACTGAACCAGGGACTGAACCAGGGACTGAACGAAGGACTGAACGAAGGACTGAACGAAGGACTGAACGAAGGACTGAACGAAGGACTGAACCAGGGACTGAACGAAGGACTGAACGAAGGACTGAACGAAGGACTGAACGAAGGACTGAACGAAGGACTGAACGAAGGACTGAACCAGGGACTGAACCAGGGACTGAACCAGGGACTGAACGAAGGACTGAACCAGGGACTGAACCAGGGACTGAACCAGGGACTGAACGGACTGAACGAAGGACTGAACGAAGGACTGAACCAAGGACTGAACGAAGGACTGAACCAGGGACTGAACCAAGGATGAACGAACGAACGAAGGACTGAACGAGGGACTGAACGAGGGACCAGGGACTGAACGAAGGACTGAACGAGGGACTGAACCAGGGACTGAACCAGGGACTGAACCAGGGACTGAACCAGGGACTGAACCAGGGACTGAACGAAGGACTGAACCAGGGACTGAACCAGGGACTGAACGAGGGACTGAACCAGGGACTGAACCAGGGACTGAACCAGGACTGAACTGGACTGAACCAGGACCCTGAACCAGGGACTGAACCAGGGACTGAACCAGGACTGAACCAGGGACTGAACGAGGGACTGAACGAAACTGAACCAAGGACTGAACAGGACTGAACCAGGGACTGAACGAGGGACTGAACGGGACTGAACGAGGGACCAGGGACTGAACCAGGGACTGAACCAGGGACTGAACGAGGGACTGAACCAGGGACTGAAACAGGGACCAGGACCTGAACCAGGGACTGAACCAGGACTGAACCAGGGACTGAACCAGGGACTGAACCAGGGACTGAACCAGGACTGAACGAAGGGACTGAACAGGGACTGAACCAGGACTGAACGAGGGGACTGAACCAGGGACTGAACCAGGGACTGAAACCAGGGACTGAACTGAGGGACTGAACCAGGGACTGAACGAGGGACTGAACGAGGGACTGAACCAAGGACTGAACGAAGGGACTGAACCAAGGACTGAACGAGGGACTGAACGAGGGACTGAACCAAGGACTGAACCAGGGACTGAACCAGGACTGAACCAGGGACTGAACCAGGGACTGAACCAGGGACTGAACCAGGGACTGAACCAGGGACTGAACCAGGGACTGAACCAGGGACTGAACCAGGGACTGAACGAGGGACTGAACGAAGGACTGAACGAAGGACTGAACCAGGACTGAACGAGGGACTGAACCAGGGACTGAACCAGGGACTGAACGAAGGACTGAAACGAACTGAACGAGGGACTGAACCAGGGACTGAACCAGGGACTGAACCAGGGACTGAAACCAGGACTGAACCAAGGACTGAACCAGGACTGAACGAAGGGGACTGAACCAGGGGGAACCAGGACGAAAGACAGGACTGAACGAGGGACTGAACCAGGGACTGAACGAAGGACTGAGGGACTGAACGAAGGACTGAACGAAGGACTGAACCAAGGACTGAACCCAGGACTGAACCAGGACTGAACGAGGGACTGAACCAGGGACTGAACCAGGGACTGAACGAGGGACTGAACCAGGGACTGAACCAGGGACTGAACCAGGGACTGAACCAGGGACTGAACCAGGACTGAACCAGGACTGAACGAAGGACTGACTGAACGAGGGACTGAACGAAGGACTGAACGACTAACCCAGGGACTGACTGAACGAGGACTGAACGAAGGACTGAACCAGGGACTGAACAGGGACTGAACAAGGACTGACCAAGGACTGAACCAGGACTGAACCAGGGACTGAAACCAAGGACTGAACCAGGACTGAACCAGGGAACTGAACTGAACGAAGACTGAACCAGGGACTGAACCAGGGACTGAACGAGGGACTGAACGGAGGACTGAACGAGGGACTGAACCGAGGGACTGAACGAGGGACTGAACGAGGGACTGAACGAGGGACTGAACGAGGGGGACTGAACCAGGGGACTGAACCAGGGACTGAACCAGGGACTGAACCAGGGACTGAACCAGGGACTGAACCAGGGACTGAACCAGGGACTGAACGAAGGACTGAACGAGGGACTGAACGAAGGACTGAACGAAGGACTGAACCAGGGACTGAACGAAGGACTGAACGAAGGACTGAACGAAGGACTGAACCAGGGACTGAACCAGGGACTGAACCAGGGACTGAACCAGGGACTGAACCAGGGACTGAACCAGGGACTGAACCAGGGACTGAACCAGGGACTGAACGAAGGACTGAACGAAGGACTGAACCAGGGACTGAACCAGGGACTGAACCAGGGACTGAACCAGGGACTGAACCAGGGACTGAACCAGGGACTGAACCAGGGACTGAACCAGGGACTGAACCAGGGACTGAACGAAGGACTGAACGAGGGACTGAACGAGGGACTGAACGAGGGACTGAACGAGGGACTGAACGAGGGACTGAACGAGGGACTGAACGAGGGACTGAACCAGGGACTGAACGAGGGACTGAACGAGGGACTGAACGAGGGACTGAACGAGGGACTGAACGAGGGACTGAACGAGGGACTGAACGAGGGACTGAACCAGGGACTGAACGAAGGACTGAACGAAGGACTGAACCAGGGACTGAACCAGGGACTGAACCAGGGACTGAACCAGGGACTGAACGAAGGACTTAACGAGGGACTGAACGAGGGACTGAACCAGGGACTTAACGAGGGACTTAAACGAGGGACTGAACGAGGGACTGAACGAGGGGGACTGAACGCGGGACTGAACGAGGGACTGAACGAGGGACTTAACGAGGGACTTAACCAGGGACTGAACCAGGGACTGAACCAGGGACTGAACCAGGGACTTAACGAGGGACTTAACGAGGGACTGAACCAGGGACTGAACCAGGGACTGAACCAGGGACTGAACGAGGGACTGAACGAGGGACTGAACGAGGGACTGAACCAGGGACTGAACCAGGGACTGAACGAGGGACTGAACGAGGGACTGAACGCGGGACTGAACGAGGGACTTAACGAGGGACTTAACGAGGGACTTAACGAGGGACTGAACCAGGGACTGAACCAGGGACTTAACGAGGGACTTAACGAGGGACTGAACGAGGGACTGAACCAGGGACTGAACCAGGGACTGAACGGGACTGGGGACTGAACGAGGGACTGAACGAGGGACTGAACGAGGGACTGAACCAGGGACTGAACCGGGGACTGAACGAGGGACTGAACGAGGGACTGAACGAGGGACTGAACGAGGGACTTAACGAGGGACTGAACGAGGGACTGAACCAGGGACTGAACCAGGGACTGAACGAGGGACTTAACGAGGGACTTAACGAGGGACTGAACGAGGGACTGAACCAGGGACTGAACGGGACTGAACGAGGGACTGAACGAGGGACTGAACGAGGGACTGAACCAGGGACTGAACCAGGGACTGAACCAGGGACTGAACGAGGGACTGAACGAGGGACTTAACGAGGGACTGAACGAGGGACTTAACGAGGGACTGAACCAGGGACTTAACGAGGGACTGAACGAGGGACTGAACGAGGGACTGAACGAGGGACTGAACGAGGGACTTAACGAGGGACTGAACCAGGGACTGAACCAGGGACTGAACCAGGGACTGAACCAGGGACTTAACGAGGGACTGAACCAGGGACTGAACGAGGGACTGAACGAGGGACTGAACGAGGGACTGAACGAAGGACTGAACCAGGGACTGAACCAGGGACTGAACCAGGAAACATTATTAGACTTTTGTAAAGACATTTTTTATGAATCAAAATAATAATTAGTTTCTGTGTCTCCTCTTCAGAGAGAGTGTGACGAAGCAGAGTCTTGAGAAACCGCCCAAAAACTTCAAAAAAGACGGAAAAATCTGTCGCCTCCGAACGCAAGAAGACAGTGAGGACGAGAACAACACGTGGAACGGCAACAGCACGCAGCAGATGTGAGGGTCACCACGGCAACGGTCACCGCACATGTGAGCAACACCTCGGCAATAGCAAAAATACAAAACCTGCTTCCAACTGTGCAATAATCAGTACTCCAGAGTGACACTAGAATCCTGCCCAATGTGAGACAAGAACCCGAACCCACGAGATGTTTGAGGAGCACCGCTCAGACGCTCAGAGAACAGAAGAACATGGAGGTGTGTGAGGAGCACCGCTCAGACGCTCAGAGAACAGAAGAACATGGAGGTGTGTGAGGAGCACCACTCAGAGAACAGAAGAACATGGAGGTGTGTGAGGAGCACCACTCAGAGAACAGAAGAACATGGAGGTGTGTGAGGAGCACCACTCAGAGAACAGAAGAACATGGAGGTGTGTGAGGAGCACCACTCAGAGAACAGAAGAACAGGGAGGTGTGTGAGGAGCACCGCTCAGTCACTTCAGTCCTAATGTGGACGCTAAAACTAGTATCCAAACTATACTCACGTGAACAAGCATCACCAAGTCTGAACCAGGTCTGAACCAGGTCTGAACCAGGTCTGAACCAGGTCTGAACCAGGTCTGAACCAGGTCTGAACCAGGTCTGAACCAGGTCTGAAAACCACAGTCATAATTGTCAGTGTAATCCCTCGTCGCCCAGGTCAGTTCCATTGTTCCAGTAAAACAGAACTTTGAGACTGGACCTGAGGAGGACCTGAGGAGGACCTGAGGAGGACCTGAGGAGGACCTGAGACTAGAGCGCGAGGAGGACCTGAGGAGGACCTGAGACTAGAGCGCGAGGAGGACCTGAGGAGGACCTGAGGAGGACCCGAGGAGGACCTGGTCTGGGGGCAGTTCTCTGGTCACAGTGGGAGTGTTCTGTTCTCTACAACCTGTGTCCAGTTTACATGAAAAACAAATGTGCTGCTCACTAGTGTGACGTGCTCTGTCCATAGGGGGCGCTGGTGTGACGTGCTCTGTCCATAGGGGGCGCCGACAGCGCTTTGACACACAAAGGGCTGATTTAAAGATTGATTGTGTCAGATTTACAGCCTCTGATGGTTTGAGCGCCGCTTCTGTCACGTGAGTCGGGTCAAGTTCAGATGAAACTGTTTTAGAAATAATAAAAATAAACTCTGGAGTGAATATTTGGAGCAGATAAACGTGTAACTTGGTCTGTGAAGGGTTCAAACTTTAACTCATGTGTAACTTAAATAAAATTTAATATTTTAAACTAAAAACACCTCAGACTGTGGCTCTTTGTCTTGCTGTGAAATCAGACACACACATTCATACACACACACTGGGGCGGGGGGTGAAGTGTCTTGCCCAACGACACAACAGCAGCATTCAACCTGTGAGTCTGACTGTTCCACCAAAGTGAGATTCAAACCAACAACCTTCAGAACAAACACTGAACACGAGGCATGATGTCACACACCTGAACACACACAGACCTGCAGATTCAGGCTGAAGACTCTGTTCCACCTTGTGATGTCATCATGTGGTGATGCAGGAAGTGCTCCACTGTGTTTTTAAACTCCACCTTCACTAGAATCATCTGGATCATTTCAGTCCTGGAGATACCAAACTTTGAAGTTAGTTTTTGTTTTAGCCTCATTGAAACACTTTATATAATGTGTGTATGATATATATATATATATATATATATATATATATATATATATATATATATATATAATATATATATATGTGTGTGTATATATATATATATAATGTATATATATATATATATATATGTATGTGTGTGTGTGTGTGTGTATAGATTATATAGATGGATAGATATAGATATTAGTTGAACTGAGGCTAAAAGCAGCTCTGAACCTAAAACTGCCACTTGATGACATCACAAGGTGGAACAGAGCATTTTGAGCTTTGCAGATGTTACAATAATAAAGTGTTTCTCAAACGTGTGAATGAAACAAACACGACTCCAGTCTGTTTTTTGAGGAGGAAACAGTTATAACATGGATGAAGTGAAGGCCTCGTGTCTCTTACAGAGAACAGCAGCGCCCCCTCGTGTCCAGTGTGAGGCTGCGCTGCTGCTGCTGCTGCGTCACGTTTAACTTTCACTTTAGATTTCTACAAAACCAGGAAACGGCTTGACTCCAGTCGGTCCGGACTCTCCGCGCTCTGCGTGTCTCTGGAGGGTTTTGTCCTTTTTTTTTTCTTAAATTCGTTTAAAACTGAAGCTGTTTGGAAATGGAGCAGGACCCAGCGGCGCAGAAGGTAAAGCACACACGAGCACGTACACACACGTACACACACGTAAATACACATATACACACGTAAACACACACATACACACACCATACTGGAGTAAAGTATTTGATAAAAGTACTATGAAGTGAGAGTAACGTAAAGAGTAACTGTGGGAACATCAGATTCATGATGAGACTCAAACAAACAAACAAACAAACAAACAAACAAACACTTCAGACTCAGAGGAACAACTCTAATACTCGAGTAAAAGTTACTCTGTACTACATGTTACTCGAGTAAAAGTACTGGTACTGCAGTAAAAATATAAGAGGTAAAGTATGTGAGTAAAGTATGTGAGTACTCGCTCTCCAGGTTCATGTTTGTGTCTCTGATCAAACCTGCTCCTCCTGTTTGACCCAGACACAGAGGAGGTATTAAAGAGGAGGTATTTACTCCTGTGGGGTATTAAAGAGGAGGTATTTACTCCTGTGGGGTATTAAAGAGGAGGTATTTACTCCTGTGGGGTATTAAAGAGGAGGTATTTACTCCTGTGGGGTATTAAAGAGGAGGTATTACTTCTGTGGGGTATTAAAGAGGAGGTATTTACTCCTGTGGGTATTAAAGAGGAGGTATTTACTCCTGTGGGGTATTAAAGAGGAGGTATTTACTCCTGTGGGGTATTAAAGAGGAGGTATTTACTCCTGTGGGTATTAAAGAGGAGGTATTTACCTCTGTGGGGTATTAAGAGGAGGTATTACTCCTGTGGGGTATTAAAGAGGAGGTATTTACTCCTGTGGGGTATTAAAGAGGAGGTATTTACTCCTGTGGGGTATTAAAGAGGAGGTATTACTCCTGTGGGGTATTAAAGAGGAGGTATTTACTCCTGTGGGGTATTAAAGAGGAGGTATTTACTTCTGTGGGGTATTAAAGAGGAGGTATTTACTTCTGTGGGGTATTAAAGAGGAGGTATTTACTTCTGTGGGGTATTAAAGAGGAGGTATTTACTTCTGTGGGGTATTAAAGAGGAGGTATTTACTCCTGGGGGGTATTTATTATAAAGAGGAGGTATTTACTCCTGTGGGGTATTAAAGAGGAGGTATTTACTTCTGTGGGGTATTAAAGAGGAGGTATTTACTTCTATGGGGTATTAAAGAGGAGGTATTTACTCCTGTGGGGTATTAAAGAGGAGGTTGCAGGTTTGGTTTGTTTCTGAATCATTTATTTACAGGTTTTTGTTTTTTTTAATCATTTTGAGTTTTTATTTATTTAAAATGTGAAAAAAGCTTCATGACGTTTTTCTGTTGCAGCAGGAACAAGATTCAGCCGAGCTCCACAGACTCAGACTCGAGCTGCAGGCCCTGAGGGTGAGACCCTGATGCCCTCCCACGCTCCTCCTGTGCTCCTCCTGTGCTCCTCCCACACTCCTCCTGTGCTCCTATCCCTGTGCTCCTCCCACACTCCTCCTGTGCTCCTCCCACACTCCTCCCACACTCCTCCTGTGCTCCTCCCACACTCCTCCCACACTCCTCCTGTGCTCCTCCCACACTCCTCCCACACTCCTCCTCCTGTGCTCCTCCCCACACTCCTCCCACACTCCTCCTGTGCTCCTCCCACACTCCTCCCACACTCCTCCTGTGCTCCTCTGATGTTCCTCTGATGTTCCTCTGTGATGTTCCTCTGTGTTCTTCTGTGATGTTCCTCTGTGTTCTTCTGTGATGTTCCTCTGATGTTCCTCTGTGTTCTTCTGTGATGTTCCTCTGATGTTCCTCTGGTATAATATTGTGTTTAAAGTTTATATTTTTTGTGTAAGGCCAAAGTGGAGCAGGCGGAGCTGGAGAAGTCTCATCTCATCGAGAGGAACCTGAAGGAGGAGGAGCTGAAGAAGGAGGCCATGAACCAGATGAAAGATGTGACCAGGAGACGACAGGAGGAGGAGAAAGAGAGAAGAGAGAGGAGCCAGGAACTCAAGGTCAGTCAGACTCCTCCTACTTGTTCTGCTGTGTTACTCTCCTACTCCTTCCTCCTCCTCCTCCTCTCTGTCCTCCTCTGATCCTCCTCCTACTCCTCCTCCTCCTCCTCCTACTCCTCGTCCTACTCCTCGTCCTACTCCTCGCTCTTTCCTTCAGGCTCAGACGGCTCGTGCGGTTGAAGAAGAGGCCATGATCCAGGTGGAGCGACCAGGAAGAGGAGCAGAGAGGAGAAAGGAGCAGAGGAGAGCAGAGGCCCTGAGACTCCAGCACAGGTTTAAGGTACAAATACTGCTATTACTGCTACTGCTACTACTACCACTACTACAACTACTACTACTACTACTACTACTACTACTACTACTACTACTACTACTACTTTTCAGATTTGTGCTGATCTCCCGGACAAAGAGGTGGAGTTCATTAAGCCAAAGCCGGGCGGAGATGATGTCACCAGTGAAGCTCCAATCAGAGGCCAGTTCTCTGTGTGTCAGCAGGGGGCGCTGCTGCTGAAGGGAGGACAAGCCCTCATCACCTTCGAGGAGGAGCGAGGTAAAACAAGAGAGAGGAGAAAGAGGAGAGAAGTTTAGACCTAGATTAGTCCTGGTTCAGTCATGTGGGCTTCCTCTGTGATGTTCCTCTGATGTTCCTCTGATGTTCTTGAGATGTTCCTCTGATGTTCTTGAGATGTTCCTCTGATGTTCTTGAGATGTTCCTCTGATGTTCTTGAGATGTTCCTCTGTGATGAGATGATGTTCTTGTGATGTTCCAAGCAGATGTTCTTGAGATGTTCCTCTGTGATGTTCCTCTGTGATGATCCACTGATGTTCTTGTGATGTTCCCCTAATGTTCTTGTGATGTACCCCTGTTCGTTTCCCTGATGTTCCTCTGATGTTCTTGAGATGTTCCTCTGATGTTCTTGAGATGTTCCTCTGATGTTCTTGAGATGTTCCTCTGATGTTCTTGAGATGTTCCTCTGTGATGATCCACTGATGTTCTTGTGATGTTCCTCTGATGTTCTTGAGATGTTCCTCTGTGATGATCCACTGATGTTCTTGTGATGTTCCTCTGATGTTCTTGAGATGTTCCTCTGTGATGTTCCTCTGTGATGATCCACTGATGTTCTTGTGATGTTCCCCTAATGTTCTTGTGATGTACCCCTGACGTTTCCCTGATTTTCCTCTGATGTTCTTATGAAGTTCCTCTGACGTTCCTCTGATGTTTCCCTGATTTTCCTCTGATGTTCTTGTGATGTTCCTCTGATGTTCTTGTGATGTTCCTCTGACGTTTCCCTGATGTTCCCCTGACGTTCTTGTGATGTTCCTCTGACGTTCCTCTGATGTTTCCCTGATTTTCCTCTGATGTTCTTGTGATGTTCCTCTGATGTTCCTCTGACGTTTCCCTGATGTTCCTCTGATGTTCCTCTGATGTTTCCCTGATTTTCCTCTGATGTTCTTGTGATGTTCCTCTGACGTTTTTGTGATGTTCTCATGATGTTCTTGTGATGTTCCTCTGACGTTTCTCTGATGTTCCTCTGATGTTCCTCAGTGCTGTCTCAGGTGCTGCAGATGGACAGATGCAGCGTCTCCTTTGATGACCAGACTCTGGAGGTGAAGCCGAAAAGGTTCAGGACTGAGCCGACCGTACAGTTCGAGGTTCGACAAAAACATTTCACACAAAAACAGAAGCGATTGTATCTGAGGTTAGATTTGTGTGTTCAGACTGGATCTGCAGGAGCAAACATCTGGACCATCGTTCGTTTAAATTAATTATGTCCAAGTAGTTTTTATTCAGAGTTTAAGCTTCCAAATCATTAAAACTTCTAAATATAAATCCAGCACAAACATTTTCACTTGCTCAAAGATCCACGGTGAGAAGACACGAGTGATCGATCATGTGACTGAGAACAGAGCTTTCCTATTGGCTGTGGTCTTTGGTGGGCGGGGCTTTTAGTTCAGGGTTCAAAGAGACGAGGTTTTGATGAGGCTCATTCTGATCAGCGGAAATCAGAGAAGTTCATAAAGGTTCATCAGGAGAGACTTGAACAAGATGGCCGCCGTGTGTCCCAAAATGGCCGCCACATCAGACAAATGTGAAATAAAATTCAGTTAAGACCAAATAAATGTTTATATTGATAAAAACGGATCTAACATAACTAAAGTAAACATAAGAGTCCTCAGTGCTGCCATAAAATATCCATCCATTTTCTTCCTCTCATCTGGAGCCGGGTCGCGGGGGCAGCAGTCTAAGCAGGGACTTCCCTCACCCCAGACACCTCCTCCAGCTCCTCCGGTGGGACCCCAAGGCGTTCCCAGGCCAGAGAGACATAGTCCCTCCAGCGTGTCCTGGGTCTTCCCCGGGGCCTCCTCCTGGTGGGACATGAACAGAACACCTCCCCAGGGAGGTGTCCAGGAGGCATCCTGAGCAGATGCCCGAGCCTCAGCTGGTTCCTCTCGACGTGAAGGAGCAGCGGCTCTACTCCGAGCTCCTCCTTCTGACTGAGCTCCTCACCCTGTCTCTAAGGGAGCGCCCAGCCACTCTGCGGAGGAAACTCATTTCGGCCGCTTGTATCTTGAGGCAGAGACTCTCCACCCACCGGAGAGGGCAAACCACCTTGTCCAAAGGACATCACGGGGGACACGGTCGAATGTCTTCTCCAGATCCACAAAACACATGTGGACTGTGGCAAACTCCCATGAGCCTCGAGGACCCGATGGAGAGTGTAGAGCTGGTCCAGTGTTCCACGACCAGGACGAAAACCACACTGCTCCTCCTGGATCTGAGGGTTGACTCTCTAGTCCCTGGAACAGACCTTACTGTGAAGGCTGAGTGTGATTTCTCTGTAATTGGAACACACCCTCTGGTCCCCCTTCTTATACAGAGGGACCACCACCCCGGTCTGAGGGACCACCACCCCGGTCTGAGGGACCACCACCCCGGTCTGAGGGACCACCGCCCCGGTCTGAGGGACCACCACCCCGGTCTGAGGGACCACCGCCCCGGTCTGCCAGTCCAGAGGTACTGTCCTCGACCGCCACGAGATGTTGTAAAGACGTGTCAGACAAGACCCACAACATCCAGAGACTTGAGGTACTCAGGACGGATCTCATCCTCCCCTGGAGCCTTGACACCGAGGAGCTTTAACCACCTCAGTGACTTCGGCCAGGGTGATGGACGAGTCCACCTCCAGGTCTCCAGTCTCTGCTTCCTCCTCTGAAGACGTGATGGTGGGATTGAGGAGATCTTCAAAGTTTTCCTTCCACTGGCCGTTAACATCCCGAGTCGAGGTCAGCAGCCCCTCCCTGAGCCGCCGCGTTAACGTGGTGGAGGGTTTGAGCCTGATCCTCGGAGCTCTGTTGTTGGGGGCTTCATCTCGCAGAGAGATCTGGGCGGTCGAAGGCGGGGCCTTGGTGACTGGATCTCCGGACATGGAGCCTGTCTCTGGGGACATGGCCAAAAATCTTTAAATCGCCAATCATGAAGTGTAGTGCATGTTAGCAGCCACCTGAGGGCGCACTACAGCTGCTGGGTTTAATTTGGTAAATCTTATTTTTAAGATAAAAAAGTCCAAATTAACTTAACTTTACAGAGTTTCTGCTGTGTGTCAGGTCCCCTCCCTGTGTGTCAGATGCCCTCCCTGTGTGTCAGATGCCCTCCCTGTGTGTCAGGTCCCCTCTCTGTGTGTCAGATGCCCTCTCTGTGTGTCAGGTCCCCTCTCTGTGTCAGGTCCCCTCTCTGTGTGTCAGATGCCCTCTCTGTGTGTCAGGTGCCCTCCCTGTGTGTCAGGTCCCCTCTCTGTGTGTCAGATCCCCTCTCTGTGTGTCAGGTCCCCTCTCTGTGTGTCAGGTCCCTCTCTGTGTGTCAGGTGCCCTCTCTGTGTGTCAGGTCCCCTCTCTGTGTGTCAGGTCCCCTCTCTGTGTGTCAGATGCCCTCTCTGTGTGTCAGGTCCCCTCTCTGTGTGTCAGATGCCCTCTCTGTGTGTCAGGTCCCCTCTCTGTGTGTCAGATGCCCTCTCTGTGTGTCAGGTGCCCTCTCTGTGTGTCAGGTCCCCTCTCTGTGTGTCAGATGCCCTCTCTGTGTGTCAGGTCCCCTCTCTGTGTGTCAGGTCCCCTCTCTGTGTGTCAGGTCCCCTCTCTGTGTGTCAGGTCCCCTCTCTGTGTCTCACTC
Organism: Periophthalmus modestus; assembly: GCA_019594935.1. Lineage (NCBI taxonomy): Eukaryota > Metazoa > Chordata > Actinopteri > Gobiiformes > Gobiidae > Periophthalmus > Periophthalmus modestus. Next base: position 433,178 of record JAIEZT010001300.1, on the reverse strand, counting down.
GTGTCCTCGTGTCTCTGCAGATTCACCTGTTGGTCTCTCGCTGTCACCTGGACGTGTCGGAGGTTGTGAGTGCGATGCCAGTGGAGCGTGTGGAGGAGTGTCTGGCGCTGTCCTTCTCCCGCCCGAGCAGAGGGGGCGCCGAAGTGCAGTCTGTGCAGTTTAACCCACGAAATAACACAGCGCGCATCCACTTCCAAAGAGCTGGAGGTAAAAGAGGGAACGAGTCCTGGTTTATTTCTTTATTTGTATTATTTAGAAAAGGGGCAGTGAATATTAATGAACAGAAGATACAGATGTAAATATGGCAGATTTTAGACACAGACAAGTTTCCATCTTGTCCCAGGACGATGGTCACATGACTTCAGACAAACGACAGCCACAAACAAACACGACAGAACAGAGTCACACACATGAACTCATCACTACAACTTTAAAGTGCAGTGTGCAGTTTAGACCTGGTCTAGACCTGGTTTAGTCCTGGTCTAGACCTGGTTTAGTCCTGGTCTAGATCTGGTTTAGTCCTGGTCTAGATCTGGTTTAGTCCTGGTCTAGATCTGGTTTAGTCCTGGTCTAGATCTGGTTTAGTCCTGGTCTAGATCTGGTTTAGTCCTGGTCTAGATCTGGTTTAGTCCTGGTCTAGATCTGGTTTAGTCCTGGTCTAGATCTGGTTTAGTCCTGGTTTAGACCTGGTTTAGTCCCCTCTAGTCCTGTGTTAGTCCTGGTTTAGTCCTGGTTTAGACCTGGTGTTAGTCCTGGTTTAGGCCTGGTTTTGTGTCCTGGTTTAGACCTGGTTTAGTCCCCTCTCTAGTCCTCGTTTTAGTCCTGGTTTAGTCCTGGTTTAGACCTGGTTTAGTCCTGGTTTAGGCCTGGTTTAGTCCTGGTTTAGACCTGGTTTAGTCCTGGTCTAGTCCTGGTTTAGTCCTGGTTTAGTCCTGGTTTAGTCCTGGTTTAGTCCTGGTTTAGACCTGGTCTAGTCCTGGTTTAGTCCTGGTTTAGACCTGGTTTAGGACTAGACCATGTCTCTCTTTCTTTTCTCAGTGGCAGAGTCGTTAGCTCTCTCTCTCTCTCTCTCTCGTTTCAGTGGCAGAGTCGTTAGCTCTCTCTCTCTCTCGTTTCAGTGGCAGAGTCTAGCTCTCTCTCTCTCTCTCTCTCGTTTCAGTGGCAGAGTCCTCTCTTAGCTCTCTCTCTCTCGTTTCAGTGGCAGAGTCGTTAGCTCTCTCTCTCTCTCTCTCTCTTAGTCTCTCTCTCGTTTCAGTGGCAGAGTCGTTAGCTCTCTCTCTCTCGTTTCAGTGCAGAGTCGTTAGCTCTCTCTCTCTCGTTTCAGTGGCAGAGTCGTTAGCTCTCTCTCTCTCTCTCTCTCGTTTCAGTGGCAGAGTCGTTAGCTCTCTCTCTCTCTCTCTCTGCCCTCTCTTCTTTCAGTGGCAGAGTCGTTAGCTCTCTCTCTCTCTCTCGTTTCAGTGGCAGAGTCGTTAGCTCTCTCTCTCTCTCTCGTTTCAGTGGCAGAGTCGTTAGCTCTCTCTCTCGTTTCAGTGGCAGAGTCGTTAGCTCTCTCTCTCTCTCTCTCTCTTTTCAGTGGCAGAGTCGTTAGCTCTCTCTCGTCTTTCAGTGGCAGAGTCGTTAGCTCTCTCTCTCTCGTTTCAGTGGCAGAGTCGTTAGCTCTCTCTCTCTCTCGTTTCAGTGGCAGAGTCGTTAGCTCTCTCTCTCTCGTTTCAGTGGCAGAGTCGTTAGCTCTCTCTCTCTCTCGTTTCAGTGGCAGAGTCGTTAGCTCTCTCTCTCTCTCGTTTCAGTGGCAGAGTCGTTAGCTCTCTCTCTCCTCGTTTCAGTGGCAGAGTCGTTAGCTGGTCTCTCTCTTAGATCGTTTAGAGTCGGTCTAGATCTCGTTTTCAGTGGCAGAGTCCTGTTAGCTCTCTCTCTCTCTCTCTCAGTTTCAGTGGCAGAGGTCTCGTTAGCTCTCTCTCTCTCTGTTTCAGTGGCAGAGTCGTTAGCTCTCTCTCTCTCTCGTTTCAGTGGCAGAGTCGTTAGCTCTCTCTCTCTCTCGTTTTCAGTGGCAGAGTCGTAGCTCTCTCTCTCTCTCTCGTCTCGTTCAGTGGCAGAGTCGTTAGCTGTCTCTCTCTCTCTCTCGTTTCAGTGGCAGAGTCGTTAGCTCTCTCTCTCTCTCTGTTTTCAGTGGCAGAGTCGTTTAGCTCTCTCTCTCTCTCTCGTTTCAGTGGCAGTCGTTAGCTCTCTCTCTCTCTCTCGTTTCAGTGGCAGAGTCGTTTAGCTCCAGAGTCTCTCTCTCTCTCTCTCTCTTCGTTTCAGTGGCAGAGTCGTTCCTGGTCTCTCTCTCTCTCTCTCTTCAGTTTCAGTGGCAGAGTCGTTTAGCTCTCTCTCTCTCGTTTCAGTGGCAGAGTCGTTAGCTCTCTCTCTCTCTCTCTCTCTCGTTTCAGTGGCAGAGTCGTTAGCTCTCTCTCTCTCGTTTCAGTGGCAGAGTCGTTTAGCTCTCTCTCTCTCTCTCTCGTTTCAGTGGCAGAGTCGTTAGCTCTCTCTCTCTCTCGTTTCAGTGGCAGAGTCGTTAGCTCTCTCTCTCTCTCTCTCTTTTCAGTGGCAGAGTCGTTAGCTCTCTCTCTCTCTCTCTCTCTCGTTTCAGTGGCAGAGTCGTTAGCTCTCTCTCTCTCTCGTTTCAGTGGCAGAGTCGTTAGCTCTCTCTCTCTCTCTCGTTTCAGTGGCAGAGTCGTTAGCTCTCTCTCTCTCTCGTTTCAGTGGCAGAGTCGTTAGCTCTCTTTCTCTCTCTCGTTTCAGTGGCAGAGTCGTTAGCTCTCTCTCTCTCTCGTTTCAGTGGCAGAGTCGTTAGCTCTCTCTCTCTCTCTCTCGTTTCAGTGGCAGAGTCGTTAGCTCTCTCTCTCTCTCTCTCTCTCTCTCTCTCGTTTCAGTGGGCAGAGCTTCGTTAGCTCTCTCTCTCTCGTTTCAGTGGCAGAGTCGTTAGCTCTCTCTCTCTCTCTCGTTTCAGTGGCAGAGTCGTTAGCTCTCTCTCTCTCTCTCTCGTTTCAGTGGCAGAGTCGTTAGCTCTCTCTCTCTCTCGTTTCAGTTTCAGTGGCAGAGTCGTTAGCTCTCTCTCTCTCTCTCTCGTTTCAGTGGCAGAGTCTTTAGCTCTCTCTCTCTCTCTCTCGTTTCAGTGGCAGAGTCGTTAGCTCTCTCTCTCTCTCTCTTTCAGTGGCAGAGTCGTTAGCTCTCTCTCTCTCTCTCTCAGTGGCAGAGTCGTTAGCTCTCTCTCTCTCTCTCGTTCAGTGGCAGAGTCGTTAGCTCTCTCTCTCTCTCTCGTTTCAGTGGCAGAGTCGTTAGCGCTCTCTCTCTCTCTCTCTCTCGTTTCAGTGGCAGAGTCGTTAGCTCTCTCTCTCTCTCTCGTTTCAGTGGCAGAGTCGTTAGCTCTCTCTCTCTCTCTCTCGTTCAGTGGGGCAGAGTCGTTAGCTCTCTCTCTCTCTCGTTTCAGTGGCAGAGTCGTTAGCTCTCTCTCTCTCTCGTTTCAGTGGCAGAGTCGTTAGCTCTCTCTCTCTCTCTCGTTCAGTGGCAGAGTCGTTAGCTCTCTCTCTCTCTCGTTTTCAGTGGCAGAGTCGTTAGCTCTCTCTCTCTCTCGTTTCAGTGGCAGAGTCGTTAGCTCTCTCTCTCTCTCTCTTTTCAGTGGCAGAGTCGTTAGCTCTCTCTCTCTCGTTTCAGTGGCAGAGTCGTTAGCTCTCTCTCTCTCTCGTCGTTCAGTGGCAGAGTCGTTAGCTCTCTCTCTCTCTCTCTCGTTTCAGTGGCAGAGTCGTTAGCTCTCTCTCTCTCTCTCGTTTCAGTGGCAGAGTCGTTAGCTCTCTCTCTCTCGTTTCAGTGGCAGAGTCGTTAGCTCTGGCTCTCTCGTTTCAGTGGCAGAGTCGTTAGCTCTCTCTCTCTCTCTCTCGTTTCAGTGGCAGAGTCGTTTAGCTCTCTCTCTCTCTCTCTCTCGTTTCAGTGGCAGAGTCGTTAGCTCTCTCTCTCTCTCTCTCTCTCGTTTCAGTGGCAGAGTCGTTAGCTCTCTCTCTCTCTCTCTCGTTTCAGTGGCAGAGTCGTTAGCTCTCTCTCTCTCTCTCGTTTCAGTGGCAGAGTCGTTAGCTCTCTCTCTCTCTCTCTCGTTTCAGTGGCAGAGTCGTTAGCTCTCTCTCTCTCTCGTTTCAGTGGCAGAGTCGTTAGCTCTCTCTCTCTCTCGTTTCAGTGGCAGAGTCGTTAGCTCTCTCTCTCTCTCGTTTCAGTGGCAGAGTCGTTAGCTCTCTCTCTCTCTCTCTCTTCAGTGGCAGAGTCGTTAGCTCTCTCTCTCTCTCTCTCGTTTCAGTGGCAGAGTCGTTAGCTCTCTCTCTCTCTCTCTCTCGTTTCAGTGGCAGAGTCGTTAGCTCTCTCTCTCTCTCGTTTCAGTGGCAGAGTCGTAGCTAGCTCTCTCTCTCTCGTTTCAGTGGCAGAGTCGTTAGCTCTCTCTCTCTCTCTCGTTTCAGTGGCAGAGTCGTTAGCTCTCTCTCTCTCGTTTCAGTGGCAGAGTCGTTAGCTCTCTCTCTCTCTCGTCTTCAGTGTGGCAGAGTCGTTAGCTCTCTCTCTCTCTCTCGTTTTCAGTGGCAGAGTCGTTAGCTCTCTCTCTCTCTCTCTCGTTTCAGTGGCAGAGTCGTTAGCTCTCTCTCTCTCTCTCTCTCGTTTCAGTGGCAGAGTCGTTAGCTCTCTCTCTCTCTCTCTCGTTTCAGTGGCAGAGTCGTTAGCTCTCTCTCTCTCTCTCTCGTTTCAGTGGCAGAGTCGTTAGCTCTCTCTCTCTCTCTCAGAGTCGTCGTTTCAGTGGCAGAGTCGTTAGCTCTCTCTCTCTCTCTCCTCAGTGGCAGTGTCGTTAGAGTCGTTAGCTCTCTCTCGTTCTCTCTCTCTCTCTCGTTTCAGTGGCAGAGTCGTTAGCTCTCTCTCTCTCTCTCTCTCGTTTCAGTGGCAGAGTCGTTAGCTCTCTCTCTCTCTCTCTCGTTTCAGTGGCAGAGTCGTTAGCTCTCTCTCTCTCTCTCGTTTCAGTGGCAGAGTCGTTAGCTCTCTCTCTCTCTCTCTCTCGTTTCAGTGGCAGAGTCGTTAGCTCTCTCTCTCTCTCTCGTTTCAGTGGCAGAGTCGTTAGCTCTCTCTCTCTCTCTCTCGTTCAGTGGCAGAGTCGTTAGCTCTCTCTCTCTCTCTCGTTTCAGTGGCAGAGTCGTTAGCTCTCTCTCTCTCTCTCTCTCGTTTCAGTGGCAGAGTCGTTAGCTCTCTCTCTCTCTCTCGTTTCAGTGGCAGAGTCGTTAGCTCTCTCTCTCTCTCTCTCTCGTTTCAGTGGCAGAGTCGTTAGCTCTCTCTCTCTCTCTCGTTTCAGTGGCAGAGTCGTTAGCTCTCTCTCTCTCTCTCTCGTTTCAGTGGCAGAGTCGTTAGCTCTCTCTCTCTCTCTCGTTTCAGTGGCAGAGTCGTTAGCTCTCTCTCTCTCTCGTTTCAGTGGCAGAGTCGTTAGCTCTCTCTCTCTCTCTCGTTTCAGTGGCAGAGTCGTTAGCTCTCTCTCTCTCGTTTCAGTGGCAGAGTCGTTAGTCGTTAGCTCTCTCTCTCTCTCTCTCTCGTTCAGTTTCAGTGGCAGAGTCGTCTCTCTCTCTCTCTCGTTTCAGTGGCAGAGTCGTTAGCTCTCTCTCTCTCTCGTTTCAGTGGCAGAGTCGTTAGCTCTCTCTCTCTCGTTTCAGTGGCAGAGTCGTTAGCTCTCTCTCTCTCTCTCTCTCAGAGTCGTTAGCTCTCTCTCTCTCTCTCTTTCAGTGGCAGAGTCGTCGTTCTCTCTCTCTCTCTCTCTCTCGTTTCAGTGGCAGAGTCGTTAGCTCTCTCTCTCTCTCTCTCGTTTCAGTGGCAGAGTCGTTAGCTCTCTCTCTCTCATTTCAGTGGCAGAGTCGTTAGCTCTCTCTCTCTCTCTCTCTCGTTTCAGTGGCAGAGTCGTTAGCTCTCTCTCTCTCTCTCTCGTTTCAGTGGCAGAGTCGTTAGCTCTCTCTCTCTCTCTCGTTTCAGTGGCAGAGTCGTTAGCTCTCTCTCTCTCTCGTTTCAGTGGCAGAGTCGTTAGCTCTCTCTCTCTCTCGTTTCAGTGGCAGAGTCGTTAGCTCTCTCTCTCTCTCTCTCGTCGTTTCAGTGGCAGAGTCGTTAGCTCTCTCTCTCTCTCTCTCTTCAGTGGCAGAGTCGTTAGCTCTCTCTCTCTCTCTCTCGTTTCAGTGGCAGAGTCGTTAGCTCTCTCTCTCTCTCGTTTCAGTGGCAGAGTCGTTAGCTCTCTCTCTCTCTCTTTCGTTTCAGTGGCAGAGTCGTTAGCTCTCTCTCTCTCTCTCTCAGTTTTCAGTGGCAGAGTCGTTAGCTCTCTCTCTCTCTCTCTCTCTCGTTTCAGTGGCAGAGTCGTTAGCTCTCTCTCTCTCTCTCGTTTCAGTGGCAGAGTCGTTAGCTCTCTCTCTCTCTCTCTCTCGTTTCAGTGGCAGAGTCGTTAGCTCTCTCTCTCTCTCGTTTCAGTGGCAGAGTCGTTAGCTCTCTCTCTCTCTCTCGTTTCAGTGGCAGAGTCGTTAGCTCTCTCTCTCTCTCTCTCGTTTCAGTGGCAGAGTCGTTAGCTCTCTCTCTCTCGTTTCAGTGGCAGAGTCGTTAGCTCTCTCTCTCTCTCTCGTTTCAGTGGCAGAGTCGTTAGCTCTCTCTCTCTCTCTCGTTTCAGTGGCAGAGTCGTTAGCTCTCTCTCTCTCTCTCTCGTTCAGTGGCAGAGTCGTTAGCTCTCTCTCTCTCTCTCTCGTTTTCAGTGGCAGAGTCGTTAGCTCTCTCTCTCTCTCTCGTTTCAGTGGCAGAGTCGTTAGCTCTCTCTCTCTCTCTCTCGTTTCAGTGGCAGAGTCGTTAGCTCTCTCTCTCTCTCTCGTTTCAGTGGCAGAGTCGTTAGCTCTCTCTCTCTCTCTCGTTTCAGTGGCAGAGTCGTTAGCCCTCAGAGGAGAGTTTCCTGCTGATCTCGGGTTTCACACCAAAGTCAAAGTGTTTCCTGTTTTTGAACGTCAGCTGCACAAGTTCCAGGTAAAGCACAGCACCCTGTCACCAGAGGGTTGGTTTTGTCTTTCACTGGATCATTTTTGGGGTGATATTTCTCTGCTGGTTGGTTTTTGGTAACTTTTTGCAGTAAAAGTCTTTAAAATATTGTAAATTTAGAAAATGTTTTGTGTTTTAAACTGCTCTTAGGTGTTTGTGTCAAATCAGCTTCAGTTTTATCATATTTTCTTTATTTATTTATGTAACAGGACTGTCGTGTTCTGTGTTTTTTTCCAGACTTCCTGCGGCGTTCCGAAGCGGACTCTGCTCCTGGACGGGATCAGGGACACGGGCGACGAGGAGGAGGTGCAGGACCAGCTGGAGATTCACTTCCAGAAGCCGAGTAACGGAGGAGGAGAGATCGAACACACCAAGTACTGTGGCCCGGGGAAGAGCGTGCTGGCCCTGCTCTGCCCCGACCACTAGAGGGAGCCGCTCACCTCTGTCCCACCACTAGAGGGAGCCGCTCACCTCTGTCCCACCACTAGAGGGAGCCGCTCACCTCTGTCCACCACTAGAGGGAGCCACATGTGCTCTCAGCTGCCCCTTTTGCCCATAACCTCCTGCTGTGTTGTGATTTCCATTTGAATGTGTGAATAAAATGAGTTGCCCTGAGTTGTTTGGTTTTCTTTTTTTTTAGTGCAGCAAAAACAAAATGAACAATGTTACATACTGTGGCTTTAAAGACCAGATCACTGTGCTGTATCATTAAAATTAATATTAAAAAAGTCTGAAAATGTTAGTAAAAATCAGTTTTAGACACAGTGTTTGCAGGGCCACAGGAGGAACAACCACTAGAGGGAGCCGCTCACCTCTGTCCACCACTAGAGGGAGCCGCTCACCTCTGTCCACCACTAGAGGGAGCCGCTCACCTCTGTCCCACCACTAGAGGGAGCCGCTCACCTCTGTCCACCACTAGAGGGAGCCGCTCACCTCTGTCCCACCACTAGAGGGAGCCGCTCACCTCTGTCCACCTACTAGAGAGGGAGCCGCTCACCTCTGTCCCACCACTAGAGGGAGCCACTCACCTCTGTCCACCACTAGAGGGAGCCACTCACCTCTGTCCCACCACTAGAGGGAGCCGCTCACCTCTGTCCCACCACTAGAGGGAGCCGCTCACCTCTGTCCACCACTAGAGGGAGCCGCTCACCTCTGTCCACCACTAGAGGGAGCCGCTCACCTCTGTCCACCACTAGAGGGAGCCGCTCACCTCTGTGCACCACTAGAGGGAGCCGCTCACCTCTGTCCCACCACTAGAGGGAGCCGCTCACCTCTGTCCACCACTAGAGGGAGCTGCCGATTAAAACCACTGCACTGGCTCCCTGTGTGTTTCAGGAGGGATTTTAAAGTATTTTTACATGTTGTGGAGTTTTTCGTCTTTTGCAGAGTCTTAGAAGGACACAAGGACACGAGGACAGAAGGACACGAGGACAGAAGGACACATCCACCCATTTGAGAGCTTGTCCTTCTTTAACATGATCAGTTTGCAGTGTTGAGGAAGTCACTGAGACCTTAGAGTCTCATTTCTCAGACCCCAAAGTCTCGTACCTCAGACCCTCAGAGTCTCTTACCTCAGAGCCTCAGAGTCTCTTACCTCAGACCCTCAGAGTCTTGTACATCGGACCCTCAACCTCATCTCAGTTTCTGCGTCATTGAAGGTGTATAACTCGTTAACACGTATTTTACTAACACTAGTTTTTAAATAACTCTGGTCCTCGTCTCCGGTCCTCGTGTCTGGTCCTCGTCTCCGGTCCTCGTCTCCGGTCCTCGTCTCCGGTCCTCGTGTCTGGTCCTCGTCTCCGGTCCTCGTCTCCGGTCCTCGTGTCTGGTCCTCGTCTCTCCGGTCCTCGTCTCCGGTCCTCGTGTCTGGTCCTCGTCTCCGGTCCTCGTCTCAGGTCCTCGTCTCTGTCCTCGTCTCTCTGGTCCTCGTCTCCGGTCCTCGTCTCCGGTCCTCGTCTCGTCTCGGTCCTCGTCTCCGGTCCTCGTCTCCGTCCTCGTCTCTGGTCCTCGTCTCCGTCCTCGTCTCCGGTCCTCGTCCTCTGGTCCTCGTCTCCGGTCCTCGTCTCCGGTCCTCGTGTCTGGTCCTCGTCTCCGGTCCTCGTCTCCGGTCCTCGTGTCTGGTCCTCGTCTCCGGTCCCTCGTCTCCGGTCCTCTCGTGGTCCTCGTCTCCGGTCCTCGTCTCCGGTCCTCGTCTCCGTCTCCGGTCCTCGTCCCTCGTCTCCGGTCCTCGTCTCCGGTCCTCGTCTCAGGTCCTCGTCTCTGGTCCTCGTCTCCGGTCCTCGTCTCCGGTCCTCGTCTCCGGTCCTCGTCTCCGGTCCTCGTCTCCGGTCCTCGTGTTTGTTCCTCGTCTCCGGTCCTCGTCTCCGGTCCTCGTCTCCGGTCCTCGTGTCCGGTCCTCGTCTCCGGTCCTCGTCTCCGGTCCTCGTCTCTGGTCCTCGTCTCCGGTCCTCGTCTCCGGTCCTCGTGTCTGGTCCTCGTCTCCGGTCCTCGTCTCCGTCCTCGTGTCTGGTCCTCGTCTCCGGTCCTCGTCTCCGGTCCTCGTGTCTGGTCCTCGTCTCCGGCCCTCGTCTCCGGTCCTCGTCTCTGGTCCCTCGTCTCCGGTCCTCGTCTCCGGTCCTCGTCTCCGGTCCTCGTCTCCGGTCCTCGTGTTTGTTCCTCGTCTCCGGTCCCGTCGTCTCCGTCCTCGTCTCCGGTCCTCGTGTCCGTCCTCGTCTCCGGTCCTCGTCTCCGGTCCTCGTGTCTGGTCCTCGTCTCCGGTCCTCGTCTCCGGTCCTCGTGTCTGGTCCTCGTCTCCGGTCCTCGTCTCAGGTCCTCGTCTCTGGTCCTCGTCTCTGGTCCTCGTCTCCGGTCCTCGTCTCCGGTCCTCGTCTCCGGTCCTCGTCTCCGGTCCTCGTCTCCGGTCCTCGTGTTTTGTTCCTCGTCTCCGGTCCTCGTCTCCGTCCTCGTCCGGTCCTCGTGTCCGGTCCTCGTCTCCGGTCCTCGTCTCCGGTCCCTCGTCTCCGGTCCTCGTCTCCGGTCCTCGTGTCCGGTCCTCGTCTCCGGTCCTCGTCTCCGGTCCTCGTCTCCGGTCCTCGTCTCCGGTCCTCGTCTCAGGTCCTCGTCCGGTCCTCGTCTCGTCGGTCCTCGTGTTTGTTCCTCGTCTCCGGTCCTCGTCTCCGTCCTCGTCTCCGGTCCTCGTCTCCCTCGTCCTCGTCTCCGGTCCTCGTGTTTGTTCCTCGTCTCCGGTCCTCGTCTCCGTCCTCGTCTCCGGTCCTCGTCTCCGGTCCTCGTCTCTGGTCCTCGTCTCCGGTCCTCGTGTCTGGTCCTCGTCTCCGTCCTCGTCTCCGGTCCTCGTTTCCGGTCCTCGTTTCCGGTCCTCGTCTCCGGTCCTCGTCTCCGGTCCTCGTCTCCGGTCCTCGTCTCTGGTCCTCGTCTCCGGTCCTCGTCTCCGGTCCTCGTCTCCGGTCCTCGTCTCCGGTCCTCGTGTTTGTTTCGTTCCTCGTCTCCGGTCCTCGTCTCAGGTCCTCGTCTCAGGTCCTCGTCTCCGGTCCTCGTCTCCGGTCCTCGTGTCCGGTCCTCGTGTCCGGTCCTCGTGTCCGGTCCTCGTCTCCGGTCCTCGTCTCCGTCCCTCGTCTCCGGTCCTCGTGTTTGTTCCTCGTCTCCGGTCCTCGTCTCCGGTCCTCGTCTCCGGTCCTCGTCTCCGTCCTCGTGTTTGTTCCTCGTCTCCGGTCCTCGTCTCAGGTCCTCGTCTCCGGTCCTCGTCTCCGGTCCTCGTGTCCGGTCCTCCTCGTGTCCGGTCCTCGTCTCCGTCCTCGTCTCCGGTCCTCGTGTCTGGTCGTCGTCTCCGGTCCTCGCTCCGGTCCTCGTCGTCCGTCCTCCGTCCTGTCCCGGTCCTCGTCTTTGGTCCTCGTCTCCGTCCTCGTCTCCGGTCCTCGTCTCCGGTCCTCGTCTCCGGTCCTCTCTCTCCGGTCCTCGTCTCCGGTCCTCGTCTCGGTCCTCCTGTCTCCGGTCCTCGTCTCCGGTCCTCGTGTCCGGTCCTCGTCTCCGGTCCTCGTCTCCGGTCCTCGTGTCTGGTCCTCGTCTCCGGTCCTCGTCTCCGGTCCTCGTCTCCGGTCCTCGTCTCTGGTCCTCGTCTCCGGTCCTCGTCTCTGGTCCTCGTCTCCGGTCCCGGTCTCTGGTCCTCGTCTCCGGTCCCGTCTCTGGTCTCTGGTCCTCGTCTCCGGTCCTCGTCTCCGTTCCCGTCGTCTCCGGGTCCTCTCTGGTCCTCGTCTCCGGTCCTCGTCTCCGGTCCTCGTCTCTGGTCCTCGTCTCTGGTCCTCGTCTTATTTGTTCATTATTTTGTTTTTTTATTGTAGTTGTGAGAGTTTAACACTTTTCAGTCTCATCCAAACCAAGACACGACTGTGACCCGCCTGGACACACAGAGCTTTTACTCTGACTTTAGCACAGCAGCAGTACTTTTACTGCACTAGTGTAGTACTTGTACTGCAGTAGTAGTTGTGCTGCAGTAATGTAGTACTTGTACTACAGTTGTGTAGTACTTGTATTGCAGCAGTGTTTTGTAGTACTTTAACAGTACTTTTACCCTCTTGTTGGGTGGAGGCGTGTGTGTAGTATTGCAGTAGTACTGTTTTGGGTGGAGGCGTGTGTGTAGTATTGCAGTAGTACTGTTTTGGGTGGAGGCGTGTGTGTAGTATTGCAGTAGTACTTTTTTTTGGGGTGGAGGCGTGTGTGTGTAGTATTGCAGTAGTACTGTTTTGGGTGGAGGCGTGGGTGTAGTATTGCAGTAGTACTGTTTTGGGGGGAGGCGTGTGTGTAGTATTGCAGTAGTACTGTTTTGGTTTGGAGGCGTGTGTGTGTATTGCAGTAGTACTTTTGGGGGTGGAGGCGTGTGTAGTATTGCAGTAGTACTGTTTGGGTGGAGGCGTGGGTGTAGTATTGCAGTAGTACTGTTTTGGGTGGAGGCGTGTGTGTAGTATTGCAGTAGTACTGTTTTGGGTGGAGGCGTGTGTGTAGTATTGCAGTAGTACTTTTTGGGGTGGAGGCGTGTGTGTAGTATTGCAGTAGTACTGTTTTGGGTGGAGGCGCCATGGGTGTAGTATTGCAGTAGTATTTTTGGGGTGGAGGCAGGTGTAGTAATGCAGTAGTACTTTTTTGGGTGGAGGCGTGGGTGTAGTATTGCAGTAGTACTTTTTTGGGTGGAGGCGTGTGTGTAATACTGTGTTGTTTCCTGTGTCTGTGACCACTTCCTCTTGTCTTCGGCTCCATCTCAAACTCAAACCTTCAGCTCAAACCATCAGCTCCTCCTGGTCCTCCTGGTCCTCCTGGTCCTCCTGGTCCTCCTGGTCCTCCTGGTCCTCCTGGTCCTCCTCGTTCTCCTCGTTCTCCTCTCAGCTCCTCTTTCTCCTCCGCTCTTCCTCTGGACATTCCGGGCGTTTTGGGAGTTTTCCTCCTGAGACTTTGGCTCAAAGGTAAAACTCAAATGTTTCATGTTTTTGCCGTGTGACTTAAAGGTGCAGTGTGTAACTTTACTGGAGGAGGGTCTCCACCTGCTCGTCTCCACGGAGATGTAACTCGTACTGTTGATTTCTGAACAACAAAAACACCAAAGCAGATAGAACGTGTAATGCCACAGTGCGGAACATGTGTAAAGAGTCTCCATGGGGACCAGCTGGAGGCCAAACATGAAAAGTGCCAGAGTGCAGCTTTAAGAGAATAAGTGTGAGATGTTGGAGCAGTGACAGAAATGAGACTTTAACGCCGTGTTTTTGTTCACTTTATGTAAATTCTCTTCCTGTTTCTCACGTCGAGACACAGAGACACAGACACATGTCCTTTTATGGTCTCAGGTTCATTTGAGGAAGTGCTCAGTTTAAAAATAAAACACAGGCTCAAAAGCACAAGGGCAGAACTAAGTGTCAAGAGGTATACGCACACAGGTCCATACACACATATACACACATACGCACACAGGTCCATACACACATATACACACATACGCACACAGGTCCATACACACATATACACACATACGCACACAGGTCCATACACACATATACACACACATACGCACACAGGTCCATACACACATATACACACATACGCACACAGGTCCATACACACATATACACACATACGCACACAGGTCCATACACACATATACACACATACGCACACAGGTCCATACACACATATACACACATACGCACACAGGTCCATACACACATATACACACATACGCACACAGGTCCATACACACATATACACACATACGCACACAGGTCCATACACACATACATATACACACATACGCACACAGTCCATACACACATATACACACATACGCACACAGGTCCATACACACATATACACACATATACGCACACAGGTCCATACACACATATACACACACATACGCACACAGGTCCATACACACATATACACACATACGCACACAGGTCCATACACACATATACACACATACGCACACAGGCCCATACACACATATACACACATACGCACACAGGTCCATACACACATATACACACATACGCACACAGGTCCATACACACATATACACACATACGCACACAGGTCCATACACACATATACACACATACGCACACAGGTCCATACACACATATACACACATACGCACACAGGTCCATACACACATATACACACATACGCACACAGGTCCATACACACATATACACACATACGCACACAGGTCCATACACACATATACACACATACGCACACAGGTCCATACACACATATACACACATACGCACACAGGTCCATACACACATATACACACATCGCACACAGGTCCATACACACATATACACACATACGCACACAGGTCCATACACACATATACACACATACGCACACAGGTCCATACACACATATACACACATACGCACACAGGTCCATACACACATATACACACATACGCACACAGGTCCATACACACATATACACACATACGCACACAGGTCCATACACACATATACACACATACGCACACAGGTCCATACACACATATACACACATACGCACACAGGTCCATACACACATATACACACATACGCACACAGGTCCATACACACATATACACACATACGCACACAGGTCCATACACACATATACACACATACGCACACAGGTCCATACACACATATACACACATACGCACACAGGTCCATACACACATATACACACATACGCACACAGGTCCATACACACATATACACACATACGCACACAGGTCCATACACACATACACACATACGCACACAGGTCCATACACACATATACACACATACGCACACAGGTCCATACACACATATACACACATACACAGGTCCATACACACATATACACACATACACACACAGGTCCATACATACATATACACACATACGCACACAGGTCCATACACACATATACACACCACATACGCACACAGGTCCACACACACACACACGCACACAGGTCCATACACACATATACACACATACGCACACAGGTCCATACACACATATACACACATACGCACACAGGTCCATACACACATACACACACATACACAGGTCCATACACACATATACACACATACGCACACAGGTCCATACACACATATACACACATACGCACACACAGGTCCATACACACATATACACACATACGCACACAGGTCCATACACACATATACACACATACACACACAGGTCCATACACACATATACACACATACGCACACAGGTCCATACACACATATACACACATACGCACACAGGTCCATACACACATATACACACATACGCACACACAGGTCCATACACACACATATACACACATACGCACACAGGTCCATACACACATATACACACATACGCACACAGGTCCATACACACATATACACACATACGCACACAGGTCCATACACACATATACACACACGCACACAGGTCCACACACACATACACACATATACACACATACGCACACAGGTCCATACACACATATACACACATACGCACACAGGTCCATACACACACATATACACACAGGTCCATACACACATATACACACATACACACACACAGGTCCATACACACATATACACACATACGCACACAGGTCCATCACACATACACATATACACACATACGCACACAGGTCCATACACACATATACACACATACGCACACAGGTCCATACACACATATACACACATACGCACACAGGTCCATACACACATATACACACATACGCACACAGGTCCATACACACATATACACACATACGCACACAGGTCCATACACACATATACACACATACGCACACAGGTCCATACACACATATATACACAGGTCCATACACACATATACACACATACACACAGGTCCATACACATATATACACACATACGCACACAGGTCCACTCTCACATACACATATACACACATACGCACACAGGTCCATACACACATATACACACATACGCACATGCACACACACACATACACACATAATTCTTGGACTAAAGCGTTTCACATGACAGGGTCACATGACATGTTCCTAAATATTGGCTCTATTATTTTTTTGAACCTTAAAATAGATTTAAGATAGATTTTTTCTCACTGAAGCGTCAAAACTAAGCTTCTAATCTCCTTGAGCTTTTGCTTTTGTCACTGCTCCTGACCCTGACACAGACGAGCGGGAGGGCATCTGGAGTAAAGAGCTTCTGACCCTGACACAGACGAGCGGGAGGGCATCTGGAGTAAAGAGCTTCTGACACAGACGAGCGGGAGGGCATCTGGAGTAAAGAGCTTCTGACACAGACGAGCGGGAGGGCATCTGGAGTAAAGAGCTGCTCTGAAGTGAAACCTTCTTGACTCGGTCATGAGGCTCATGGAGGACGAGGGTTTGAGCCTCTGAGGATCTGAACATAAAACCGATTTATTTATTTCACGTTTGTTCTGTGCAGGAGCCGCTCTGCTGCAGGAGAAATGAAGACCTGCTCCTCCCTCCTGCTCCTGCTGCTGATGCTCAGCTCAGGTGAGTACCACAGGCCCCAGACAGGCGCTCCCCTCACTAGACCCTCTGACCTGTAGAGGTCCTCAATCCACTGCCCCTCGGCCCCTGGACCCGGCTCAGTGTGACACAGGTGTGTGTGTGTCACAGGTGTGTGTGTGTCACAGGTGTGTGTGTGTTACAGTGTGACAGGTGTGTTACAGGTGTGTGTGTGTTACAGGTGTGTGTGTGTGTGTGTGTGTGTGTGTGTGTGTGTGTGTTTACAGGTGTGTGTGTGTTACAGGTGTGTGTGTGTTACAGGTGTGTGTGTGCTACAGGTGTGTGTGTGTGTGTTACAGGTGTGTGTTACAGGTGTGTGACAGGTGTGTTACAGGTGTGTGTGTGTATGTGTGTGTGTGTGTGTATGTGTGTTTGTGTGTGTGTGTGTTACAGATGTGTCACAGGTGTGTCACAGGTGTGTTACATGCGTGTCACAGGTGTGTGTGTGTGTGTTACATGTGTGTTACAGGTGTGTCTCAGGTGTGTCACAGGTGTGTGTGTTACATATGTGTTACAGGTGTGTCACAGGTGTGTTACATGTGTGTCACAGGTGTGTTACATGTGTGTCACAGGTGTGTTACAGGTGTGTGTGTGTGTGTGTTACAGGTGTGTCACAGGTGTGTTACATGTGTGTTACAGGTGTGTCACAGGTGTGTGTGTTACATGTGTGTCACAGGTGTTTCACAGGTGTGTCACAGGTGTGTGTGTGTGTGTTACATGTGTGTCGTGTGTGTGTGTGTGTGTGTGTTTGTGTGCACAGTGTGTCACAGGTGTGTCACAGGGTGTCAGGTGGTGTGGTTACATGTGTGTTACACATGTGTGTGTGTGTGTTTACATGTGTGTCACAGGTGTGTCACAGGTGTGTTACATGTGTTTCATAGATATGTGTGTTACAGGTGTGTGTGTTACATGTGTGTCACAGATGTGTCACAGGTGTGTTACAGGTGTGTCACAGGTGTGTTACAGGTGTGTGTGTGTCACAGGTGTGTCACAGGTGTGTTACAGGTGTGTTACAGGTGTGTGTCACATGTGTGTTACAGGTGTGTTCACAGTGTTACAGTGTTACATGTGTGTCACAGGTGTGTCACAGGTGTGTCACAGGTGTGTT
The DNA here is from genome assembly GCA_019594935.1 of Periophthalmus modestus. NCBI lineage: Eukaryota > Metazoa > Chordata > Actinopteri > Gobiiformes > Gobiidae > Periophthalmus > Periophthalmus modestus. The sequence continues at coordinate 415,960 of JAIEZT010001300.1, read as the reverse complement.
ACATGTGTCACAGGTGTGTTACATGTGTCACAGGTGTGTCACAGGTGTGTTACATGTGTGTCACAGGTGTGTCACAGGTGTGTTACATGTGTGTTACAGGTGTGTCACAGGTGTGTTACATGTGTGTCACAGGTGTGTTACATGTGTCACAGGTGTGTCACAGGTGTGTTACATGTGTGTCCAGGTGTGTCACAGTGTGTGTGTCACAGGTGTGTTACATGTGTCACAGGTGTGTTACATGTGTGTCACAGGTGTGTGTACAGGTGTGTTACATGTGTGTCACAGGTGTGTCACAGGTGTGTTACAGGTGTGTCACAGGTGTGTTACAGGTGTGTTACAGGTGTGTGTGTGTTACAGGTGTGTTACAGGTGTGTGTGTTACAGGTGTGTCACAGGTGTGTTACAGGTGTGTCACAGGTGTGTTACATGTGTGTTACAGGTGTGTCACAGGTGTGTTACAGGTGTGTCACAGGTGTGTTACATGTGTGTTACAGGTGTGTCACAGGTGTGTTACAGGTGTGTGTCACAGGTGTGTCACAGGTGTGTTACATGTGTGTCACAGGTGTGTTACAGGTGTGTTACAGGTGTGTTACAGGTGTGTTACATGTGTGTTACAGGTGTGTCACAGGTGTGTTACATGTGTGTCACAGGTGTGTGTTACATGTGTGTCACAGGTGTATGTGTGTTACATGTGTGTTACATGTGTGTCACAGGTGTGTCACAGGTATGTTACATGTGTGTTACAGGTGTGTGTGAGGAGGTGTGTTCCAGAGCTCAAATCAACAGCTGCAGTGACTGCATCCGTACAGGACCCTTCTGCGCCTGGTGCCAGCAGCTGGTCAGAACCTCCTCACGTCTTTCTCCAGTTCGATTTTCTTAATCGTTGATACTCGTGTGGTTCAGTGTTGTGTAAATGTGCTGCTCTAGTGTGATGTGCACTGGTCCATAGGGGGCGCCGACAGTGGACATGTTTCTTTCATGAAGTGGTTTTAGATTAATATTTTAAATGTGTAAATTATAACAGAATGATCCACAGACATGAGAACCATAGAGACACAAGCTCAACAGGACCAGTTTTAAGTTTGACCCAGTGAGACTGAAATGCCCCGTGACGAATTATAATCCTACATCCACTGTTTTATTTTCACCATGGAGATGTTTTTTGTCTGTGCGTCACTCTCGTTGTGTCAGCGATGACTCAGTGACTCAAAGCGTCTGTGAAAGGTCAGACGACTCACTTCACTAAAACTCAAGATCTTTACGTGAAACACTCAACGGAAACTGTGGTCATTTCTCCCAGTTTGGCAATATTTTAAGTTTTTTTAGGTTATTTTTAGGTTTCAAATTTGACTTCCTCATAACATCAGTTTAGGCAATTTTTGAACAATGAGTATGAGCCATGATGTCCTCAGGAGGGATTAGCAGAGTGGTTAGCCTCAAGAGGGATTAGCGGAGTGGTTAGCCTCAGGTGTTTTGCTGGTTTCTCCTCAGAATTTCACCAAAGCTGGAGAGCAGGAGGCAGTGCGTTGTGACACAGTGGCCAAACTGAAAACACGAGGGTGCAACGCCGAGGACGTCATCACTGTCAAGAACCAACGAAATGTCGTCAAGGACCAACCCCTCAGCAAAACGTTTGACCAGAAAGAAAAGGAACCGGTCCAACTCAAGCCCCAGGAGATACGCCTTAAACTCCGGCCTGGTAACACCTGACACACCTGTGCACCTGTCACACACACAGGTGACGTGTCCCTGTCACACACATGTACAGGTGAAGTGTCCCTGTCACACACATGTACAGGTGACGTGTCCCTGTCACACACATGTACAGGTGAAGTGTCCCTGTCACACACATGTACAGGTGAAGTGTCCCTGTCACACACATGTACAGGTGAAGTGTCCCTGTCACACATCTACAGGTGAAGTGTCCCTGTCACACACATGTACAGGTGAAGTGTCCCTGTCACACATGTACAGGTGAAGTGTCCCTGTCACACACATGTACAGGTGAAGTGTCCCTGTCACACACATGTACAGGTGAAGTGTCCCTGTCACACACATGTACAGGTGAAGAGTCCCTGTCACACACATGTACAGGTGAAGAGTCCCTGTCACACACATGTACAGGTGAAGAGTCCCTGTCACACACATGTACAGGTGAAGTGTCCCTGTCACACACATGTACAGGTGAAGTGTCCCTGTGACACACATGTACAGCTGAAGTGTCCCTGTCACACACATGTACAGGTGAAGTGTCCCCTGTCACACACATGTACAGGTGAAGTGTCCCTGTCACACACATGTACAGCTGAAGTGTCCCTGTCACACACATGTACAGGTGAAGAGTCCCTGTCACACACATGTACAGGTGAAGAGTCCCTGTCACACACATGTACAGGTGAAGAGTCCCTGTCCTGTCACACACATGTACAGGTGAAGTGTCCCTGTCACACACACATGTACAGGTGAAGTGTCCCTGTGACACACATGTGTACAGCTGAAGTGTCCCTGGCACACACATGTACAGGTGAAGAGTGTCCCTGTCACACACATGTACAGGTGAAGAGTCCCTGTCACACACATGTACAGGTGAAGTGTCCCTGTCACACACATGTACAGGTGAAGTGTCCCTGTCACACACATGTACAGCTGAAGTGTCCCTGTCACACACATGTACAGCTGAAGTGTTCCTGTCACACACATGTACAGGTGAAGTGTCCCTGTCACACACATGTACAGGTGAAGTGTCCCTGTCACACACATGTGTCCCTGTCACACATGTACAGGTGAAGTGTCCCCCTGTCACACACATGTACAGGTGAAGTGTCCCTGTCACACACATGTACAGGTAAAGTGTCCCTGGCACACACATGTACAGCTGAAGTGTCCCTGTCACACGCTCATGTTGGGTACGCCCTCTGTCCACAGGGTTGCCGGTCTCGTTCCCGGTGCAGTTTAAGCAGGTGCAGGGGTATCCTGTGGATCTGTACTACCTCATGGACCTGTCCTTCTCCATGAACGACGACCTGCAGAACGTCAAGAAACTCGGCAACCAGCTCTTCACCGCTCTGGAGAGAATCACTCAACACGGACGCATCGGTACTGAACCAGGACTGAACCAGGACTGAACCAGGACTGAACCAGGACTAAACCAGGACTGAACCAGGACTGAACCGGGACTGAACCAGGACTGAACCGGGACTAAACCAGGACTGAACCAGGACTGAACCAGGACTGAACCAGGACTAAAACAGGACTGAACCAGGACTGAACCAGGACTGAACCAGGACTGAACCAGGACTGAACCAGGACTGAACCAGGACTAAACAGGACTGAACCAGGACTGAACCAGGACTGAACCAGGACTGAACCAGGACTGAAACCAGGACTGAAACAGGACTAAACCAGGACTGAACCAGGACTGAACCAGGACTAAAACAGGACTAAACCAGGACTGAACCAGGACTAAACCAGGACTGAACCGGGACTGAACCGGGACTGAACCGGGACTAAACCAGGACTGAACCAGGACTGAACCAGGACTGAACCAGGACTGAACCAGGACTGAACCAGGACTGAACCAGGGACTGAACCGGGACTGAACCAGGACTGAACCGGGGACTGAACCAGGACTAAACCAGGACTGAACCAGGACTAAACCAGGACTGAACCAGGACTAAACCAGGACTGAACCAGGACTGAACCAGGACTGAACCAGGACTAAAACAGGACTAAACCAGGACTGAACCAGGACTAAACCAGGACTAAACTGAACCAGGACTAAACAGGACTGAACCAGGACTGAACCAGGACTAAAGGACAGGACCTAACTAAACCAGGACTGAACCAGGACTAAACCAGGACTGAACCAGGACTAAACCAACCAGACTGAACCAGGACTAAACTAGGACTGAACCAGGACTGAAACCAGGACTAAACCAGGACTGAACCATGACTGAACCAGGACTAAACCAGGACTGAACCAGGACTAAACCAGGACTGACTGAACCAGGACCTGAAACAGGGACTGAACCAGGACTAAACTAGGGACTGAACCAGGACTAAACCAAGACTGAACCAGGACTAAAACTAGGACTGAACCAGGACTGAACCAGGACTAAACCAGGACTGAACCAGGACTAAACTAAACCAGGACTAAACCAGACTAAACCAGGACTGAACCAGGACTGAACCAGGACTGAACCAGGACTGAACCCAACTAAACCAGGACTGAACCAGGACTGAACCAAGACTGAACCAGGACTGAAACCAGGACTGAACCAGGACTGAACCAGGACTAAACCAGGACTGAACCAGGACTAAAACAGGACTAAACCAGGACTGAACCAGGACTGAACCAGGACTGAACCAGGACTGAACCAGGACTGAACCAGGACTAAACTAGGACTGAACCAGGACTAAACCAGGACTGAACCAGGACTGAACCAGGACTGAACCAGGACTGAACCAGGACTAAACTAGGACTGAACCAGGACTAAACCAGGACTGAACCAGGACTGAACCAGGACTAAACTAGGACTGAACCAGGACTAAACCAGGACTGAACCAGGACTGAACCAGGACTAAACCAGGACTGAACCAGGACTAAAACAGGACTGAACCAGGACTAAACCAGGACTGAACCAGGACTAAACCAGGACTGAGGACTGAACCAGGACTGAACCAGGACTAAACCAGGACTGAACCAGGACTAAACCAGGACTGAACCAGGACTGAACCACTGAACCAGGACTAAACCAGGACTGAACCAGGGGACTGAACCAGGACTAAACCAGGACTGAACCAGGACTAAAACAGGACTGAACCAGGACTAAACCAGGACTGAACCAGGACTAAACCAGGACTGAACCAGGACTGAGCCAGGACTAAACCAGGACTGAACCAGGACTAAACCAGGACTGAACCCGGACTAAACCAGGACTGAACCAGGACTGAACCAGGGCTAAACTAGGACTGAACCAGGACTGAACCAGGACTAAACCAGGACTGAACCAGGTCTAAACCAGGACTAAAACAGGACTAAACCAGAACTGAACCAGGACTGAACCAGGACTGAACCAGGTCTAAACCAGGACTAAACCTGGTCTAAACCAGGACTAAAACCAGGTCTAAACGAGGCCTGTGGTTGTTGCAGGTTTCGGGGCGTTCGTGGATAAGACCGTTCTCCCGTTCACAAACACAAACCCTCAGAAGCTGCTGAAGCCGTGTGATAACGCGTTGGTGGCGTGCCAGGCGGCGTTCGGGTATCGTCACGTCCTCAGCCTCACGCAGAACAAGGACGACTTCAGCAGGGAGGTCGACAAGCAGCACATCTCCGGAAACCTGGACTCTCCCGAGGGAAGTCTGGACGCCATGATGCAGGCCACGGTGTGCGGGGTGAGGAGCGAGGAGACGGCCACAAGCCGGACATGACATCACTCTGGGGGGGTTCTGCGTGTATGTCTATGGCGGAATGTTCAGCAGCTGCCATAACGACACAATGCACATATTAACAAATGCAAACAAGATAGTCAAAACTCAAGAAAAAATCCAAAAGTGATTTAAAGAGCACATGTTCAGGAGCCTGTGATCAGCCTGTTGGCTAATGCTAATGCTAATGCTAGCTAACATGCGACTAATGTTATTTGAGAGGGACTAGTTTAAGCGCACAAAACAATTCACTTGTTGTATTTCAGATCAGTCAGTTCTTTATGGTCAGATTGTGTTAAAACAAAGCTTGCATTAAGAGCTTCAGACAGAGCAGTGCCTCCAGTTAGCATCACACCCCTGGGGTGATTGTTGATGACCTCACCTCCAGAGTATCAGTTCACACAAATACAGATGTGAGTAATAATAATCATCTTTAATGCAGACCCTTAGTATTTGTATCTGTTCTACAGTTATAAGCTAAGGGGCGTGGCCTTCAACAGCCTCGCTCCTGATTGGCTCTTTGGTTGCTATGATACGTCAGGTCAGAATTCCAAATACTGTCTGAAATGAGATCAGACAGTAGTGCATTATGGGCCATTTAAAATAAACAAATAACCCTCTGTTGTCGGGGCAGGATCAGATCGGCTGGAGGAACAGCAGCACTCGGCTCCTCGTCCTCACCACAGACGCCGGGTTCCACATGGCCGGAGACGGGAAGCTCGCCGGAATTCTGGAGCCAAACGACGAGCACTGCCATCTCCATGACAACCTGTACACGAGCAGCAGCAACACGGTACGGAGGGGTTTAACCGGGATCTGACCCGGGATCTGACCCGGGATCTGACCCGGGATCTGACCCGGGATCTGACCCGGGATCTGACCCGGGATCTGAACCGGGATCTGACCCGGGATCTGACCCGGGATCTGACCCGGGATCTGACCCGGGATCTGACCCGGGATCTGACCCGGGATCTGAACCGGGATCTGAACCGGGATCTGACCGGGATCTGGGGATCTGAACCGGGATCTGACCCGGTCTAACGAGAGGTTCAGTCCTTCTCTAGAGCAGGACAAACATATAATAGGATCTGTCCTGGTCTTGGTCCTGACCCAGAATCAAAAGTTTTATTGCCATTGTCCGTGAGCAGAGCTCACAGACGAGGAACTTACATCAGTGATAAAGTGCGACATAGAAACACACAAAAAACACTGAATAAATACAAATACAAATCAGGGCAGGAGGTAGAAATATAAACAACAGCATCAGAACAGCAGCAGTGCATCATGGGATATTTAGTGCCCAGTGTTATAAAGTGTCCAGTTTAGTGCAGGTTTATGAAGTGTTCATGAGACAAACAGCAGAGGAGAAGAAACTGTTCTTGTGACGAGAGGTTCTGGTCCTGATGGACCGTAGCCTCCTGCCAGAGGGAAGTGGCTGAAAGTCCAGTCCATGTCCAGAAGTGGTGAGAAGTGTCAGCTGCTGTACGACCTGCTCCACCCGAGTCCTGGAGAACAATACAGGTCCTGGAGAGATGGAGGCTGCAGCCAATCACCTTCTCAGCAGAGCACAATGGCTGCAGCCTCTGTCTGTCCCTGTGGCCCCAGAGAACCACACAGTGATGGAGGAGGTGAGGATGGACTCAGTGATGGAGGAGGTGATGGAGGAGGTGAGGATGGAGGAGGTGATGGAGGAGGTGAGGATGGAGGAGGTGATGGCCGTATAGAACTGCACCATCATCTGGACCGGCAGCTTGTCTTTCCTCAGCTGCCGCAGGAAGTACATCCTCTGCTGGACTTTCTTGATGAGGAGCTGATGGTCGGCTCCCACTTGAGGTCCTGGGTGATGCAGGGGCCCAGGAAGCGGAAAGAGTCCACGGTGGTGATGGGGGAGTCGGTCAAGGCGAGGGGAGGCAGGGGGGCTGTGACTTTCCTGAAGTCCACAATCATCTCCACTGTCTTCTGGGCGTTGAGCTCCAGGTTGTTGCTGCTGCACCAGGACACCAGCCGATCCACCTCCCTCCTGTAGACAGACTCATCCCCGTCCGAGATGAGCCCGATGAGGGTGGTGTCATCCGCAAACTTGACCAGTTTGACGGAGTCGTGGCTGGAGGTGCAGCAGTTGGTGTACAGGGAGAAGAGCAGAGGAGAAAGTACACAGCCCTGTGGAGATCCTGTGCTGATTGTCCGAGTGTCTGAGACATTCTTCCCCAGCCGCACGCGCTGCCTCCTGTCCGTCAGGAAGTCAGTGATCCACCTGCAGGTGGAGTCAGGCACGTTGAGCTGAGCGAGCTTGTCCTGGAGCAGAGCAGGGAGGATGGTGTTGAATGCAGAGCTGAAGTCCACAAACAGGATCCTGGCGTAGGTTCCCGGGGAGTCCAGATGCTGGAGGATGAAGTGAAGAGCCAGGTTAATGGCGTCGTCCACAGATCGATTGGCTCTGTAGGCGAACTGCAGAGGGTCCAGGAGGGGGGAGGTGAGGGACTTGAGGTGGTGCAGGACCAGGCGCTCAAATGACTTCATGACTACAGACGTCAGCGCCACAGGTCTGTAGTCATTAAGTCCAGTGATCCTGGGCTCTTGGGGACGGGGACAATGGTGGACAGCTTGAAGCAGGTTGGGACATGACTCCAGGGAGGTGTTAAAGATGTCTGTGAAGACAGGAGCCAGCTCCTCAGCACAGTGTCTAAGGGTGGAAGGAGAGACACCGTCCGGGCCCGGGGCTTTGCGGGGGTTTTGCTTCTTGAAAAGCTTAGTCACGTCCCGCTCCAAAACTGTGAGGGCAGTGGGGGAGGAGGAGGGGTCCGAGGTGGGTTCGGCTGTGATGTCCATGGTGGTGAGGGAGGAGGGGTGTGGGACATCAAACCTTGCATAAAAGCCGTTTAGCTGTTCTGCAAGTTGTTTGTTGTCCGCAGCGGGAGGGGCTTTGGGCTTGTAGTTGGTGATTTGCCTGAGCCCTCTCCAGACAGAAGCAGAGTCGTTGGTGGAGAAATGCTGCCTCAGACGTGTATTGTACTTCGCTTTATCCTTTTCCCACCTCTTTGCTAAAAGCAAACTTACAACGCCTGTAGCCCTCACGATCTTCTGCTCTGTAGGCCCTCTCCTTTTCCCTCCTTAGATGTCTCAGTCTGGGAGTGAACCAGGGTTTGTCGTTGTTAAAAGTCACCCTGGTACGTGATGGAATGATACTGTCCTCACAGAACTGTATGTATGACGTCACAGTGTCTGTGTCCTCATCCAAACTGTCTGTGGCCCTGAACACGTCCCAGTCTGTAATTCAACTCAATTTATTTTTGTAAAGCCCAAAATCACGACAGCAGTCGCCTCTTAGGGCTGAACATGGAGATGATTAACCAACAGAATTAGAAAATCAACAATGAAAAAGACAATCGAGGTTCTGACCCGGTCTGGTCTTGCAGGACTATCCCTCCGTGGGACAACTCGCTCTGCAGCTGGACAAGCAAAACATCCAACCCATTTTTGCTGTGACCAAAGAAGTTTACAACATCTACCAGGTACTAGACCAGGACTAGACCAGGACTAAACCAGGACTAAACCAGGACTAAACCAGGACTAAACCAGGTACTAGACCAGAACTAAACCAGGACTAGACCAGGACTAAACCAGGTACTAGACCAGAACTAAACCAGGACTAAACCAGGACTAAACCAGGACTAAACCTGGACTCCTTCACGTTGCTTTTTGCTGTTTCAGGAACTGTCAAAGATGATTCCCAAATCTGAGGTGGGAGTTCTGTCGGGCGACTCCAGCAACGTGGTCGATCTCATCACACGCGCCTACAACGTGAGTCAGATGTCCTCTGTGTCTCACACGTCCTCTCTGTGTCTCACATGTCCTCTGTGTCTCACATGTCCTCTCTGTGTCTCACATGTCCTCTCTGTCTCACATGTCCTCTGTGTCTCACACGTCCTCTCTGTGTCTCACACGTCCTCTCTGTCTCACATGTCCTCTGTGTCTCACATGTCCTCTGTGTCTCACATGTCCTCTGTGTCTCACATGTCTTCCGTTTGTCTCACACGTCCTCTCTGTGTCTCACACGTCCTCTCTCTGTCTCACATGTCCTCTGTGTCTCACATGTCCTCTGTGTCTCACATGTCCTCTGTGTCTCACACGTCCTCTCTGTGTCTCACACGTCCTCTCTGTGTCTCACACGTCCTCTCTGTGTCTCACACGTCCTCTGTGTCTCACATGTCTTCCGTTTGTCTCACACGTCCTCTCTGTGTCTCACACGTCCTCTCTCTGTCTCACATGTCCTCTGTGTCTCACATGTCCTCTCTGTCTCACACGTCCTCTCTGTGTCTCACACGTCCTCTCTGTGTCTCACACGTCCTCTCTCTGTCTCACATGTCCTCTGTGTCTCACATGTCCTCTCTGTCTCACACGTCCTCTCTGTGTCTCACACGTCCTCTCTGTGTCTCACACGTCCTCTCTGTGTCTCACACGTCCTCTGTGTCTCACATGTCTTCTGTTTCTCTCACACGTCCTCTGTGTCTCACACGTCCTCTCTCTGTCTCACACGTCCTCTCTGTGTCTCACACGTCCTCTCTGTGTCTCACACGTCCTCTCTGTGTCTCACACGTCCTCTCTGTCTTCTGTGTCTCACACGTCTCACATGTCTTCTGTTTGTCTCACACGTCCTCTCTGTCTCACATGTCCTCTCTCTGTCTCAGATGTCCTCTGTCTCACACTCCTCTGTGTCTCTGTGTTTCAGAGTCTCTCGTCTAAAGTGACTCTGGCTCATGGGCCTCTGCCTGAAAATCTCCAAGTGACGTATTTTCCAAAGTGTAAAAACCCTGGACCCAGCGGAGCGAGTACAGGAGTGTGTAACGGAGTACAGCAGGGCGACGAGGTACTACTACTGCTAGTACTACTACTGCTAGTACTACTACTGCTAGTACTACTACTGCTTCTACTACTACTGCTACTACTGCTACTACTACTACTGCTACTACTACTACTGCTACTACCACTACTACTACTAGTACTACTGCTACTACTACTACTGCTACTACTACTACTACTACTACTACCCCTGTACTTCTTGTGTTGGTTCCAGATCACGTTCGAGGTGCAGGTCGTGTCGTCCTCGTGCCTCGACTCTCCACAGACCTTCTCCATCAGTCCTCTGGGGATCAAAGACTCTCTGACTGTGACTGTGGAGAGCGACTGTGAATGTGACTGCAGCAACACACAGCAGGGGGCGCCAGACAAACACTGCAGCGACCAGGGGACTGTGGAATGTGGCATATGCAGGTACTAAACAGGACTAAACCAGGACTGAACCAGGACTGAACCAGGACTAAACCAGGACTGAACCAGGACTGAACCAGGACTGAACCAGGACTAAACCAGGTCTAAACCAGGACTGAACCAGGACTAAACCAGGACTGGACAAATCTCTTTTAAAGTGACACGTGTCTGTTCTCAGGTGCGCTGAGGGTTTTCTGGGGCAGTTCTGTAACTGCTCGTTGGACAATCGAGCTCAGACCGCGTCCTGTCGCCGTGGCAATGGGGCGGTGTGCGAGGGGCGGGGCGACTGCGTGTGCGGCCGCTGTCAGTGCCACGCCAAACCCTCAGGAACCTTCTACCACGGAGGGTACTGCGAGTGCGACGACGAGCAGTGTGACTACCACCTCAACGAGCTGTGTGCAGGTGAACAGCGCCCCCTGCAGGGAAACCACAATATAACACAGGCTCCTTTAAACACACTCCCCTTTAACACACTCCCCTTTAAACACACTCCCCTTTAACACACTCCCCTTTAAACTCACTCTCCTTTAAAGACACTCCCCTTTAAACACACTCCCCTTTAACACACTCCCCTTTAAACTCACTCTCCTTTAAAGACACTCCCCTTTAACACACTCCCCTTTAAACTCACTCTCCTTTAAAGACACTCCCCTTTAAACTCACTCTCCTTTAAACACACTCCCCTTTAAACTCACTCTCCTTTAAACACACTCCCCTTTAAACTCACTCTCCTTTAAAACTCACTCCCCTTTAAACTCACTCTCCTTTAAACTCAAACTCTCCTTTAAAACACACTCCCCTTTAAACTCACTCTCCTTTTAAACACACTCCCCTTTAAACTCACTCTCCTTTAAAGACACTCCCCTTTAAACTCACTCTCCTTTAAACACACTCCCCTTTAAACTCACTCTCCTTTAAACACACTCCCCTTTAAACTCACTCTCCTTTAAACACACTCCCCTTTAACACACTCCCCTTTAACACACACTCCCCTTAAACTCACTCTCCTTAAAGACACTCCCCTTTAAACACTCCCTTTTAAACTCACTCTCCTTTTAAGACACTCTCCTTTAAACTCACTCCCCTTTAAACTCACTCTCCTTTAACACACTCCCCTTTAAACTCACTCCCCTTTAAACTCACTCTCCTTTAAAGACACTCCCCTTTAAACTCACTCCCCTTTAAACTCACTCTCCTTTAAAGACACTCCCCTTTAAACTCACTCCCCTTTAAAGACACTCCCCTTTAAACTCACTCTCCTTTAAAGACACTCCCCTTTAAACACACTCCCCTTTAAACTCACTCTCCTTTAACACACTCCCCTTTAAACTCACTCCCCTTTAAAGACACTCCCCTTTAAACTCACTCTCCTTTAAAGACACTCTCCTTTAAGCTCACTCCCCTTTAAACTCACTCTCCTTTAACACACTCCCTTTAAACACTCCCCTTTAAACTCACTCTCCTTTAAAGACACTCCCCTTTAAACTCACTCCCCTTTAAACTCACTCTCCTTTTAAGACACTCTCCTTTAAACTCACTCCCCTTTAAACTCACTCTCCTTTAACACACTCCCCTTTAAACTCACTCCCCTTTAAACTCACTCTCCTTTAAAGACACTCCCCTTTAAACTCACTCCCCTTTAAACTCACTCTCCTTTAAAAGACACTCCCCTTTAAACTCACTCCCCTTAAAGACACTCCCCTTTAAACTCACTCTCCTTTAAAGACACTCCCCTTTAAACACACTCCCCTTTAAACTCACTCTCCTTTAAAGACACTCCCCTTTAAACTCACTCCCCTTTAAACTCACTCTCCTTTAACACACTCCCCTTTAAACTCACTCTCCTTTAAACTCACTCCCCTTTAAACTCACTCCCCTTTAAACTCACTCTCCTTTAAACTCATTCCCCTTTAAACTCACTCCCCTTTAACACACTCCCCTTTAAACTCACTCCCCTTTAAACTCATTCCTCTTTAAACTCACTCTCCTTTAACACACTCCCCTTTAAACTCACTCTCCTTTAAACTCACTCCCCTTTAAACTCACTCTCCTTTAAACTCACTCCCCCTTAAAACTCACTCCCCTTTAAACACACTCCCCTTTAAACTCACTCCCCTTAAAACTCACTCTCCTTTAACACACTCCCCTTTAAACTCACTCCCCTTTAACACACTCCCCTTTAAACTCACTCTCCTTTAAACTCATTCCCCTTTAAACTCACTCCCCTTTAACTCACTCCCCTTTAAACTCACTCCCCTTTAAACTCACTCCCCTTTAAACACACTCCCCCTTTAAACTCACTCCCCTTTAAACTCACTCCCCTTTAAACTCACTCCCCTTTAAACTCACTCCCCTTTAAAACTCACTCCCCTTTAAACTCATTCCCCTTTAAACTCACTCTCCTTTAACACACTCCCCTTTAAACTCACTCTCCTTTAACACACTCCCCTTTAAAACTCACTCTCCTTTTAAACTCTCACTCCCCTTTAAACTCACTCCCCTTTAAACTCACTCCCCCTTTAAACTCACTCCCCTTTAAACACACTCCCCTTTAACACTCACTCCCCCCCTTTAACTCACTCTCCTTTAAACTCACTCCCCTTTAAACTCACTCCCCTTTAACTCACTCCCCTTTAACTCACTCCCCTTTAAACTCACTCCCCTTTAAACTCACTCCCCTTTAACACACTCCCCCTTTAAACTCACTCTCCTTTAAACTCACTCCCCTTTAAACTCACTCCCTTTAACACACTCCCCTTTAAACTCACTCTCTCCTTTAAACTCACTTCCCTTTAAACTCACTCCCCTTTAAACTTAAACTCTTCCTCTTTAAACTCACTCCTCTTTAAACTCACTCTCCTTTAACACACTCCCCTTTTAACTCACTCTCCTTTAAACTCACTCCCCTTTAAACTCACTTTCCTTTAAACTCACTCCCCTTTAAACTCACTCCCCTTTAACACACTCCCCTTTAAACTCACTCTCCTTTAAACTCATTCCCCTTTAAACTCACTCCCCTTTAACACACTCCCCTTTAAACTCACTCTCCTTTAAACTCACTCCCCTTTAACACACTCCCCTTTAAACTCACTCCCCTTTAAACTCACTCCCCTTTAACACACTCCTCTTTAAACTCACTCTCCTTTAAGCTCACTCTCCTTTAACACACTCCCCTTTAAACTCACTCTCCTTTAAACTCACTCCCCTTTAACACACTCCCCTTTAAACTCACTCCCCTTTAAACTCACTCCCCTTTAACTCACTCCCCTTTAAACTCACTCCCCTTTAAACTCACTCTCCTTTAAACTCACTCCCCTTTAAACTCACTCCCCTTTAAACTCACTCTCTTTTAACACACTCCCCTTTAACTCACTCCCCTTTAAACTCACTCCCCTTTAAACTCACTCCCCTTTAACTAACTCCCCTTTAAACCCACCTCCCTTTAAACTCACTCCCCTTTAAACTCACTCCCATTTAAACTCACTCCCCTTTAAATTCACTCCTCTTTAAACTCACTCCTCTTTAACACACTCTCCTTTAAAGGGGGTCTGTGGAGTTCCTTTTCAGTGACATCATGCGGGGTGTTTTTGCATGTATTTCTATGGTGGAATGTTCAGCAGTTACTATGGAGACACAAAGACATTAGCAAACACTGCCAAAACCGTTTTAAGATTGTCTGAAAACTCAAGAAAAATCCCAAAGTGATTTAAAGAGCACATGTTATTGTTGTTTATTTAATCTTTTTGGCACATTTAAGTTTGCACTGAGGTGGGAGAGAACAAGAAATTTCATCTGCGCTATTCATCCGAGTATATGCACATTTGACAATAAAAGAAATTGAATTGAATTGAATTGAACACGCAGTGACTGAAAAGCTGTTGGTTAATGCTAATGCTAATGCTAATGCTAATACTAGCTTGTGACTTATAATGTTCTTTGAGAGGGACTTGTTTCACAGCACAAATCACCTGTTGTAGTTCAGATAAGTCAGATCTTTATTGTGTTAAAACAAAACTCAGAGCTCCAGACAGAGCAGTGCCTCCAGTTAACATCACACCGGGATTGTTGATGACATCAGCTGCACAGTATCAGTTCACACTCATACTCTGCCCTCTGCAGGTAAAGGCAAATGCCACTGCGGCAAGTGCCAGTGCAACCCCGGGTACGAGGGCGACGCGTGTCAGTGCGCCGTGTCCAAAGAGAGCTGCACCCGCAACGGCGTCGAGTGCAACGGGCGCGGCACCTGCAAATGTAACACCTGCGAGTGCGACAGCGGGTACCTGCCCCCCCTGTGCCAACTGTGCCCGTCCTGCCCCGACCCCTGCAACGCCAAACTGTGAGAGACACAGGAGACACACGAGACACACGAGACACATGAGACACACCAGACACACGAGACACATGAGACACACACGAGACACACGAGACACACGAGAGACACATGAGACACACGAGACACACGAGACACATGAGACACATGAGACACACACGGGCCCCGTCACACGCAGGTGCAGGGCCCCATGAGACACACACGAGGACACATGAGACCCACGAGACGCACACGAGACACCCGAGACACACGCAGGGCACCCTATCACACATGAGACACACTCTGACTCAGGAGCTGACACACGAGACACACTTTTGACATTGGACACACGAGACACACTGACACATGAGACCTGCAGTTCAGTGTCTCACCAGATGGTGCCGCACTTGGGCACATGAGACACACTGCGAGACACACACGACTCATGAGACACACACGAGACACACGAGACACACACACAAGACACATGACTCCACCAGACACACGAGACGAGACAACACATGAGCCGACGTCACCAGACACACGAGACACACGAGACACACAGACACACGAGACACAACAGACACACAGAGACACCCACGAGACACAAGACAGGACACATAAGACTACATGAAGGACAGGGGTGAGGGACAGACTATGAAGCACACGAGAACAGGAGACACACGAGGACAACACACACATAGGACACACGAGACACACGAGACACATGAAGCCACAGGAGTGAGGAGTGTTCTAGACTATGAAGGACAGGACAGCACGAGAGGACATGAGACACACACGAAGGACACACGAGACACACACAAGACACAGGACACACACATGATGACACACGAGACACACAGGACAGGAGTGAGGACACACTAGACTATGAAGAACAGGAGTGAGGAGAGTGTTCCAGACACATGAAGGACAGGAGTGAGGACACACGTCTACACATGAAGAACAGGAGTGAGGGACGAGTTCTAGGACTATGAAGGGCAACACACGAGACACACTAGACACACGAACACAGGAGTGGACACAGGAGAGACACACTATGACACAGGAGTGAGGACACGAGACACACGAGGACAGGACACAGACACACAGAGACAGGGAGGAGTTTCTAGACTGAAATGAAGACACACACGAGACACACACGAGACTATGAGGACACAGGAGGGAGACAGGAGACACAGGAGTGTTCCAGGATGAGACACCACGAGACACACAGGAGACACAGACGACACACACGAGACCACACGACTATGAAGGACAGGACGAGACAGTGTCGAGACACACATGACACACACGATAGGACCACAGGGAGTTCATAGACACGAGACAGGACGAGGACACATGAGACTATGAAGACACAGGAGTGAGGAGACACACACGAGAGACTATGAAGGACAGGAGTGAGGGAGTGTTCCAGACTATGAAGGACAGGAGTGAGGACACACTCTAGACTATGAAGACACAGGAGAGGAGTGAGGAGAGTTCAGACTATGAACACATGACAGGAGTGAGGGACACACTAGACTATGAAGGACAGGAGTGAGGAGTGTTCACACGACTATGAAGGACAGGAGTGAGGGAGTGTTCTAGACTATGAAGACACAGGAGTGAGAGACATGTTCTAGACTATGAGAGACAGTGAGGAGACACACGAGGACACATGAGGTTAGGACGAGTGAGGGACAGAGCTAGACTATGAGAACAGGAGGGAGTGTTCCAGACTATGAAGGACACCGGAGTGAGGAGTGTTCCAGACTACAAGACGAGGACAGTGAGGGAGTGTTCACACGAGACTATGAAGGACAGGAGTGTCAGGGACAGTGTTCTAGACTATGAAGGACAGGAGTGAGGGAGGTTCTAGACCTGAAGGAAGAGGAGTGAGGGAGTGTTCTAGACTATGAAGGACAGGAGTGAGTGAGTGTTCTAGACTATGAAGAAGAGGAGTGAGGAGTGTTCTAAACTATGAAGGACCAGGGCGTGAGTGAGTGTTCTAGACTATGAAGCAGTGCACTTGGGAGTGGACAGGACGAGTGTTCTAGACTATGAAGGACAGGAGTGAGGGAGTGTTCTAGACTATGAAGTACAGGACAGTGAGTGGGGAGTTCTCTAGACTAGAAGAAGAGGAGTGGGACGAGTTCTAGACTATGAAGGACAGGAGTGAGGGAGTGTTCTAGACTATGAAGACAGGAGTGAGGGAGGGTGCGGGGGGACTACTGAGACTATGAAGGACAGGGAGTGAGGAGTGTTCTAGACTATGAAGAAGAGGAGTGAGGGAGTGTTCTAGACTATGAAGAAGAGGAGTGAGGAGTGTTCTAGACTATGAAGGACAGAGGAGTGAGGGAGTGTTCTAGACTATGAAGGACAGGAGTGAGGGAGTGTTCTAGACTATGAAGAACAGGAGTGAGGAGTGTTCTAGACTATGAAGGACAGGAGTGAGGAGTGTTCTAGACTATGACATGAAGGACAGGAGTGAGGAGTGTTCTAGACTATGAAGGACAGGGAGTGAGGAGTGTTCTAGACTATGAAGGACAGGAGTGAGGAGAGTGTTCTAGACTATGAAGGACAGGAGTGAGGAGTGTTCTAGACTATGAAGGACAGGAGTGAGGAGGTTCTAGACTATGATGAAGGACAGGAGTGAGGAGTGTTCTAGACTATGAAGGACAGGAGTGAGGAGTGTTCTAGACTATGAAGGACAGGAGTGAGAGTGTTCTAGGACTATGAAGGAGGTGAGGGACGTTCTAACTATGACTATGAGGAGTGAGTGAGGAGTGTTCTAGACTATGAAGGACAGGAGTGAGTGAGGTGTGTTCTAGACTATGAAGAAGAGGAGTGAGGAGTGTTCTAGACTATGAAGGACAGGAGTGAGGGAGTGTTCTAGACTATGAAGGACAGGAGGGAGTGAGGTTCTAGACTATGAAGAGACTATGAAGGACTAGGAGTGAGGGAGTGAGGTTGTTCTAGACTATGAAGGACAGGAGTGAGGAGTGTTCTAGACTATGAAGAAGAGGAGTGAGGGAGTGTTCTAGACTATGAAGGACAGGAGTGAGGGAGTGTTCTAGACTATGAAGGACAGGAGTGAGGGAGTGTTCTAGACTATGAAGGACAGGAGTGAGGAGTGTTCTAGACTATGAAGGACAGGAGTGAGGAGTGTTCTAGACTATGAAGGACAGGAGTGAGGGAGTGTTCTAGACTATGAAGACAGGAGTTGAGGAGTGTTCTAGACTATGAAGGACAGGAGTGAGGAGTGTTCTAGACTATGAAGAAGAAGGAGGAGTGAGGAGTGTCTAGACTATGAAGGACAGGAGTGAGGAGTGTTCTAGACTATGAAGGACAGGAGTGAGGAGTGAGGAGTGTTCTAGACTATGAAGGGAGGGAGTGAGGAGTGAGGGAGTGTTCTAGACTGAAGGACAGAGTGTGAGGGAGTGTTCTAGACTATGAAGAGGACAGGAGTGAGGGAGTGTTCTAGACTATGAAGGACAGGAGTGAGGGAGTGTTCTAGACTATGAAGAAGAGAGTGAGGAGTGTTCTAGACTATGAAGGACAGGAGTGAGGGAGTGTTCTAGACTATGAAGGAGAGGAGTGAGGGAGTGTTCTAGACTATGAAGGAGAGGAGTGAGGAGTGTTCTAGACTATGAAGGACAGGACAGGAGGAGTGTTCTAGACTATGAGGAAGTGTTCTAGTGTTCTAGAATGAAGGACAGGAGTGAGGGAGTGTTCTAGACTATGAAGACAGAGTGGAGGAGTGTTCTAGACTATGAAGGATGAGGAGTGAGGGAGTGTTCTAAACTATGAAGGACAGGAGTGAGGGAGTGTTCTAGACTATGAAGAAGAGGAGTGAGGGAGTGTTTCTAGACTATGAAGGAGGAGTGAGGAGTGTTCTAGACTATGAAGGACAGGAGTGAGGAGACTATGTTCTAGAGGGAGTGTTCTATATGAAGGACAGGAGTGAGGGAGTGTTCTAGACTATGAAGGACAGGAGTGAGGGAGTGTTCTAGACTATGAAGAAGAGGAGTGAGGGAGTGTTCTAGACTATGAAGAAGGAGTGAGGAGGAGTGTTCTAGACTATGAAGAAGAGGAGTGAGGGAGTGTTCTAGACTATGAAGAAGAGGAGTGAGGAGGAGTGTTCTAGACTATGAAGGACAGGAGTGAGGAGTGTTCTAGACTATGAAGAAGAGGAGTGAGTGAGTGAGTCTAGACTATGAAGGACAGGAGTGAGGGAGTGTTCTAGACTATGAAGGACAGGAGTGAGGGAGTGTTCTAGACTATGAAGAAGAGGAGTGAGGGAGGTGTTCTAATCTATGAAGGACAGGAGTGAGGGAGTGTTCTAGACTATGAAGGGCAGGAGTGAGGGAGTGTTCTAGACTATGAAGAAGAGGAGTGAGGAGTGTGTTCTAAACTATGAAGGACAGGAGTGAGGAAGTGTTCTAGACTATGAAGGATAGGAGTGAGGAAGTGTTCTCGACTATGAAGGACAGGAGTGAGGGGGAGTGTTCTAGACTATGAAGGACAGGAGTGAGGAGTGTTCTAGACTATGAAGAAGAGGAGTGAGGGAGTGTTCTAGACTATGAAGGACAGGAGTGAGGGAGTGTTCTAGACTATGAAGGACAGGAGTGAGGGAGTGTTCGAGACTATGAAGGACAGGAGTGAGGGAGTGTTCGAGACTATGAAGGACAGGAGTGAGGGAGTGTTCTAGACTATGAAGAAGAGGAGTGTTGTGCTCTATGAGAGAACTGCCTCTGGGCCCAAGCTCCAGTAGTAGTAGTAGTAGTAGTAGTAGTAGTAGTAGTAGTAGCAGTAGTACAGTGGTAGTAATAGTAGTACCAGTAGTAGTAGTAATAGTACCAGTAGTAGTAGCACTGACGGTCCCTGATACCCTCCCTGACGGTCCCCGATACCCTCCCCGACGGTCCCCGATACCCTCCCTGACGGTCCCTGATACCCTCCCTGATGGTCCCCGATACCCTCCCTGATGGTCCCTGATACCCCTCCCCGACGGTCCCTGATACCCTCCCCGACGGTCCCTGATACCCTCCCCGACGGTCCCCTGATACCCTCCCCGACGTCCCTGATACCCTCCCGACGGTCCCTGATACCCTCCCCGACGGTCCCTGATACCCTCCCTGTCAATCCCTGATACCCTCCCCGACGGTCCCTGATACCCTCCCGACGGTCCCTGATACCCTCCCCGATGGTCTCTGATACCCTCCCCGACGGTCTCTGATACCCTCCCTGATGGTCCCTGATACCCTCCCTGACGGTCCCTGATACCTCCCTGTCAATCCCTGATACCCTCCCCGACGGTCCCTGATACCCTCCCCGACGGTCCCTGATACCCTCCCCGATGGTCTCTGATACCCTCCCCTCTGATACCCCCCCGATGGTCTCTGATACCCTCCCCGACGGTCTCTGATACCCTCCCCGACGGTCCCTGATACCCTCCCCGACGGTCCCTGATACCCTCCCCGACGGTCCCTGATACCCTCCCCGACGGTCCCTGATACCCTCCCTGTCAATCCCTGATACCCTCCCCGACGGTCCCTGATACCCTCCCCGACGGTCCCTGATACCCTCCCGATGGTCTCTGATACCCTCCCCGATGGTCTCTGATACCCTCCCTGACGGTCCCTGATACCCTCCCTGTCAATCCCTGATACCCCCCCCGACGGTCCCTGATACCCTCCCCGACGGTCCCTGATACCCTCCCCGACGGTCCCTGATACCCTCCCCGACGGTCTCTGATACCCTCCCGACGGTCCCTGATACCCTCCGACGACGGTCCCTGATACCCTCCCCGATGGTCTCTGATACCCTCCCGACGGTCCCTGATACCCTCCCCGACGGTCCCTGATACCCTCCCCGACGGTCCCTGATACCCTCCCTGTCAATCCCTGATACCCTCCCCGACGGTCCCTGATACCCTCCCCGACGGTCCCTGATACCCTCCCCGATGGTCTCTGATACCCTCCCCGACGGTCTCTGATACCCTCCCTGACGGTCCCTGATACCCTCCCTGACGGTCCCTGATACCCTCCCTGTCAATCCCTGATACCCTCCCCGACGGTCCCTGATACCCTCCCCGACGGTCCCTGATACCCTCCCCGACGGTCTCTGATACCCTCCCCGATGGTCTCTGATACCCTCCCTGACGGTCTCTGATACCCTCCCTGACGGTCTCTGATACCCTCCCTGACGGTCTCTGATACCCTCCCCGACGGTCCCTGATACCCTCCCCGACGGTCCCTATTACCCTCCCCGACGGTCCTGATACCCTCCCTGTCAATCCCTGATACCCTCCCCGACGGTCCCTGATACCCTCCCCGACGGTCCCTGATACCCTCCCCGATGGTCTCTGATACCCTCCCGACGGTCTCTGATACCCTCCCTGACGGTCCCTGATACCCTCCCCGACGGTCCCTGATACCCTCCCTGTCAATCCCTGATACCCTCCCGACGGTCCCTGATACCCTCCCCGACGGTCCCTGATACCCTCCCCGATGGTCTCTGATACCCTCCCCGATGGTCTCTGATACCCTCCCTGACGGTCTCTGATACCCTCCCTGACGGTCTCTGATACCCTCCCCGACGGTCTCTGATACCCTCCCTGACGGTCTCTGATACCCTCCCTGACGGTCTCTGATGCCCTCCTGCAGACTGCCCTCCCAGCCTCGTGGCCATCGTGGCAGCCTCAGTGGCGTCGGTGGCTCTCGTGGGGATTCTGCTCCTGCTCCTCGTGAAGCTGCTCCTCTACATGAGGGACCTCAAGGAGTTCAGGAGGTTTGAGAACGAGAAAAAGAAGTCCAGATGGGCTCAGGTCAGTCTTCTCCTGCTCCTCTCATGCTCCTCTGCTCCTCTCCTCCTCTGACCCTCTCCTCCTCTGCTCCTCTCCTCTCCTCCTCTGACCTCTCCTCCTCTGCTCCTCTGACCCTCCTCTGCTCCTCTGACCCTCCTCTGCTCCTCTGACCCTCCTCTGACCCTCTCCTCCTCTGCTCCTCTCCTCTCCTCTTCTGACCCTCTCCTCTTTTCTTTGTGTTTTTCAGGCTGATAATCCTCTGTTTAAAAATGCCACGACCACCGTCACCAACCCGACCTTCACCGGAGAGTGACAGATGTCCTCAGTGTGTCACATTGTGTCAGATGCCCTCCCCGTGTGTCAGATTGTGTCAGATGCCCTCCCCGTGTGTCAGATTGTGTCAGATGCCCTCCCCTCCCTGTTTATTAGTTTTATCCCTTAAACTTCTCCTGCCCTCCTCTAAAAAATACAATGACATCATTCATTTACTTTTATTACTTTTATTGCGTAAATACTTCAGAGGTTTCGCCCAAACCCAGCGACGCCGAATCTGGGGTCAGAGAGGACGCCCTGGCCCGACTGTGGGTCAGACACGACGCCCCGGCCCGACTGTGGGTCAGACACGACGCCCCGGCCCGACGTGGGTCAGACACGACGCCCCGGCCCGACGTGGGTCAGACACGACGCCCCGGCCCGACGTGGGTCAGACACGACGCCCCGGCCCGACGTGGGTCAGACACGACGCCCCGGCCCGACGTGGGTCAGATATCGGCCCCAGTATGGTGTGGATGGATCGGTCTGTAACATGACGACTTACTGGACGTTCTGCGTTTGTTTTAATGATAAAATAAGTGATATTTGATACTTTGAGTATGTGGCTCAGGTCTGTTCTGCACTCGTCTGTTAAAGCTCACGTTATCATGATTATTTATGTTTTTTGTGTTTTTCTGTAAAGTATTTTGACATAAATGGTGTTTCACATAAATTGTATTTACTGGTCCTGTTTTCTTCTGCTCAAATAAAAACATTTGTTTTTTAATCCTTTTTTGTTTTTTACTTGTTCTGTGCAGTGTCGGTGTTTTGAAAGATGAAGACAAAATGTTTTGATGTATTATTATTATTATTATTATTATTATTACTGATAATTAGTTCTTAGTTATATAACTGTTTATCGTCTGTATTTCCTCTACTCAAATAGAGGTCGCTGGGAGAAACACTGTTCTAGAGCTCGGGGTCAGAGTCAAAGACACGTTATGTCCCTGGGCCGATGAGCCAAACGCTCAGATCAAATCAGAGCAAAATCATGTCAAACAGTAAAGAGCCTGAAACACGCTGCTGGGGTCACGACCACAGTCTGTACAAACGCACAGAGCCAACCTGCTGCCGCCGCGCTCCGAACAGGAAGTGATCATGGAGCACTTCCTGCTCCATCAACTCGTCGCCCTTTTCTCTCTACCTGCTGCTGTCAGACTCATTTTGGTCTTAAATGTTCATCTTGTTTCACTATTTTGTCCATAAATCAAGATGTTTAATAATGGACCAGTCAGGCGCCGTTCTTCCCTGAGGGGACCAGGTTTGTTCAGCAGGGGGCGCTACCTTCAACAGCCTCGCTCGCCAGTGTAAAACTGACACTCACACTAAAAAACCTGCGGTATCAGGTTTAACATGACAGTATCATGTAATACCTGATACCAACTCAAAATGATGCCATAGTTTTATGTTAAAATGTGATACAAAATGATCATGAAATAACGTCAAGTGGAGCAAAAAAGTTTTTATTCAGCCCCAATTGTTCAAGTTCTCCACTTTAAAAGACGAGAGGCCTGTGAGTTTCATCATAGTTTCACTTCAACTATGAGACAGAATGAAGAAAGAATCAGGAAATCACACTGTAGGATTTTTAATGGATTAATTGGTAAATTCCTGAAATAAGTATTTGGTCACCTACAAACAGCAGGATTTGTGTCTCACAGATGTGTAACTTCTTCTTTAAGAGGCACCAGAGCGATAGAGGCCCAGATCTACCATACCAGACGAGACCCAAGGCTGTGCAAAGAGGCTCCTGAGACAATCCAGCTCATAACTGCAGGTGTAAGATGCAGAAAACAAACATGGAGCCACATAACCAAGTGGAGCCATAGTGACAGAAACATCTGTGAGAGAACGGACTGGAAACCCCCAGGTCAAGAAACACCTCCAAAGGTCAAGAAACACCTCCAAAGGTCGTGGAGAATGAGCCAAGATCCTGTGGGACTCAGATACAGACTGACAGATGGAGATGGACCAACCGGACATAGTGGAGGTGGATAAACAACAGAGCAAAGAACCAAGAGAACATCAGGAAAAGGAGCATGAGAAACTAGAGAAATACCAGGGGCTCAAAGAAGAGCTGGAGAAGGTCTGGAAGGTGAAGGCCTCAGTGGTGCCCGTGGTCATCGGACTCGGGGCAGTGACCCCCACAACTGGAGGAGAGACTACAGCAGATCCCAGGAGAAACA
>JAIEZT010001300.1:136326-391551 GCA_019594935.1 Periophthalmus modestus | reverse complement strand
GTGAGGAGTGTTCTAAACTATGAAGAGGCGGAGTGAGGGAGTGTTCTAGACTATGAAAGCGACAGGAGGTGAGTGAGTGTTCTAGACTATGAGGAGGACCGACTTGAGGAGTGTTCCTAAACTATGAAGGACCAGGAGTGAGGAGGTGTAGACTATGAGAAAGGAGACAGGAGTGAGGGAGTGTTCTAGACTATGAAGGACAGGAGTGAGGGAGTGTTCTAGAAGAAGAGGAGTGAAGGAGTGTTCTAGGATGAAGACAGGAGTGAGGAGGGTTCTAGACTATGAAGAAGAGGAGTGAGGAGTGTTCTGACCTATGAGGAGGAGTGTGTTCTAGACTATGAAGGAAGAGGAGTGAGGAGTGTTCTAAACTATGAAGGACAGGAGTGAGGAGTGTTCTAGACTATGAAGGGACAGGAGTGTGAGGAGTGTTCTAAACTATGAAGGACAGGAGTGAGGAAGTGTTCAGAACTATGAAGGACAGAGTGAGGAGTGGTCTACTCTAACCTTGAAGTGAGGGAGTGTTCTAGACTATGAAGGACAGGATGTGAGGGAGTGTTCTAGACTATGAAGAAGAGGAGTGAGGAGTGTTCTAACTATGAAGGACAGGAGTGAGGAGGGTTCTGGAGTATCTAGGACTATGAGGAAGTGTTCATAGGAGTGAGGGAGTGTTCTAGGACTATGAAGAAGAGGAGTGAGGGAGGTTTATAAACTATGAAGGGACAGGAGTGAGGAAGTGTTCTAGACTATGAAGAAGAGGAGTGAGGAGTGTTCTAAACTATGAAGGGACAGGAGTGAGGAAGTGTTCGAGACTATGAAGGACAGGAGTGGGGAGTGAGGGGAGTGTTCTAGACTATGAAGGACATGGAGTGAGGGGAGTGTTCTAGACTATGAAGAAGAGGAGTGAGGAGTGTTCTAATCTATGAAGGACAGGAGTGAGGGAGTGTTCTAGACTATGAAGGACAGGAGTGAGGGAGTGTTCTAGACTAGAAGGACTGTTCCAAGAAAGAGGAGGAGTGAGGAGTGTTCTAGACTATGAAGGACAGGAGTGAGGAAGTGTTCTAGACTATGAAGGACAGGAGTGAGGGAGTGTTCTAGACTATGAAGAAGAGTGAGTGGAGTGTTCTAGACTATGAAGGACAGGATGAGAAGGTTCTAGACTATGGAAGGTGAGGGAGTGTGTTCTCTAGACTATGAAGGGCAGGAGTGAGGGAGTGTTCTAGACTATGAAGAAGGAGAGTGTTCTAGGACTATGAAGAAGAGGAGTGAGGGACTGTTCTAGACTATGAAGGACAGGAGTGAGGGAGTGTTCCAGACTATGAAGGACAGGAGTGAGGAGTGTTTCTAGTATGAAGGAGAGGAAGTGAGGAGTGTTCTAGACTATGAAGGGCAGGAGTGAGGGAGTGTTCTAGACTATGAAGAAGAGGAGTGAGGGACTGTTCTAGACTATGAAGGACAGGAGTGAGGGAGTGTTCCAGACTATGAAGGACAGGAGTGAGGAGTGTTCTAAACTATGAAGAGGAGGAGTGAGTGAGTGTTCTAGACTATGAAGAAGAGGAGTGAGGAGTGTTCTAGACTATGAAGGACAGGAGTGAGGGAGTGTTCTAGACTATGAAGAAGAGGAGTGAGGGAGTGTTCTAGACTATGAAGGACAGGAGTGAGGGAGTGTTCTAGACTATGAAGAAGAGGAGTGAGGAGTGTTCTAAACCATGAAGGACAGGAGTGAGGAGTGTTCTAGACTATGAAGTACAGGAGTGAGGAGTGTTCTAGACTATGAAGTACAGGAGTGAGGAGTGTTCTAGACTATGAAGGACAGGAGTGAGGAGTGTTCTAGACTATGAAGGACAGGAGTGAGGGAGTGTTCTAGACTATGAAGGACAGGAGTGAGGGAGTGTTCTAGACTATGAAGAAGAGGAGTGAGGGAGTGTTCTAGACTATGAAGAAGAGGAGTGAGGAGTGTTCTAAACTATGAAGGACAGGAGTGAGGAGTGTTCTAGACTATGAAGAAGAGGAGTGAGGAGTGTTCTAAACTATGAAGGACAGGAGTGAGGGAGTGTTCGAGACTATGAAGGACAGGAGTGAGGGAGTGTTCTAGACTATGAAGAAGAGGATTGAGGAGTGTTCTAATCTATGAAGGACAGGAGTGAGGGAGTGTTCTAGACTATGAAGGGCAGGAGTGAGGGAGTGTTCTAGACTATGAAGAAGAGGAGTGAGGAGTGTTCTAAACTATGAAGGACAGGAGTGAGGAAGTGTTCTAGACTATGAAGGATAGGAGTGAGGAAGTGTTCTCGACTATGAAGGACAGGAGTGAGGGAGTGTTCTAGACTATGAAGGACAGGAGTGAGGAGTGTTCTAGACTATGAAGAAGAGGAGTGAGGGAGTGTTCTAGACTATGAAGGACAGGAGTGAGGGAGTGTTCTAGACTATGAAGAAGAGGAGTGAGGAGTGTTCTAGACTATGAAGGACAGGAGTGAGGGAGTGTTCCAGACTATGAAGGACAGGAGTGAGGAGTGTTCTAGACTATGAAGAAGAGGAGTGAGGAGTGTTCTAAACTATGAAGGACAGGAGTGAGGGAGTGTTCGAGACTATGAAGGACAGGAGTGAGGGAGTGTTCTAGACTATGAAGAAGAGGAGTGAGGAGTGTTTAATCTATGAAGGACAGGAGTGAGGGAGTGTTCTAGACTATGAAGGGCAGGAGGTGAGGGAGTGTTTAGACTATGAAGAAGAGGAGTGAGGAGTGTTCTAAACTATGAAGGACAGGAGTGAGGAAGTGTTCTAGACTATGAAGGATAGGAGTGAGGAAGTGTTCTCGACTATGAAGGACAGGAGTGAGGGAGTGTTCTAGACTATGAAGGACAGGAGTGAGGAGTGTTCTAGACTATGAAGAAGAGGAGTGAGGGAGTGTTCTAGACTATGAAGGACAGGAGTGAGGGAGTGTTCTAGACTATGAAGGACAGGAGTGAGGGAGTGTTCGAGACTATGAAGGACAGGAGTGAGGGAGTGTTCGAGACTATGAAGGACAGGAGTGAGGGAGTGTTCTAGACTATGAAGAAGAGGAGTGAGGAGTGTTCTAGACTATGAAGAAGAGGAGTGTTGTGCTCTATGAGAGAACTGCCTCTGGGCCCAAGCTCCAGTAGTAGTAGTAGTAGTAGTAGTAGTAGTAGTAGTAGCAGTAGTACAGTGGTAGTAATAGCAGTACCAGTTAGTAGTAGTAATAGTACCAGTAGTAGTAGCACTGACGGTCCCTGATACCCTCCCTGACAGTCCCCGATACCCTCCCCGACGGTCCCTGATACCCTCCCTAACGGTCCCGATACCCTCCCCGACGGTCCCGATACCCTCCCTGACGGTCTCTGATACCCTCCCTGATGGTCCCCGATACCCTCCCTGACGGTCCCTGATACCCTCACCCCGACGGTCCCTGATACCCTCCCCGACGGTCCCTGATACCCTCCCCGACGGTCCCGATACCCTCCCCGACGGTCCCTGATACCCTCCCGACGGTCCCGATACCCTCCCCGACGGTCCCTGATACCCTCCCCGACGGTCCCTGATACCCTCCCGACGGGGTCCCTGATACCCTCCCCGACGGTCCCTGATACCCTCCCTGTCAATCCCTGATACCCTCCCCGACGGTCTCTGATACCCTCCCTGTCGATCCCTGATACCCTCCCTGACGGTCTCTGATGCCCTCCTGCAGACTGCCCTCCCAGCCTCGTGGCCATCGTGGCAGCCTCAGTGGCGTCGGTGGCTCTCGTGGGGATTCTGCTCCTGCTCCTCGTGAAGCTGCTCCTCTACATGAGGGACCTCAAGGAGTTCAGGAGGTTTGAGAACGAGAAAAAGAAGTAAAGTCCAGATGGCCTCAGGTCAGTCTTCTCCTGCCCTCTCATGCTCCTCTGCTCCTCTGACCCTCCTCTCCTCCTCTGACCCTCTCCTCCTCTGCTCCTCTGACCCTCCTCTGCTCCTCTGACCCTCCTCTTCTCCTCTGACCCTCCTCTGCTCCTCTGACCCTCCTCTGACCCTCTCCTCCTCTGCTCCTCTCCTCTCCTCTTCTGACCCTCTCCTCTTTTCTTTGTGTTTTTCAGGCTGATAATCCTCTGTTTAAAAATGCCACGACCACCGTCACCAACCCGCCTCTTCACCGGAGAGTGACAGATGTCCTCAGTGTGTCAGATTGTGTCAGATGCCCTCCCCGTGTGTCAGATTGTGTCAGATGCCCTCCCCGTGTGTCAGATTGTGTCAGATGCCCTCCCCGTGTGTCAGATTGTGTCAGATGCCCTCCCCGTGTGTCAGATTGTGTCAGATGCCCTCCCCGTGTGTCAGATTCTGTCAGATGCCCTCCCTCCCTGTTTATTAGTTTTATTCTTAAACTTCTCCTGCTCCTCTAAAAATACAATGACATCATTCATTTACTTTTATTACTTTTATTGCGTAAATACATCAGAGGTTTCGTCCAAACCCAGCGACGCCCCGAATCTGGGGTCAGAGAGGACGCCCTGGCCCGACTGTGGGTCAGACACGACGCCCCGGCCCGACATGGGTCAGACACGACGTCCCGGCCCGACGTGGGTCAGACACGACGCCCCGGCCCGATGTGGGTCAGACACGACGCCCCCCGGCCCGATGTGGGTCAGACACGACGCCCCGGCCCGACGTGGGTCAGATATCGGCCCCAGTATGGTGTGGATGGATCGGTCTGTAACATGACGACTTACTGGACGTTCTGCGTTTGTTTAAATGATAAAATAAGTGATATTTTGATACTTTGAGTATGTGGCTCAGGTCTGTTCTGCACTCGTCTGTTAAAGCTCACGTTATCATGATTATTTATGTTTTTTGTGTTTTTCTGTAAAGTATTATGACATAAATGGTGTTTCACATAAATTGTATTTACTGGTCCTGTTTTCTTCTGCTCAAATAAAAACATTTGTTTTTTAATCCTTTTTTGTTTTTTACTTGTTCTGTGGTGTTTTGAAAGACTCATTAATAAAATGTATTATATATTATTATATTATTATTATTACTGATAATTAGTTCTTAGTTATATAACTGTTATCGTCTGTATTTCCTCTACTCAAATAGAGGTCGCTGGGAGAAAACACTGTTCTAGAGCTCGGGGTCAGAGTCAAAGACACGTTATGTCCCTGGGCCGATGAGCCAAACGCTCAGATCAAATCAGAGCAAAATCATGTCAAACAGTAAAGAGCCTGAAACACGCTGCTGGGTCACGACCACAGTCTGTACAAACGCACAGAGCCAACCTGCTGCCGCCGCGCTCCGAACAGGAAGTGATCATGGAGCACTTCCTGCTCCATCAACTCGTCGCCCTTCTCTCTCTCTACCTGCTGCTGTCAGACTCATTTTGGTCTTAAATGTTCATCTTGTTTCACTATTTGTCCATAAATCAAAATCTTTAATAATGGACCAGTCAGGCGCCGTTCTTCCTGAGGGGACCAGGTTTGTTCAGCAGGGGGCGCTACCCTCAACAGCCTCGCTCGCCAGTGTAAAACTGACACTTCACACTAAAAACCTGCGGTATCAGGTTTAACATGACAGTATCATGTAATACCTGATACCAACTCAAAATGATGCCATAGTTTTATGTTAAAATGTGATACAAAATGATCATGAAATAACGTCAAGTGGAGCAAAAAAGTTTTTATTCAGCCCCAATTGTTCAAGTTCTCCACTTTAAAAGACGAGAGGCCTGTGAGTTTCATCATAGTTTCACTTCAACTATGAGACAGAATGAAGAAAGAATCAGGAAATCACACTGTAGGATTTTTAATGGATTAATTGGTAAATTCCTGAAAAGTATTTGGTCACCTACAAACAGCAGAATTTGTGTCTCACAGATGTGTAACTTCTTCTTTAAGAGGCACCCAGAGCGATAGAGGCCCAGATCTACCACACCAGACGAGACCCAAGGCTGTGCAAAAGAGGCTCCTGAGACAATCCAGCTCATAACTGCAGGTGTAAGATGCAGAAAACAAACATGGAGCCACATAACCAAGTGGAGCCATAGTGACAGAAACATCTGTGCAGAGAACGGACTGGAAACAACCAGGTCAAGAAAACACCTCCAAAGGTCGTGGGAGAATGAGCCAAGATCCTGTGGGACTCAGACAGATGGAGATGGACCAACCGGACATAGTGGAGGTGGAGAAACAACAGAGCAAAGAACCAAGAGAACATCAGGAAAAAGGAAACATGAGAAACTAGAGAAATACCAGGGGCTCAAAGAAGAGCTGGAGAAGGTCTGGAAGGTGAAGGCCTCAGTGGTGCCCGTGGTCATCGGACTCGGGGCAGTGACCCCAAACTGGAGGAGAGACTACAGCAGATCCCAGGAGAAACATCAGACATCTCAGTCCAGAAAAGGAACAGCAAAGATACTGAAGAAGAACTCATGCTCCAGGTGTCTGGGAGAGGACCCGAGCGTGGAAAAAGAGGAGATAAGTGAGAGAGAGAGGGCGAGAGAGACAGAGAGAGGGAGGGTGAGCAGGACATTTTTTTTCACACACACACACACATATATATATATATATATATATATATATATATATATATATATATAGATATATAATATATATATATATATATATATATATATATATATATATATATATATATATATATATATATATATTAGCCTGGTCTAATCCTAGATCTGTTGTTTCCTGCTCTACAGTTAAAGTCTGGTTTTATGTTGGGGACTGTGGTTTTCTTGGCTGGACAGAGCAATATTCTTATGTTTTTTTTTTAGTAGATTTGTGATGTTGAATTGTACCTCTTTGGCCCCTGGACCAAAGCCCTGTCACTGACCGTAACTGAAGACCCTCTGACGTGATGTAATGTCTTCTGGTTTTTTTTTCTGGGGGTGTCGTTCATGTCGTTGTCGTTGAGGTTGTTGATGTGAATGTTGAGGACGTTGCTGATGTCGGGCCTTATAGATCTGACATTTGAAGCGTGTGCAGTTCAGAGACTGCTGTTCTGAGCATCAAACCACAAAAGCCCCATTTTATCAGAGTGAAGGAAACTCACTATCAGCCAGTGTCACCCTCTCATGTCTCACACTATTTCATTCTACTTTGCACACGTTGTTTTTTTTCTAGGTTTCATGCATTTGACTTTGTTTTACTAGATAGGTCAGAGTCATGTAGGACAGTGGGGGCCCCTCAGTGGAGCGCCCCTCTCAGACGGGCTCTCGCCCTGCCCTGTGCTCCACTTCGTTTTTAAAATTCACTTTAGTGGCAGCGTCGTTGGGAGGAGTGACCTGTGTGGATGCTGCTGAGATGTGTTGCACTCATCGATGCAAAAGCAATACGCCCTGTAGAGGCTTGGGCCGAGTAATGACAATAATAATAATGATAATGACAATAATAATGATAATAATAATAATAATAATAATAATAATAATAATAATAATAATAATAATAATAAATGTAAAGTCAAGGAGAAAATGAAATGGTCCAAACACAGACACTGAGCGTGGGGGACATCTGGACACACTGGACATGGCTCCTCACTGTTTTAGTTTAGTCAGTTTGAAAATGTGAACATTCAAACACATGTTTAGGTAAAAAAAAACAAAAAAAACCCAAACATCAGATTATGGCGATGTTTAGTTTTAGCAAGAAAACCACAAATTAACAGATAAGTATGTGTTAAAAACAGGAAACTCTCAAACACGTCTCAGTGCTGGTTCAGTCCTGGTTTAGACCTGGTTCAGTCCTGGTTCAGTCCTGGTTATGGCCCTCAGAGCACTGGTCCTGGTTTGGTTCGTCTACACTTTGGGTAAGTGAGACTTTGTCTTTGATTGATTTATTTTCTAAAATATGAACAACAACACAAAACAACCACAACAACCACAACAACCACAACCACAACAATCACAACAACCACAACAACCACAACCACAACCACAACAACCACAACAACCACAACCACAACAACCACAACAACCACAACCACAACAACCACAACAACCACAACCACAACAACCACAACAACCACAACAACCCCACAACCACAACAACCCAACAACCACAACAATCACAACAACCAACAACAACCACAACAACCACAACCACAACCACAACCACAACCACAACCACAACCACAACAACCACAACAACCACAACCACAACAACCACAACAACCACAACCACAACAACCACAACAACCACAACCACAACAACCACAACCACAACAACCACAACAACCACAACCACAACAACCACAACAACCACAACAATCACAACAACCACAACAACCACAACAACCACAACCACAACCACAACAACCACCACCACAACAACCACTACAGCCACAACAACCACAACAACCACCACAACAACCACAACAACCACAACCACAACAACCACAACAACCACAACAACCACAACCACAACAACCACCAACAACACAACAACAATCACAACAAACACCACAACAACCACAACAACCACAACACAACCACAACACACCACCACAACAACCACAACCACAAACACACAACAACCACAACAACCACAACAACAACAACCCACAACAACCAAACAACCACAACCACAACAAACAACCACAACAACCACAACAACCACAACAACCACAACAACCACAACAACCACAACAACCACAACCACAACAACCACAACAACCACAACCACAACAACCACAACAACCACAACAACCACAACAACCACAACCACAACACCCAAAACAACCAACAACAACCACACAAAACAACATCAAACCACAACAACCCACAACAACCACAACATCCACAACCACAACAACCACAATCACAACCACAACAATCACAACCACAATCACAACAACCACAACAATCACAACAACCACCACAACAACCACAACAACCACTACAACCACAACAACCACAACAACCACAACAACCACAACAACCACAACAACCACCACAACCACAACAACCACAACAACCACAACCACAACAACAAACAATCACAACAACGACCAAAACAACCACAACAACCACAACACATCACAACAACATCCACAACAACCACAACAATCACAACAACCAAAACCACAACAACCACAATCACAACCACAACAATCACACAACCACAACACAACAACCACAACAATCACAGCAACACCACCACAATCACAACAAACCAACCACAACAACCACAACCACAACAACAACACAACCAACCACAATCACAACAACATCCACAACCAAAACAATCACACTCACAACAACCACAACAACCACAATCACAACATCCACAACCACAACAACCGCAACAACAACAACCGTAACAACAAAACACAGCCACATCCACTACACTCACGACACCCACAACAACCACATCCACAAGCACAACCATTGTAGTAGTAGTAGTATCTAGCAATGGTAGTAGTAGTAGTCGTGGT
Organism: Periophthalmus modestus; assembly: GCA_019594935.1. Classification (NCBI taxonomy): domain Eukaryota; kingdom Metazoa; phylum Chordata; class Actinopteri; order Gobiiformes; family Gobiidae; genus Periophthalmus; species Periophthalmus modestus. Next base: position 382,134 of record JAIEZT010001300.1, on the reverse strand, counting down.
AAATTATCAGTGTCTTTCTTCCATTTTCTAATAATTCTCCACAGTTGATTTGTTCACACAAGCTGCCGGCAGGACATGCCCAGAACACCTCCCTAGGGAGGTGTCCAGGAGGCATCCGGAATAGATGCTCGAGCCACCTCAGCTGCTCCTCTCGAAGTGAAGGAGCAGCGGCTCTACTCCGAGCTCCTCCCGTGTGACTGAGCTCCTCACTCTATCTCTAAGGGAGTGACCAGTCACCCTGCGGAGGAAACTCATTTCGGCCGCTTGTATCCGCGATCTTGTCTTTTTGGCCATTACCCAGAGCTCATGACCATAGGTGAGGTGAACGTGGATTCAGGTCAATTGAGAGATTTGCCTTTGGACTCAGCTCCTTCATCACCACAACAGACTGATACAGCGACATAACTGCAGACACTGATCCAACTGTCAATCTCATGCTCCATCCTTCCCTCACTCGTGAACAAGACCCCGAGATACTTGAACTCCTCCACTTGAGGCAGAGACTCCTCACCCGCCCGAAGAGGGTGTCACCTTTTTCCAGTTGAGAACCATGGCCTCGAATTCTCATCCCAGCCACTTCACACTCGGCTGCAAATCGTCCCAGTGCTGCAGGTCCTGGCTCGACGAAGCATCAGGACAACATCATCTGCAAACAGATGAGATCCTATGGTCTTCAAACCGGACCCCCTCCGGCCCGTGGCTGTGCCTAGAAATTCTGTCCATAAATATAATGAACAGAACCGGTGACAAAGTGCAGCCCTGGCGGAGTCCAACATGCACCGGGAACAAGTCTGACTTACTGCAGAGAACACAGCTCCTGCTCCGGTCAAACAAGGACCGGACAGTTCTTAGCAAAGGGCCCCCGGACCCCATACTCCCAGAGCACACCCCAAAGGACACCACGAGGGACACGGTCAAGTACCTTCCCCAGAGCCACAAAACACATGTGGACTGTAGCAAACTCCCATGAGCCTCGAGGACCTGATGGAGAGTATAGAGCTGGTCCAGTGTTCCACGACCGGGACGAAAACCACACTGCTCTTCCTGAATATGAGGTTCAGCTATCAGTCAGATTCTCCTCTCCAGTCCCTGGAACAGACCTTCCCGGGAAGGCTGAGGAGTGTGATTCTCCTGTTGTCTAGCCCCTCTTCTTAACCCACCCTCCCCATTGAATTGCCACCTTATCGTGGTGGGGGAGTCTGCATACCCGAATGATCCTAGGAGCTATGTTGCCCGGGGCATCATGCCCCTGGTTGGGTCTCCCATGGCAAACAGGTCCTAGGTGACAGGTCAGGCTAAGAACAGTTCACAATACCCCTATGACGAGGTGTAAAACAATTATTGTGACATCGCCCGTATGGTGCCGTTGGGGACCCGCCCTGGAGCCAGGCCTGGGGTTGGGGCTCGAATGCAAGCTCCTGGTGGCTGGGCTCAACCCGAAAAGACAAACATGGGTCTGCGCTCCTGTGGGTTCACCACCCGCAGAGGGTCTCACAGGGGTCGGGTGTGTAGAGGACTGGGCAGCGGTCAAGGATGGGTGTCTCATCCTGGTCCATGGACACAGTATCTGACTGTAGCGACATAGTATAGAGTACAGTAATATAGGGTGTAGTTTTTTATAAAGTGTATAGTTAGGCTGTAGAATAGGGTTTACTTAATATTATTAATTTATATATGTAATGACTTTAATATTTTCAATATTAGGATTATTTGTTTTCATTTACATGTATATTTTATTTCATATCACTATATACTATTTTAATTTTGTAAGTTCATTAAATAGTTAAATATGTATTTTATATGGTGTTAAAAACATAAATATAAAAAAAATCATGATTGTTAAAAAGCTAAAAAAAAAATACCCCATGATAAATATGTTATTTGATTTGAGTGAACGTGATGACGTAACGACGTGATGACGTGGCGACGTGATGACGTGACGCACGTATGAGAGAAGAGCGAAGAGACGCTCGAGAGGCGCGAAAAACCAGAGACTTGTAACGGCCGGAAAAAATGAAGAAAAGCTCTTCGGAAATACAGAAACATTATTTAAATCCGCGTTTCAGCGGAGTTTGTAGATTCCCCTCGCTCTGGAGGAGCTGAGGACTCGAGGAGAACTCACGGGACTAAACGTACGGCCTGTGGAGTCAGGAGGAGTCAGGAGGAGTCAGGAGGAGTCAAGAGGAGTCACCTGAGGACGACAGGAGGAGTCAGGAGGAGTCAGGAGGAGTCAAGAGGAGTCACCTGAGGACGACAGGAGGAGTCAGGAGGAGTCAGGAGGAGGAGACTGTGTGTCCGCGGCTCTTCACTCACCTGAGGACGACAGGAGAGAAGAGTCTGTACATCTGCATAAATCTTCTTTTCATTTGGACGTGAAAGTGACAACGGACCGGTAAGATTATTCCACGTATTTCATTTCCCAACGGATCTTTTATTGAGCTACAACGTAAAGCATATATATATACACACACACACACACACACACACACACACACACACACACACACACACACACACACATATATTAATATATATATATATATATATATATATATATTATATATATATATATATATATATATATATATCACACACACCACACATATATATTTATATATTTATATATATACATATATATTATATATAATATATATATGTGTGTGTGTGTGGTATATATATATATATATATATATATGTATATGTATATATATATATATATATATATATATATATATATATATATATATATATATATATAATATATATATATATATATCTGTGTGCAGTTCTGTCTTTATTTGTTCTTCAGGTGCAGTTCTGAGCTGAGCCCACAGTTCCCTCTGTCTCTGGAGGACATCTTCAGAGTTCCTGTTTCTGTCTGAAGAAAGGTCTGCTCTTCATCGTTTATGGTGTAGTGACCTTTACTTGACCTTTACTCTCTGAGGCCTCCTCTGGGTGTTCCTCTGTGCTCATGGCTTCAGTGTTTGTCCAAACCCAGGTCACAGTGAACATGTTCATCTTCAGCTCAGAGTCAGTCCAGGTTTCAGCTGTGTCACTGTCAGGACGTCAGTGAGTTTATGTGGGTTTTCATGTGGTCTGAAAACATCTCCTCCATGTTTGAGTTTCACTTTCTGTGTTCTGATGTTCTCCTCCATTTTGTTCTGTGTGAACTTAAGACTTCAGCACACTCCTGCACACTCTCTGTCCGACCTTTGACCCGTCCAGAATCACAACTTACCCAGAAGTCCTAGATTAGTCCTGGGTTACACTTGGTTTAGTCCTGGCCCAAAACCAGGTCTAAACCAGGACTGAACCAGGACTGAACCAGGACTGAACCAGGACTAAACCAGGACTGAACCAGGACTGAACCAGGACTGAACCAGGACTAAACCAGGACTGAACCAGGACTAAACCAGGACTAAACCAGGACTGAACCAGGACTGAACCAGGACTGAACCAGGACTAAACCAGGCCTCTACTTTACAAAAATAAACTTTTACAAAATCTCTTTTTTTTGTTGAGTAACTGCTGGTTTCCCATGATGCCCCTGTGTGCGGGTTCTGCTGTGTGATTGGCTGAGGCGGGGTGTGGGTGGGCTGTGATTGGTCGGTCCGGGGGTCTCGAGGGGCTGTGATTGGCCGGTCTCGGGGTGACGGGTGGACAGGGGCAGTATAAGACCCTGGGGGGGCTGTGGTCCTGTCCTGAGCAGAGCTGGAGGAGGGGGAGTTTACACCTGTCAGAGCCGGTCTCCTCAGCCCAGAGCGTCCCAGTCTGACGGCACATCGTGAGTACTGCCGCAAATACTACTGCTATTACTACAAGTACTACTAGTAGTGCTATTACTGTGAATACCACTGCTCCCTGTGGCTGTAGTATTCCAGTATTTGACCGTATTTGACTGGCTCAGTGTTGAGGAGTGAGCTAATATGTGAAGCATGTGCGAGTTCATATCTGCTGCTCTATAAATAAACCACTTTACTTTGTGGTAGTACTGCTACTGCATACACTCCATGATACTTCAAAGTAACTCCTGTATTTTCACTGTGAATACTGGTACTTTTGTGTTGTTTTCATGGGTGATACTTGATATGTTTGATGAGTATAAGGTGCTTTGATGATGTGACTATAAATAAATCACTTCACTTGCACTAGTACTGCATATACTCCATGACACTTCAGTAACTACTCTGAATACTGCAACTGCTACTATCTGATATATCCGCTGAGCTACTGTGTACTTGTACCAGTACTTGTACTGCATGGGCTGGGTGTTACTGCAGTACTTGTACAGGCCTGTGGAGTGTTGACTTCTGTTGAGTTTTTATGATGTGTTCAAAGACCTGACGCTGCGGGATTTCTCACAGTTTTCACTCAGAGGGACAAATGCTCTTTTATTATGGTGCATTCATGGACCGCCCCTGGTCTAAGCGAGTCCTGGTTTAGTCCTGGTTGAGGCCTGGTTTAGTCCTGGTTTAGTCCTGGTTTAGTCCTGGTTTAGTCCTGATTCAATCCCTCAGACCTGGTTCGGACATTGTACAAACCTAGTTCAGTCCTTGTTTAGGCCCAGTTCAGTTGTGGTTGAGTCCTGGTTGAGTCCTGGTTGAGTCCTGGTTGAGTCCCGGTTGAGTCCCGGTTGAGTCCCCGTTGAGTCCTGGTTTAGTCCTGGCTGAGTCCTGGCTGAGTCCTGGTTTAGTCCTGGTTGAGTCCTGGTTTAGTCCTTGTTTAGACCTGATTGAGTCCTGGTTAAGTCCTGGTTAAGTCCTGGTTGAGTCCTGGCTGAGTCCTGGTTTAGGCCCGGTCCTGGTGCAGGGTGTTGTGTTCAGGGACAGGAATAGCTCGGCTCGGAGGCTCTCATGGCTTTTTAAGGAGAGGACTGTGGCACAGAGGGTCCTGCCAATCACCCCCCCCCCCCCCCCCCCCGGCCCCTCCCTCTCGCCCCGGGACCCCCGTCAGACCGGACCCTGGTCCAGACCCTGTCAGGGACTATTCCTGGATCTGCCTTTTCTGTCCCCTGTTCACATGGAGCGTTTGGACTCATTTAAACTAAAACCATGTTCTGATTGTTTCCTCATGTAAAACGTCTTTGGGTATTTTGAAAAGAGTTATTTTTTATTATTATTATTATTATTATTATTATTATTATTGTTCACAAACAGGACCTTGGGAACAGAGAATAATAAAATAAAATCTAAGATGAAATAAAAATCAGATTATGCAGTAAAATAAGAGCGAAACAGACTCTGAGACACAGCTGAAACCAGAAGTTTACATACATTTTATAAAAAGACATAGACGCTTTTTTGTCTCAGTGTCGGACATGAAATCAGACTAAACTTTTCCTGTTTTAGGTCCAATAGGATTAACAAAATTATTTCTATTTGTTTTAATCGCCAGAATAATGAGAGAAGGATTTTGATTACTCTTTGCCTTTTGGGAAAACCCAGAGGATGTTGTCATCATTTGAGTTAATTAGAGACTCACCTGTGGATGTGTCTGAAGCTCATCTGAAACACACTGCTTCTTTGTGTAACGTCATGGGAAAGACAAAAAAAATCAGACAAAAATCAGGGAGAGAACTGTGGACCTGCTCAAGTCTGGTTCATCCTCGGTGCAGTTTCCAGACGCCTGAAGGAGCCACGTTCATCTGTTCAAACTACACTGCTCAAAACAATGAGAGGAAGACTTTGAAAACACATTAGATCTAAATGAAGGAAAAAATAATCTAGAATTTCTTTACTGGTAATGAGAAAGTCATTTATTAGTAACAAAAGGAGGCCACATGATTTTATGTAAATGAAATGATCTCCCTACAGAGGGTCAAACCAGAGACACCCTAAAAATAAACTGAAAAAATGATGCAGCAGATGGGTCTATTTTCCAAAATGTCATTATAGTAACTCAAAATGATCCTCAGTAGTGAGTGTGGCCCTCGTGCTTCTGCCTGACGACGGCGGGGCTCCTAATGAGCCGGATGGTTTCTTGGGGGATCTCCTTCCAGATTTGGACCAGGACATCACTGAGCTCCTGGACAGTCTGAGAAGAAACCTGGTGATGCTAGATAGACCGAAACAGAATGTCCCAGAGGTATTCTATTGGGTTTAGGTCAGATGAACATGAGGCCAGTCAATGGTATCAATACCTTCATCCTCCAGGAGCTGCAGACTCTGGACACATGAGGTCAGAGGTCATCGTCCTGCATCAGGAGGAACCCAGGTCCCACTGCACCAGGTTCTGACAAGGTCCAAGTATTTCATCCCTAAACCTAATGGCAGTCAGGGTGTCATTATCTAACTTGTAGAGGTCTGTGCTTCCTTCAGAGATATGCCTTCTCAGACCATCACTGACCCACCACCAAACCTCTTCAGACCATCACTGACCCACCACCAAACCTCAGACCATCACTGACCCACCACCAAACCTCAGACCATCACTGACCCACCACCAAACCACCTCAGACCATCACTGACCCACCTCAGACCATCACTGACCCACCACCAAACCACCTCAGACCATCACTGACCCACCACCAAACCTCCTCAGACCATCACTGACCCACCACCAAACCACCTCAGACCATCACTGACCCACCACCAAACCTCTCATGCTCAGTGATGTTGAGGCAGCATGATGTTCTCCACGGCGCCTCCAGACCCTTCCATGTCTGTCGCATGTGTTCAGGTTGAACCTGCTCTCATCGGTGAAGAGCACAGGACTTGCCAATTCTGTTGGTCTATGGCAAATGCCAGTGGAGCTCTACGATGCTGGGCAGTGAGCACAGGGGCCACTACAGGGCGTGGGGCCCTCAGGCCTCGTGGAGTCTGTTTCTGGTTGTTTGGTCAGAAACATTCACTCCAGTGGCTGGAGGTCATTCTGTGGGGCTCTGGCAGGGCTCATCCTGTTCCTCCTGCACAAAGGAGCAGATACCGATCCTGCCGAGGGTTTGAGGACCTTCTACGACCCTGCCCAGCTCTGCTGGAGTAACGACCTGTCTCTGAATCTAGTCCATGCTCTTTGTGCTGGAGACACACAAACCTTCTTGTAACGGCACGTATTGATGTTCCATCCTGGAGGAGTTGGACCACAACCTCTGCAGCGTCCAGGTACCGCACCAAGCATCAATAATGTCGATCCAAGCCAAAGGAAAAAGTCAGTCAGTAAAAAAATCTGCCGGAAGAGACGAGGAGGGAAAATACCAGTGGCATCAACCTGGAAAACCATTCCTGCTTTGGGGCTGTCTTACTGTTGCCTCTAGTGACACCTGGTGTTTATTTCATGAACAACAAAGCAGCTGAAGCTGATTAAAACCCCCTGAGCTTCTGAATGGATCACAGAGATGAACTGCTTTTTTTTGCTGCAGGAGGGACTGGTGCACTTCACAAAACAGATGCATCATGAGGAAAGAACATTATGTGTAAAAACTGAAGAAACATCTCAATACATCAGCAACATCTCAAGACATCAGCCAGGAAGTTAAAGCTCAGGCACAGATGGGTCTCAAAGCAGGACTAAACTAGGACTAAACCAGGACTGAACCAGGACTGAACCAGGACTGAACCAGGACTAAACCAGGACTAAATTGGGACTAAACCAGGACTAAATCAGGATGATAAGTTTATGCAGCCAATCCCAAACTAATAATGAGAAGATTCAGCATTTGTGGAGCAGAAGTTTGGATCGTCCTATAGATTTAAACAGAGTTATATAGAGCTCTGATTATGACATCGTCACTTTCTGGTGCGTGAGAACAGCCTGTTGTATCAAGATGACCTGTCATGGCTGTAACGCCACAGTGACCCCTGAGTGACCCCTGAGTGACCACAGAGTGACCACAGAGTGACCCCTGACTTTTCAGTGTTGGCTTGTGCAGAGCTTCAGTCAGATGTTTTGTGGTCAGACCAGAGTCTGTTTATATTAATGGACATATCTAACCTGCTGCTGCCGTGCTCCAAACAGGAAGTGATCATGTGGCACTTCCTGCTCCATCGACTCTGGCTCCAGTTCACTTTCTGTGTAAAAACTGTGTGTCTCTCTCTCTATACCTGCTGCTGTCAGACTCATTTTGGTCTCAAATGTTCGTATTAACCCTCTACTTTTTATTTTTCTCTCAACACATCAGCAACATCTCAAGACATCAGCCAGGAAGTTAAAGCTCAGGCACAGATGGGTCTCAAATGGACAATGACCTGATGCATACGGCCAAACTGGTGACAAAGAGGCTTAAGGATAACAAAGAGGCTTAAGGATAACAAAGTCAACATTCTGGAGTGTCCATCACAAAGCCCTGATCTCAGTCCTGTTGAAAATGTATGAATAGACCTGAAAAGGTCTGTTCGAGTGAGACGGACACAAATTGGGCTCAGTTACACCAGTTTTGTCAGACTTTGAAAAAACCTAATTGGCCTAAAACAGGAAAAGTTTAGTCTGATTTTATGTCAGACACTGAGACAAAAAGTCTTTTTATAAAATGTGTGTAAACTTCTGGTTTCAGCTGTATAAAATATAGAACATGAGGAGTACCACAGTGAAAAGGCATCAGGAGTTTAACACAGCAACACTGACAGGTGTTACACAGGTGTGTTATAGAGTGACAGGTGTGTTATAGAGTGACAGGTGTTACACAGGTGTGTTATAGAGTGACAGGTGTTACACAGGTGTGTTATAGAGTGACAGGTGTGTTATAGAGTGACAGGTGTTACACAGGTGTGTTATAGAGTGACAGGTGTTACACAGGTGTGTTATAGAGTGACAGGTGTTACAGGTGTGTTATAGAGTGACAGGTGTTACACAGGTGTGTATATGACAGGTGTTAGAGTGACAGGTGTTACACAGGTGTGTTATAGAGTGACAGGTGTTACACAGGTGTGTTATAGAGTGACAGGTGTGGTGTGTTAGAGTGACAGGTGTTACACAGGTGTGTTTATAGAGTGACAGGTGTGTTATAGAGTGACAGGTGTACACAGGTGTGTTATAGAGTGACAGGTGTTACACAGGTGTGTTATAGAGTGTGTATAGAGTGTGGTGTTACCCAGGTGTGTTATAGAGTGACAGGTGTTACACAGGTGTGTTATAGAGTGACAGGTGTTACACAGGTGTGTTATAGAGTGACAGGTGTTACACAGGTGTGTTATAGAGTGACAGGTGTTACACAGGTGTGTTATAGAGTGACAGGTGTTACACAGGTGTGTTATAGAGTGACAGGTGTTACACAGGTGTGTTATAGAGTGACAGGTGTTACACAGGTGTGTTATAGAGTGACAGGTGTTACACAGGTGTGTTATAGAGTGTCAGGTGTTACACAGGTGTGTTATAGAGTGACAGGTGTTACACAGGTGTGTTATAGAGTGACAGGTGTTACACAGGTGTGTTATAGAGTGACAGGTGTTACACAGGTGTGTTATAGAGTGTCAGGTGTTACACAGGTGTGTTATAGAGTGACAAGTGTTACCCAGGTGTGTTATAGAGTGACAGGTGTTACACAGGTGTGTTATAGAGTGACAGGTGTTACACAGGTGTGTTATAGAGTGTCAGGTGTTACACAGGTGTGTTATAGAGTGTCAGGTGTTACACAGGTGTGTTATAGAGTGACAGGTGTTACACAGGTGTGTTTATAGAGTGACAGGTGTTACACAGGTGTGTTATAGAGTGACAGGTGTTACACAGGTGTGTTATAGAGTGACAGGTGTTACACAGGTGTGTTATAGAGTGACAGGTATGTGTGACCTTAGCTCTGATGGGTTAACCCTCTTGTGGGTTGTTAGCGTTTGATAATATTCTAAAGATAATATTCTGAAGCGTTTGTTGATATTTGTTAGCATTTGTTAATGTTTGTTAATAGTTGGTAGTGTTTGTTAGCATTTGTTTTGATATTTGTTAGCATTCATGTTCATTAGCGTTCATAACGAGGCCCAGTTCCTGATTTAACCTTCTGCAGCTCTGATGTAATCTTACTCAAAATGACCGCCGCTGTGTCAGGCCTTTACTTTACAAACACAAAGATAAATGTAAGCTCAGTGTTAATGTCACAAAGAACTAAACCAGGACTAAACCAGGACTGAACCAGGACTGAACCAGGACTGAACCAGGACTAAACCAGAACTAAACCAGGTCTGAACCAGCTCTAAACCAGGTCTAAACCAGGTATGAACCAGGTCTGAACCAGGACTAAAGCTGGACTTAAGCACAAAGGAGCTCCACCTGATGACATCAGCAGGTGCAACTGAATGTTGTGAGCTGTGCAGATGGAGAATTACTCAAACATATAAATGAAACAAAACACAAGTCCATCAGGCTTTAGTCCTGGTTCCGTTTTGGTCCTGAGGTGAGTGGCAGCAGCAGAGTCTGCATCCAACAGCTGTAGATATAAATACAGACAGCTCTCACTTTAAAGGACTGAACCGGGACTGATCCAGGACTGAACTGGGACTGAACCAGGACTGAACCGGGACTGAACCGGGACTAAACCGGGACTGAACCGGGACTGAACCGGGACTAAACCAGGACTAAACCAGGGCTGAACCAGGGCTGAACCAGGTCTAAACCAGGACTAAACCAGGACTAAACCGGGACTGAACCGGGACTGAACCGGGACTGAACCGGGACTGAACCGGGACTAAACTAGGACTAAACCAGGACTAAACCAGGACTAAATCGGGACTAAACCAGGACTAAATTGGGACTAAACCAGGACTAAATCAGGATGATAAGTTTATGCAGCCAATCCCAAACTAATAATGAGAAGATTCAGCATTTGTGGAGCAGAAGTTTGGATCGTCCCATAGATTTAAACAGAGTTATATAGAGCTCTGATTATGACATCGTCACTTTCTGGTGCGTGAGAACAGCCTGTTGTTGTATCAAGATGACCTGTCATGGCTGTAACGCCACAGTGACCCCTGAGTGACCCCTGAGTGACCACAGAGTGACCACAGAGTGACCCCTGACTTTTCAGTGTTGGCTTGTGCAGAGCTTCAGTCAGATGTTTTGTGGTCAGACCAGAGTCTGTTTATATTAATGGACATATCTAACCTGCTGCTGCCGTGCTCCAAACAGGAAGTGATCATGTGGCACTTCCTGCTCCATCGACTCTGGCTCCAGTTCACTTTCTGTGTAAAAACTGTGTGTCTCTCTCTCTATACCTGCTGCTGTCAGACTCATTTTGGTCTCAAATGTTCATATTAACCCTCTACTTTTTATTTTTATTTCACTATTGTAAAAATCAAAACACCAAATCAGGCGCCTTTTTCATGAGGTTGGACAGCTCAGAATATGAGATGTTCCTCTGATGGAGACATCTGGTTCTGGTCTGGTTCTGGTCTGGTCCTGGTCTGGTCCTGGTCTCGTTCTTGACTCGTTCTGGTCCTGGTCTGGTTCTGGTCTGGTTCTGGTCCTGGTCCTGGTCCTGGTCTTGTTCTTGACTCATTCTGGTCCTGGTCTCGTTCTTGACTCGTTCTGGTCCGGTTCTGGTCCTGGTCTCGTTCTTGACTCGTTCTGGTCCTGGTCCTGGTCTGGTTCTGGTCCTGGTCTTGTTCTTGACTCGTTCTGGTCCTAATCTTGTTCTGGTCTGGTTCTGGTCTGGTTCTGGTCTGATTGTTGTAAACACATTGGATTTTTTTCTCCAGTGTCACTGTTAGTTCTTAGTACACAGTGACATCACAGAGTGAATCTTTACATGACCTTTACAGTCTGTTTAAAGAAATGGACTGTGAAACCTCCTTTTTTTAGGGTGACACCATAACATCTGTCCAGGGACTGTGGATGAAAATTAGCCTTGTGGCTATATCTGGTACATTTACAGAAATGTTCATTAATGTGCACTGTCCCTGTCAAATAAATAAATAAATAAAAATAAATAAATGGACTGAGTGAGTGACCACAGCTTCAGCTCCAAATGAAGTTCATTGATGCTAACAGTTATAGCGGCTAATCTGGAGCACATTTCCATATTTGGAATTGGAATGAGTATCATATCATATCATAGCAACCAAAGAGCCAATCAGAGCGAGGCTGTTGAAGGTAACGCTCCTTCCCTTCACATCGCTGGTTTAAAAGGGAGCAGGCACTTAGCAACGCTGTCAATCAAACCTGTTGCTAATGCTAGCGACCTCAGGGAAAGAAGGACCTGATGTGTCTGTTATTAATGTTCATATGTTGATTTACAGACACAGACATGAAATAAAAACCCCAGGATCATGTAGAGGGTTAATACGAACATTTAAGACCAAAAAGAGTCTGACAGCAGCAGCTACAGAGAGAGACAGTTTTTAGAAAGTGAACTGGAGCCGACTCGGACCGTGACCTCTTCCTGTTTGGAACGTGGCAGTTAGCACGTGAGCTGTGTCCAGAGGCACAGGCTCTGGTCCCGGTGGAGTCTCTCACTCTCAGCTGGTTGGTGCAGAGGGGTCTGGGGTCTTTTGGGGGTCTTTGTGACCTGAGGTTTTGGGGGCGGAGTTTGGCACGCACCTGTCACTGAGGCTCACTGTAAAGCCCCGCCCCCAGGCTATTTTTGACCAATGACAGTGCAGCTGCTGTAACCTGAGGACGGCATCAGCACATTCCTCAAGAGAGGATCAGACCAGAGACCAGACAAGAGACTTCTCTCAAACAGAAAACACCTTGTGATGTCATCATGTGGTGATACAGGAAGTGCTCCACTGTGTTTTTAAACTCCACCTTCACTAGAATCATTTGGATCATTTCAGACCTGTAATTTCCAATCTCTACTGAACCATCACAAGGTGGAACAGAGCATTTTGAGCTTTGGAGATGTTACAGACTCATAATAAAGTGTGACTCAAACATGTGAATGAAACAACACTCCAGGAGGACACATTATAAAATGGTTTAAAGTGAAGTTCACAGTTGAGGATGAATGTGCTGTGCCCAACGACACAACAGCAGTAAAAAGCCAGCAGTGGGGGTTCAATTCCCAAAACACATGTGTTGTGTCTGGACTGGGACTGTTTAGTGGCTAAAGCTTTTACCCACTAACCCAAAGGTCAGCGGTTTAATCCTCATTTAGGACAGTAAATACTGTGGTTGTGTCCTTGGGCAAGACATTTCAGCCGTGCTGTGTGGGAGTGAGAGGTCAGAGGGGCCGAGGTCAAATGAACTGAGCCAGACGGGGACTCTTTAAACTAGCAGGAGTAAAAGTATGCAGCTAGAAAAGTACTCTGAAAAGTACAACTTATTGTTACTCAAGTAAATGTAACTGAGTAATCCCATCTTCAGCAAAATACTGCTTTAAAGTCCTGGTTTAGTCCTGGTTTGGTCCTGGTTTAGTCCTGGTTTAGACCTGGTTTAGTCCTGGTTTAGACATGGTTTGGTCCTGGTTTAGTCCTGGTTTAGCCCTGGTTTAGTCCTGGTTTAGTCCTGCTTTAGTCCTGGTTTGGTCCTGGTTTGGTCCTGGTTTGGTCCTGCTATGGTCCTGGTTTGGTCCTGGTTTAGTCCTGGTTTAGTCCTGGTTTGGTCCTGGTTTGGTCCTGGTTTGGTCCTGCTATGGTCCTGGTTTGGTCCTGGTTTAGTCCTGGTTTAGTCCTGGTTTAGTCCTGGTTTGGTCCTGGTTTGGTCCTGGTTTGGTCCTGGTTTGGTCCTGCTATGGTCCTGCTATGGTCCTGGTTTAGTCCTGGTTTAGTCCTGCTTTAGTCCTGGTTTGGTCCTGGTTTGGTCCTGGTTTGGTCCTGGTTTAGTCCTGGTTTAGTCCTGGTTTGGTCCTGGTTTGGTCCTGGTTTGGTCCTGGTTTGGTCCTGCTATGGTCCTGGTTTGGTCCTGCTTTAGTCCTGCTTTAGTCCTGGTTCTCAGGGCGTCAGAGTTTTAAAAATAGCCCTAAGCCCTGACTTTACGAGGGCCATTTGCCCCCCTGCCCCCTCACCCTGCACCTGTGCCTCCCCTCGCCCCCTCCCACAGACCGGGGACTTGTCCGGGGCTCAGTGAGGGCTCTGGGGACAGACTAAGCAGGACTCTAGGAGAGAATTCACTTTTGGTTTTTGAATTATTTTTGGACAATGTTCCAGTCAAAGTGAACAGGTCTGTAACTCACTGTTTTGGCAGTGATTAGTCCTGGTTTGGTCCTGTTATAGTCCTGTTTTAGTCCTGGTTTAGTCCTGTTTGAGTCCTGGTTTAGTCCTGTTTGAGTCCTGGTTTAGTCCTGGTATAGTCCTGTTATAGTCCTGTTTGAGTCCTGGTTTAGTCCTGGTATAGTCCTGTTATAGTCCTGTTTTAGTCCTGTTTGAGTCCTGGTTTAGTCCTGGTATAGTCCTGTTTTAGTCCTGGTCTATTTCTGATACAATATTATAATTTATGTGGGTCATTTGAAGTGACCTTTGTTAGAGTTATTTTTCATGTTTGTGTCTGGTACTAAACTCCACTGTTCTCCTCTGTGATGACTTCAGGGTTTTAACACTCTGTTTCTCTCCGTGTTGTGTTCAGGGTCTGTTTAACACTCTGTTTCTCTCCGTGTTGTGTTCAGGGTCTGTTTAACGCTCTGTTTTTCTCAGTGTTGTGTTCAGGGTCTGTTTAACACTGTTTTTCTCCGTGTTGCGTTCAGGGTCTGTTTACCGCTCTGTTTTTCTCCGTGTTGTGTTCAGGGTCTGTTTAACACTCTGTTTTTCTGTGTTGCGTTCAGGGTCTGTTTAACACTGTTTTTCTGCGTGTCGTGTTCAGGGTCTGTTTACACTGTTTTTCTCTGTTTTGTCTGTGTCGCGTTCAGGGTCTGTTTAACACTGTTTTTTTCTGCGTGTCGTGTTCAGGGTCGTGTTACCGGGTCTGTTTTTGTCTGTGTCGCGTTCAGGGTCTGTTTAACACTGTTTTTCTGCGTGTCGTGTTCAGGGTCTGTTTACCGCTCTGTTTTTGTCTGTGTTGTGTTCAGGGTCTGTTTAACACTGTTTTTCTGCGTGTTGTGTTCAGGGTCTGTTTAACACTCTGTTTTTCTGTGTTGTGTTCAGGGTCTGTTTAACACTGTTTTTCTGCGTGTTGTGTTCAGGGTCTGTTTAACACTGTTTTTCTGTGTGTTGTGTTCAGGGTCTGTTTAACACTGTTTTTCTCCGTGTTGTGTTCAGGGTCTGTTTAACACTCTTTTTTTTCTCAGTGTTGTTTTCAGGGTCTGTATAACACTCTCTCTCCATGTTGTGTTCAGGGTCTGTTTAACACTCTCTCATGTTGTGTTCAGGGTCTGTTTAACACTCTGTTTTCTCTCCGTGTTGTGTTCAGGGTCTGTTTAACGCTCTGTTTTTCTCAGTGTTGTGTTCAGGGTCTGTTTAACACTGTTTTTCTCCGTGTTGCGTTCAGGGTCTGTTTACCGCTCTGTTTTTCTCCGTGTTGTGTTCAGGGTCTGTTTACCACTCTGTTTTTCTGTGTTGCGTTCAGGGTCTGTTTAACACTGTTTTTCTGCGTGTCGTGTTCAGGGTCTGTTTACCGCTCTGTTTTTGTCTGTGTCGCGTTCAGGGTCTGTTTAACACTGTTTTTCTGCGTGTCGTGTTCAGGGTCTGTTTACCGCTCTGTTTTTGTCTGTGTCGTGTTCAGGGTCTGTTTAACACTGTTTTTCTCCGTGTTGTGTTCAGGGTCTGTTTAACACTCTTTTTTTTCTCAGTGTTGTTTTCAGGGTCTGTATAACACTCTGTTTCTCTCCATGTTGTGTTCAGGGTCTGTTTAACACTCTGTTTCTCTCCGTGTTGTGTTCAGGGTCTGTTTAACACTCTGTTCCTCTCCGTGTTGTGTTCAGGGTCTGTTTAACACTCTGTTTCTCTCCGTGTTGTGTTCAGGGTCTGTTTAACGCTCTGTTTCTCTCCGTGTTGTGTTCAGGGTCTGTTTAACACTCTGTTTCTCTCTGTGTTGTGTTCAGGTGCCGGCAGACATGTCGAGCCAAGCGCCGACGTTCACGCAGCCGCTGCAGAGCGTCGTGGCACTGGAGGGTAGTGCCGCGACGTTCCAAGCGCAAGTTAGTGGTGAGTCAAAGTCACACAGAGAACACACACACAGAGCTAACCTCCACAGAGCAAACGTCCACAGAGCGAACGTCCACAGAGCTAACGACCACAGCGCTAACGTCCACAGAGCAAACGTCCACAGAGCTAGCCTCCACAGAGCTAGCGTCCACAGAGCAAACGTCCACAGAGCAAACGTCCACATCGCTAACGTCCACAGAGCAAACGTCCACAGAGCTAGCGTCCACAGCGCTAACGTCCACAGAGCAAATGTCCACAGAGCTAACGTCCACAGAGCAAACGTCCACAGAGCTAGCGTCCACAGAGCAAACGTCCACAGAGTAAACGTCCACAGAGCAAACGTCCACAGCGCTAACGTCCACAGAGCTAGCGTCCACAGAGCTAACCTCCACAGAGCTAACCTCCACAGAGCTAACCTCCACAGAGCGAACCTCCACAGAGCGAACCTCCACAGAGCGAACGTCCACAGAGCTAGCGTCCACAGAGCTAACGTCCACAGAGCAAACGTCCACAGAGCTAACGTCCACAGAGCTAACCTCCACAGAGCAAACGTCCACAGAGCTAACCTCCACAGAGCTAACCTCCACAGAGCTAACCTCCACAGAGCTAGCCTCCATAGAGCTAACGTCCACAGAGCAAACGTCCACAGAGCAAACGTCCACAGAGCAAACGTCCACAGTTTGATGATAAATGATATAAACTACCACCATAAATCATGTTATAAAGATTTCTCTTGCTTTTTGTCTTTTTATTATAAGGTTTGTCTGATTAAATTAAAAACTGTAAAGTAAAACTTAAACCGTTAAAAACAAGGTTTTGAAGCAAATACAAAATGGTGGATGCTAAAAACATTAGCATTGTGTTAATCAGCTTTAGAGACAGTGCTAAATGGACTTCATCAGTTGTCTGTGAGTCCCTCAGTCGTCCAGGTCTGATCCACAGCAAAAGACAAAGTTCAGAACTGAAGAAGTGTCTTTGACGAGAAGCCAAACGTCTTCACTCCTACAAAAATGTTTTCAGTGACAGATTTAAACTTCAACTGTTGCTGTTTTATCAGTTATTTTTAAACCAGCTGAAAGTAAAACCAGACTGAGATGAAGAAGCACATGCTCATGTGAGCGGACGTTTGTCTTACTCTCTGTGTTTTTAATATAAAACTAAATGAACATAAGGACTAACAAGTTAGGTTCAGACCAGATTAGTCCTGGTTTAGTCCTGGTTTAGTCCTGGTTTAGTCCTGGTATAGTCCTGGTTCAATACTGATTTAGTTCCAGTTTAGTCCTAATTTAGTCCTGGTTCTGACCCAGTTCTGACCCATTTTTTGTCCCGGTTTTGACCCGGTTCTCTCCTGCAGGTTCCCCAGTTCCAGAGGTGAGCTGGTTCCGTGATGGCCAGGTGTTGTCCGCCGCGTCTCTTCCCGGCGTGAGGATCTCGTTCAGCGAAGGCCGCGCTGTTCTGAGCATCCCCGCCGTGAACGCCGCCCACAGCGGACGCTACTCTGTCCGAGCAACCAACCCCACGGGCCAGGCCACCTCCACCGCGGAGCTGCTCGTCACAGGTCAGCTCCAGCTTTAGATCTGTTCAGTCCTGGTTTAGTCCTGGTTTAGACCTGCTTTAGTCCTGCTTTAGTCCAATCCCAGTCCTGGTCCAGTCCTCTTACCCCTCTCCTCTGTTGCAGCGGAGACAGCTCCACCTGTGTTTGTGCAGCGTCTCCAGAGCGCCACCGTGAGGACAGGCAGTGCAGTGCGTCTGGATGTCAGAGTGTCCGGGATTCCCACCCCCACAGTGAAGTTCTACCGCGAAGGAGCCGAGATCCAGAGCTCCGCAGACTTCCGAATCGTCCAAGATCAAGACCTCCACAGCCTGCTCATCCGAGAGGCTTTCCCCGAAGACAGTGGCTCATATTCAGCCACAGCCAGCAACAGTGCAGGCCGCGCCACCTCCACCGCAGAGCTGCTGGTGCAAGGTACGACCCAGAAGATAGTCCTGGTTTAGTCCTGGTTTAGTGTTGGTTCAGTCCTGGTTTAGACCTGGTTTAGTCCAGACGATGGCCGCATCAGTCTTGCTTAAACTTGTTAAAGCTTCTGCAGTTGTATAAATGATTTGGGTTTGAAAACAAACAAAATGGTCATATTTTTCAGGTGAAGAGGCCGTTCCTGCAAAGAAGACAAAGACAGTGATCACGACGGCGGCTATCAGACAGACCAGAGTCGAGAAGGTAACTCGCACACACACTACGAGTACAGCTCACTCATTCATAAAAACGCCATTTTCACCTGCACTGGTACACGCCCACTGTGACACGCCCACTGAGACACGCCCACTGTGACACGCCCACTGTGACACGCCAACTGAGACACGACCCACTGAGACACGCCCACTGTGACACGCCCACTGTGACACGCCCACTGTGACACGCCCACTGCGACACGCCCTCTGCGACACGCCCTCTGTGACACGCCCTCTGTGACACGGCCACTGTGACACGACCCACTGAGACACGACCCACTGAGACACGCCCACTGAGACATGCCCACTGTGACATACGCACTTCTCCAGTTTTATTTTCTTAATCGTTGATACTAATTCTGCAGCATCGGGTCATCAGTTTTGATACAAATATCTGTGTTCTTCAGTCCAGGACACTGACTTATATCTGTCTAAAGGAGGCGCTAAAGACACTGTAACTGTAAACACTTTTGTTTATAGTTTCTGTTTGTCGGCTCGGTCTGATGAGCTAAACTAAGTGAGCTCTATACTTAACATATTCATATAACTCTTAATAGGTGAGTTTACACCTATTAGCATCCTGGCTCGCTCTGTTGTTCTCTTTGTTTCCTTTGTTTGCTTTGGGTCTGAGGATGGAGTTATAGATGGGGGAGAGATTATGTCTAAGGCCCTGATTTCTGGTCAACGAAGGACTGTCTTTCCTAACAAAAATGTATTCTTTAACTCAAACCATTTCTTTTCTCTGGCTCAGATCTGAACCTCACTCTCTTCAGAGGAGGTTAGTGTCTTTGAGATGGGGATGAACATCAGACTGTGGTCCTGAGCTGCTCTCTCTGTTGGTTCATTCTCTTATGTCTGTTTAGTTTCTCACTGCCTCTTCACTTCACTGAATGGAGTCGACACATTACTTTGTTTGTGTCTCGGGGTTTTGTCCTTTGGATGAACCAGTTTTTGTCTTAAAGTGTTTGTTGGTTTGAAATAGACCAGAATCTCAAACTGTCTGAAAATCCTCTGAAGCTGTTTTTTTTAAGCCACTTACAAACACTTTCAAGAAGCAATTTTTGTTAGGAAAGACAATCCTTCTTTGAACAGGAATGGGGGGCAGAGACATCATCTATCTCCTATTTGTAACTCCTACCTCAGACCCAAAGCAAACAAGGGAAACAAAGAGAACAACGGAGTGAGCCAGGATGCTAATAGGTGTAAAATCACCTATTAAGAATTGTATGAATGTTAAGTATGTCTCAAGTATGTCGACAAACAGAAACTGTAAATAATAGCTGTTTACGGTTTCAGTGTCGTTAGCGCCCCCTTCAGACAGATATAAGGCAGTGTCCAGCAGTTATCTGATCAGAACTGAAGAAGAGACTTGGATGAGCAGCCAAACGTCTTCACTCCTAAACTTTTTGTCCAGTGACAGATTTAATTTACTTTTATTTTGTCTTGAGACACAAACTCATCCACTTTAATGAGCCGGTTCACTGTCGGCTCTGACTTTTGCTGCTGTTATTTCCTCCACAGAAAGTAGAGGCTACGTTCCAAATGGAGGCCGTGGCTCTGACTCACAAGACTCCGCCCAGAGTCCCGCCCAAACCCACCTCCAAGTCCCCGCCCTCCGCCTCCCCCTCACCTGCCCTGCCCGCCTCACCTGCCGGGAAAGTGGCGGGTGCCAGGCAGCAGTCTCCCTCACCTGTGCGCCACGTCAAAGCGCCCACGCCCACCCCCACCAGGTGAGACTCTGCAGCGTGCTCCTATACACCGTGAACGAGACGTGTCAGGGGGAGGAGCTCCTCCTTTACACCGTGAACGAGACGTGTCAGGGGGAGGGGCTCCTCCTATACACCGTGAACGAGACGTGTCAGGGGGAGGGGCTCCTCCTATACACCGTGAACGAGACGTGTCAGGGGGAGGAGCTCCTCCTTTACACCGTGAACGAGACGTGTCAGGGGGAGGGGCTCCTCCTATACACCGTGAACGAGACGTGTCAGGGGGAGGGCTCCTCCTTTACACCATGAACGAGACGTGTCAGGGGGAGGAGCTCCTCCTATACACCGTGAAACGAGACGTGTCAGGGGGAGGAGCTCCTCCTTTACACCGTGAACGAGACGTGTCAGGGGGAGGAGCTCCTCCTATACACCGTGAACGAGACGTGTCAGGGGGAGGGGCTCCTCCTATACAATGATTCTTAGCAATAATGCCTGATTGGACAAAATGAGGCCACCCTGGAATCTGTGTTTAGTCTGAGTTTAGTCCAGGTTTAGTCCTCCTCCTCCTCCTCTCTCACTGTCTCTGCTCCTCCTCTCTGCTCCTCTCTCTCCTCCTCCTCCTCTGTCTCTGCTCCTCCTCCTCGTCCTCTCTCTCCTCCTCCTCCTCTCTCTCTGTCTCCTCTCCTCCTCTTCCTCTCTCTTGGTCACCTCTCCTCTCTCCTCCTCTCTGCTCTTCTCTGCTCCTCCTCTCTCTGTCCTCCTCTCTCCAGCTCAGTTTTCTGTTTTTATTTTCAGAGCGGCGACAGGAGCAGCGGATGTGCCTCCTCCCTGGAAGAAGACAGCGCCCCCCACTGGGCAACCACAGCCACAGCCACAGAAACAGGTCCCTGCAAAACTCACTCCATTAAAGGGGAGGGGCCAGGGGCCGTGTCCGCATGTCCACAATGTCCTACAGGGGGCACTGTTTAAGGCTCTCACGTTTTAGTGCTGTCTGAATGTCCAGGGAGTGGTAGTGCACACAAAATCCCCCACAATGCACCTGAAAAAGGAGGGGCTGAGGAGTGAGTGAAGAGTGAGGGGCTGGGGGGTGAGGGGCTGGGGGAGACATTCAGACACAGACCTGGTGGAGCTCAGCAGTGACTGTCCACAAAAGAAACTCAAAGACTTGTATTTTTATTACATATCTGTTTATGGAACTGTATAAACGACTGAGTTATTAAAACATTTCACAGAATCTTGTGTTTTAAATGAGCTTTTTAGACTTAATACAGCGTCGTTATGGAGATTAGTTAGCATGTAGCTGGTTAGCACGTGGCTGATTAGCATGTAGCTGGTTAGCACGTGGCTGGTTAGCTCGTAGCTGGTTAGCACGTAGCTGGTTAGCACGTGGCTGGTTAGCTCGTAGCTGGTTAGCACGTGGCTGGTTAGCACGTGGCTGGTTAGCACGTAGCTGTTAGCACGTAGCTGGTTAGCCTCTGGAATGCCGTTGAACTTTTCAGATTTAAACTTTTGTGAGTCAGTGTGAAAAATGAGTCAGCTGTGGACTTGATTGAGTCTGAACGAGAGGCTTGTACTGGCGTCCATTTTGTACTGATACTTTGCAGCTGACGCCATCTTAAAACGTTTTGGCAGTATGTGTTAATGTATACATCGTGTTTCCACGATAACTGATGAAAGGATTCCGCCATAGACATACATGTAGAAAACCCCCAGTGAGATGTCACTGTGTCGACAGTTGAGTCAGTTCAGTATTTAAACTTTAACTTAAAGAGTTTTTGAGAGTGAGGGTTTTGTGATGTAACCGTGGTAACGTGTCTCCTCAGGTGGAAGAGGCAGCACTTCCTGTCGAGGAAGGAGTGGTCCCGCCCACAATCGTCTCTGTGAGTTTATCCTGGTTTGGACTGGGTTTAGTTCTGGTTTAGACCGGGTTTAATTCTGGTTTAGTCCTGTTTTAGTCCTGGTTTAGTCCTGGTTTAATCTTGGTTTAGGCCTAGTTTAGTCCTGGTTTAGTCCTGGTTTAATCTTGGTTTAGGCCTAGTTTAGTCCTGGTTTAATCTTGGTTTAGGCCTAGTTTAGTCCTAGTTTAGTCCTGGTTTAGTCCTGGTTTAGTTCTGGTTTAGTCCTGGTTTAGTCCTGGTTCAGTCCTGGTTCAGTCCTGGTTTAATCTTGGTTTAGTCCTGGTTTAGTCCTGGTTTAGTTCTGTGCGTGTTTAGATCTACTGTTGACTGCTTTTACTCCATGTTTAATCTGTCTTGTTGTCTCTCAGGGCCTGACCAATCAAACGGTGACCGAGGGCGACAGCGTGACCCTGCGTTGCCAGATCAGCGGTTGCCCGGAGCCCGTGGTCATGTGGTTCAGGGAGGACTTCAGGATCCAGGACTCTGTGGACTTCCACATGAGCTACGTGAAAGGAGAGGCTCAGCTCGTCATCAGAGAAGCTTTCGCCGAAGACAGCGGCAGATTCACCTGCACCGCCACCAACCAGGCCGGCACCAGCACCACCTCCTGCTACCTCCTCGTGCAGGGTACAGAGGGCGGGGTCAGGGCGGGGTCAGGCCTGGTTTAGACCTGGTTCAGTCCTGGTTTAGTCCTGGTTTAGACCGGGTTTAGTCCTGGTTTAGACCTGGTTTAGACCTGGTTTAGACCTGGTTTAGACCTGGTTTAGACCTGGTTTAGACCTGGTTCAGTCCTGGTTTAGACCGGGTTTAGACCTGGTTTAGTCCTGGTTTAGACCTGGTTTAGTCCTGGTTTAGTCCTGGTTTAGACCTGGTTTAGTCCTGGTTTAGACCTGGTTTAGTCCTGGTTTAGTCCTGGTTTAGACCTGGTTTAGACCTGGTTTAGACCTGGTTCAGTCCTGGTTTAGTCCTGGTTTAGACCGGGTTTAGACCTGGTTTAGTCCTGGTTTAGACCTGGTTTAGTCCTGGTTTAGTCCTGGTTTAGACCTGGTTTAGTCCTGGTTTAGACCTGGTTTAGTCCTGGTTTAGTCCTGGTTTAGACCTGGTTTAGACCTGGTTCAGTCCTGGTTTAGTCCTGGTTTAGACCTGGTTTAGACCTGGTTTAGTCCTGCTTTAGTCCTGGTTTAGTCCTAGTTTAGTCCTGGTTTAGACCTGGTTTAGACCTGGTTTAGACCTGGTTTAGTCCTGGTTCAGTCCTGGTTTAGACCTGGTTTAGACCTGGTTTAGACCTGGTTTAGTCCTGCTTTAGTCCTGGTTTAGTCCTGGTTTAGTCCTGGTTTAGACCTGGTTTAGACCTGGTTTAGTCCTGGTTTAGACCTGGTTTAGACCTGGTTTAGACCTGGTTTAGACCTGGTTTAGACCTGGTTTAGACCTGGTTTAGTCCTGGTTTAGACCTGGTTTAGACCTGGTTTAGACCTGGTTTAGACCTGGTTTAGTCCTGGTTCAGTCCTGGTTTAGACCTAGTTTAGACCTGGTTTAGTTCTGGTTTAGACCTGGTTTAGACCTGGTTTAGACCTGGTTTAGACCTGGTTTAGTTCTCGTATAGTAAAGGTACTTGATGTTTGATGATCTTTTGGTTTGTGCAGTGTCTGAGGAGATGGACACAAGAGACGAGACTGTTGCCCCCGAGGTGGCAGCGTGAGTACAAAAACTACTATTACTACTGCTACTACTACTATTTTCTTTTCTGTTTCTGGCCTGACCATAGTATTTCTGCTTCCATTACTACTATTACAAACAACTTCAGCAGTTGTGCTGTGACAGTGGCTCAGGTGGTTAAGCAGCTGCCCCGTCACCAGAGATGATAACGCACTAATGTTCCGATGTCCGCAGCCCCTCAGAGCTGGACACAGTTGTGATGTTTGTTGTGTATTTTCGTTGTGTACTTGTTGTATAGTCTGTTGTATTCCTAACATTAATGACGTAATAACACTCCGATGTCCGCAGCCCCTCGGAGCCGGAGCAGCTCCCAGAGGAGCCGGTCCCGGAGAAGGACATGTCCAGCCCTGTGTTCACACAGACGCCGCAGGTGCAGAGGCTGGTGGAAGGGGGCAGTGTGCTGTTCCAGGCCTCAGTGCAGGGCCTGCCCAAACCTCAGGTGGTGTGGAAGAAGAACGGAGTGCCCATCACCACCGGATACAGGTAAGTGCCCCGGGACAGACCGACAGAGGAGGGGCTGCCATCGACCTCCCATCACCAACACTCATATAAACTTTATTTCCTTGTCTTTTACAGATATAAAGTGACTTATAAAAAGGAAACAGGCGAGTGCCGTCTGGAGATCTCCATGACCTTCGCCGATGACGCTGGAGAATATTCAGTGACCGCCAAGAATCAGAGAGGAGAAGTGACAGCCTCCACCAGCCTGCTGGAGGAAGGTCAGAGAGCAGAGAGGACAGAGAGAGGGGACCTGATTTAGTCCTGATTTAGACCTGATTTAATCCTAGTTTAGCCCTAGTTTATTCCTGGTTTGTCGTGGTTTAGTCCTGGTTTAGTCCTGGTTTAGACCTGATTTAATCCTGGTTTAGTCCTGGTTTAGTCCTGGTTTAGTCCTGGTTTAGACCTGGTTTAATCCTGGTTTAGTCCTGGTTTAGTCCTGGATTAGTCCTGGTTTAGACCTGGTTTAGTCCTGGATTAGACCTGGTTTAGTCCTGGATTACACCTGGTTTAGTCCTGGATTACACCTGGTTTAGTCCTGGTTTAGTCCTGGTTTAGACCTGATTTAGTCCTAGTTTAGACCTGGTTTAGTCCTGGATTAGACCTGGTTTAGTCCTGGTTTAATCCTGGTTTGGTCCTGGATTAGACCTGGTTTAGTCCTGGTTTAGTCCTGGATTAGACCTGGTTTAGACCTGGTTTAGTCCTGGTTTATTCCTGGTTTGTCTGGGTTTAGTCCTGGTTTAGTCCTGGTTTAGTCCTGGATTAGACCTGGTTTAGTCCTAGTTTAGACCTGGTTTAGTCCTAGTTTAGACATGGTTTAGTCCTGGTTTAGTCCCAGTTTAATCCTCGTCTTTGCCCAAACAGAGGAATATGACGCTTACACAAAGAAACAGGAAGAAGCAGCGAAACCAGTGACCCAGCCGAGCCCCACCCCCGCCCTCGTGGAGACCGCCGTCATCACCGGACAGGTACCACTCAGACTGAACCCGGACTAAACCTTGACTAGACCCAGTCTGAAGCTGGACTAGACCAGCCTCTCCTGGTGTGTGTGCAGGAGTTCCAGTTGTCGGTGATGGAGATGCGCTTCATGCAGGAGGTGGAGGTTCGTCTTATGAAGCTCTCGTACTCAGAGCTAATCTCTCAGGACGGAGAGACGGCAGAGACCCCCGCCCCCGGAGACACGGCACAACCCAACTTCACCTCCACCATCAAGAACTACCGCATCAGAGCCGGCATGGGAGCCACCTTCCACTGCCAGGCCCAGGGCAACCCGAGACCCAAGGTGAGACCGACTGTAGACCCTGAGGTTTAGGCCGGGTTTAGACCAAGTTTAGACCAGGTTTAGACCTTGAGGTTTAGTCCTAGTTTAATCCTTGGTTCAGTCCTGGCTTAGTCCTGGTTCAGTCCTGGCTTAGTCCTGGTTCAGTCCTGGCTTAGTCCTGGTTTAGTCCTGGTTTAGGCCTGGCTTAGTCCTGGTTTAGTCCTGGTTTAGGCCTGGCTTAGTCCTGGTTCAGTCCTGGCTTAGTCCTGGTTTAGTCCTGGTTTAGACCTGGTTTAGTCCTGGTTTAGGCCTGGCTTAGTCCTGGTTCAGTCCCGGTTTAGTCCCGGTTTAGTCCCGGTTAAGTCCCGGTTTAGTCCCGGTTTAGTCCCGGTTTAGTCCAGGTTTTGTCCCGGTTTAGTCCCGGTTTAGTCCCGGTTTAGTCCTGGTTTAGTCCTGGTTTAGTCCTGGTTTAGTCCTGGTTTAGTCCTGGTTTAGGCCTCACTCCTTCACCCTCTTCTCGTGCAGATTACCTGGTACAGAGATGGGCAGAGGCTGCGTTCTTCTGACCGGTACCACATGGACATTTTGGCTGATGGCAGGGCCAGTCTCCGCCTTCCGGCCGTTACTCCTGACGACCAGGCCGTGTACTCCGCCCTGGCCTCCAACGCTTCCGGGAACGCCGTCTGCTCCGGAAAACTCTACGTAGAACCAGAATCCCGACCAGGACTCGCCCCACAGCCAGCGCTGCAGAGGATCAGGTACAGACCAGGGGTAGACCATGTTTAAATCTGGTTTAGTCCTGGTTTAGCCCCTAACCCTGCTCCCCCTCTCCTCAGCTCGGCCTCACCCAGAGCCGTGAGCCTGTCCCCTGGGCGCTCTCCGGCCCGCTCCCCCTCTCGCTCCCCTGGACGCTCTCCAGCTCGTAGACTAGACGAGACAGACGAGAGTGCGCTGGAGCGACTCTATAAACCCGTGTTTGTGATGAAGCCAGCGTCTGCTCGCTGCTCCGAAGGACAAACCGCCCGATTCGACCTCAAGGTGGTCGGGCGTCCCATGCCCGAGACATACTGGTTCCACAATGGTGAGAAAAAAACGGGGATAGACCCGGGGTAGACCTGGAGTAGACCTGGAGTAGACTTAGTTTAGTCCTGGTTTGGTTTAGTCCTGGTTTAGTCTTAGCTTAGACTTAGTTTAGTCCTGGTTCAGTCCTTATTTAGTCCTGGTTTGGTTTAGTCCTGGTTTAGTCCTGGTTTAGACTTAGTTTAGTTCAGCAGATTTTTCCCTGACCTTTTTAGCAGTGCATACATGAATCTTGCATTAAACTTGGGGTATTAAACCGGTGAGCCTGTGGTATGATCCCTGCTTTTCCTCTCCAGGCCAGCAAGTGGTGAGTGACTACACCCATAAGATTGTGGTGAAGGAGGATGGCACACAGTCTTTGATCATCGTTCCGGCGGCGCCACATGACTCCGGCGAATGGACCGTGGTCGCACAGAACCGAGCTGGACGCAATTCTCTGTCTGTGACCCTCACTGTGGACGGTAAGAGCCCGGGAGGGCATCTGAGACAATCAGAGGCACCGGGAGGGCATCAGAGACAATCAGAGGCACCGGGAGGGCATCTGAGGCAATCAGAGGGACCGGGAGGGCATCAGAGACAATCAGAGGGACCGGGAGGGCATCTGAGACAATCAGAGGCACCGGGAGGGCATCAGAGACAATCAGAGGCACCGGGAGGGCATCTGAGGCAATCAGAGGGACCGGGAGGGCATCAGAGACAATCAGAGGGACCGGGAGGGCATCAGAGACAATCAGAGGCACCGGGAGGGCATCTGAGGCAATCAGAGGGACCGGGAGGGCATCTGAGACAATCAGAGGCACCGGGAGGGCATCAGAGACAATCAGAGGGACCGGGAGGGCATCTGAGACAATCAGAGGCACCGGGAGGGCATCAGAGACAATCAGAGGGACCGGGAGGGCATCAGAGACAATCAGAGGGACCGGGAGGGCATCTGAGGCAATCAGAGGCACCGGGAGGGCATCTGAGACAATCAGAGGCACCGGGAGGGCATCTGAGGCAATCAGAGGGACCGGGGAGGGCATCAGAGACAATCAGAGGGACCGGGAGGGCATCTGAGACAATCAGAGGCACCGGGAGGGCATCTGAGGCAATCAGAGGGACCGGGAGGGCATCTGAGACAATCAGAGGGACCGGGAGGGCATCTGAGACAATCAGAGGCACCGGGAGGGCATCTGAGGCAATCAGAGGGACCGGGAGGGCATCTGAGACAATCAGAGGCACCGGGAGGGCATCTGAGACAATCAGAGGGACCGGGAGGGCTTCTGAGGCAATCAGATTCACCGGGAGGGCATCTGAGGTTATTTTTTTGTGTACAGTTAAGGAGACCCTGGTGCGGCCTCAGTTCACGGAGAAGCTGAGGAACCTGAGTGTGAAGGAGGGCAGTCTGGTGGAGCTCGCGGTCAAGGCCATGGGCAACCCCCTCCCCGACATCGTGTGGCTCAAGAACAGTGACATCATCACGCCACACAAGCACCCCAACATCAGGTATGACATCATCACGCCACACAAGCACCCCAACATCAGGTATGACATCATCACGCCACACAAGCACCCCAACATCAGGTATGACATCATCACGCCACACAAGCACCCCAACATCAGGTATGACATCATCACGCCACACAAGCACCCCAACATCAGGTATGACATCATCACGCCACACAAGCACCCCAACATCAGGTATGACATCATCACGCCACACAAGCACCCCAACATCAGGTATGACATCATCACGCCACACAAGCACCCCAACATCAGGTATGACATCACTATGACATCATCACGACCTCACGCACATGTGCTCTCTTATTTAAAGTCTGTGAAATATTTCAGACATTTTACTTGTACAAAAACATAACAAAGACGTAAAAAATAAGTAAAAGTACAACAGCCTTTACAAAAGTGCAGTAACTGAGACCCTACTGCATTAACCCCCCCTCCTCCCGCAGAGTGGAGGGCACACGTGGCGAGGCCAAGTTCCAGATCCCGTCGGCCGTGGGCGCAGACAGCGCCTGGTACACGGCCACGGCCATAAACAAAGCGGGACGCGACACCACCCGCTGCAGAGTGAACGTGGAGGTGGAGTACGTGGAGCCGGAGCCCGAACGCAAACTCATCATCCCCAAAGGAACGTACCGCGCCAAAGACATCGCTCCCCCGGAGGTGGAGCCTCTGCACCTGCGCTACGGCCAGGACCAATGGGAGGAGGGCGACCTGTACGACAAGGAGAAGCAGCAGAAGCCCCAGTTCAAGAAGAAGCTCACCTCCGTCCGCATGAAGAAGTTTGGCCCCGCCCACTTCGAGTGCCGCCTCACGCCCATCGGAGACCCCAACATGGCGGTCGAGTGGCTCCACGACGGCAAGCCGCTCGCTGCCGCCAACCGCCTACGAATGATCAACGAGTTTGGATACTGCAGCCTGGACTATGACGTGAGGAGGGGACGGGGGGTTTAGTCCTGTTTGTTTTTAGTAGTAGTAGTATTTTTATTACATATATACTTGAGCGCTGTGTCTCTGCGCCCTCTGCAGGTGGCATATGCCCGGGAC
The DNA here is from genome assembly GCA_019594935.1 of Periophthalmus modestus. NCBI lineage: Eukaryota > Metazoa > Chordata > Actinopteri > Gobiiformes > Gobiidae > Periophthalmus > Periophthalmus modestus. Next base: position 353,261 of record JAIEZT010001300.1, on the reverse strand, counting down.
AGCGGCGTTATCACCTGTAGAGCCACAAACAAGTTTGGAGTGGACCAGACGTCCGCCACCCTTATCGTGAAGGACGAGAAGGGGCTGGTGGAGGAGTCACAGCTGCCCGAGGGGCGTAAAGTGGCGCGTATGGAGGAGATGGAGAAACTGGCGCACGACGGCGGCCCGTACGGCGTCACGGCGGAGGAGCCCACAGAGAAGGCACACCCCGAAATCGTACTCGCTCCAGAGTCTGTGCAGATCATGGAGGGAGACACAGCACGCTTCAGGTACAGAGGGAGGGCATCTGAGACAGGGAGGGCATCTGACTCTGTGGGAGGGCATCTGAGACACGGAGGGCATCTGACTCTGTGGGAGGGCATCTGACTCTGTGGAAGGGCATCTGACTCTGTGGAAGGGCATCTGACTCTGTGGAAGGGCATCTGACTGTCTTGTCTGTTGCAGGTGCCGTGTGACCGGGTTCCCTGCTCCTAAAGTGAACTGGTATCTGAACGGACAGCTGATCAGGAAGAGCAAACGATACAGACTCAGATACGACGGCATTTACTATTTAGAAATTACCGAAGTCAAGTCCTACGACGCTGGAGAAGTCAAGGTACTGAGACCCGGACTAGACCCGGTTTAGACCTAGTTTAGACCCAGTTTAGGCCTGGTTTAGATCTGGTTTAGATCTGGCTTAGTCCTGGTTTAGACCCGGTTTAGACCGGGTTCAGACCTAGTTTAGACCTGGTTTAGTCCTGGTTTTGGGATCATTTCCAAACACATGCTTATAGTCTGACCTTCTTGTCTCCAGGTGGTGGCAGACAATAATGTCGGTTCTGTGGAGAACGTGGTGAAGTTGGAGATTCTACAGAAGGAGGACTTCAGAGGACATCTGAAACGCGCCGAGGGCAAAGCGGAGGCAGCACCCAGCGAGCCAGGCCGTGTGCCCTTTGAGGTGGTCAAGGCCGAGGCGCTAGGAGAGGAGGGACAGCTCAAGGAGGTGGTCATGCTCAAGAAAGCACAGAGAATCGTCCGTGCGAAGGTACGAACGTGACTATAACAAGAACCAGAACATCACAAGAACATCACCAGAAAACCACCACCACATAACAATAAAACCACTAAAACATCGCCAGAAAAAAACACCAAAACACCAGAAAACCACCACAACACCACCAGAAAACCACCAAAACATCACCAGAACATCACCAAAACACCACCAGAAAACCACAGAACATCACAAGAATACCAGCAAAACATCACAGGAACACAACCAGAATATCTTCAGAACACCACTAGAACACCAACAGAACATCACCAGAAGAACGCCTGAACATCACCAGAACATCACCAGAACATCACCAAAACACCACTAGAACATCACCAGAATACCACTAAAACATCACCAGAACATCTTCAGAATATCACTAGAACACCACTAGAACATCACCAGAACATCACAGCCTCCACAAAATAAATATGGTACGATGAGATGCACATGGTGAAAATATCATGTCTCTATGAGCAGGAGACTGAGGAGACCGAGGAGCTGAGGAGCAAATTCAAACGCAGGACTGAGGAAGGATACTACGAGTCCATCACCGCTGTGGAACTCAAGAGCCGCAAGAGAGACGACAGCTATGAAGACCTACTGAAGAAGACCAAGGAAGACCTCCTGCACCGCAAGAACGTAAGGCCTTGCGTAAAGACCTAATGTAAACCCATTTATGGTCAGGTTTAGACCTGCTTTAGACCTGGTTTTCCTCTAGTCCTCACCTTCTCCCTTTGTGCTCCAGGAGAAGGAGGAGGCTGAGAAAAAGAAGGAAGAGGAACGTCGCAAGATAACGGCTAAAGCGCTTAAACCGGAGCGTGTGAAGCTATCAGCGAGCATGGAGGCTCCTAAGATCCTTGAACGCATCACGAGCCAGACCGTGTCCCAGGGGCAGGAGGTCCGGTTTAGAGTGCGCGTGGTGGGCCGTCCAGACCCGCAGTGCCAGTGGTTCAAAAACGGCGTGCCATTAGAGAAGACGGAGAGAGTGAGCTGGTACTGGCCCGAGGACCATGTATGTGAACTGGTCATTAAAGACGTGAGGGCAGAAGACTCCGCCTCCGTCATGGTCAAAGCAACGAGCAAGGCCGGCGAGACCTCCAGCCACGCCTTCCTCCTCGTGCAAGGTAAATACACCAGAATAAGTCCAGTCCTGGTTTAGTCCTGGTTTAGTCCTGGTTTAGTCCTGGTTCAGTCCTGGTTCAGTCCTCCTTTAGCCCTCCTTTAGTCCTCCTTTAGTCCTCCTTTAGTCCTCCTTTAGTCCTGGTGTTGACCCCACTCTCTTCGTCTCCACAGCCAAACAGGTGATCTCGTTCACGCAGCAGCTGGTGGACGTGAACGCCAAAGAGAAGGATACCATGGCGACATTTGAGTGTGAAACCAACGAGCCGTTTGTGAAGGTCAAATGGCTCAAAGGCGAGGAGCAGATCTTCTCCGGGGATAAGTACAGGATGCACTCAGATCGCAAAGTCCACTTCCTGTCTGTGCTCACCATCGGCATGAAAGACGAGGCCGACTACTCCTGTGTGCTGATCGAGGACGACTCTGTACGCACCACCGCCAAGCTCTTCGTGGAAGGTAAGACGGGACTCAAACCCACAACCTCCTCACTCAGAGACCATGAGTCAAGGCCATACTAGTCCTGGTTCAGTCCTATTTTAGTCCTGGTTTAGTCCTGGTTCAATCCTATTTTAGTACTGGTTCAGTCTCTCTTTAGTCCTGGTTTAGACCTGGTTTAGTCCTGGTTTAGACCTGGTTTAGTCCTGGTTTAGACCTAGTTTAGATCTGGTTTAGACCTGGTTTAGTCCTGGTTTAGACCTGGTTTAGTCCTGGTTTAGTCCTGGTTTAGTGTTGGTTCAGTGCTGGTTGAATCCTGGATTAGGCCAGATTGAAACCCTCTTCCTGGTTTCTGTCCAATTAGAGCAGTGTGTCTGACGGTCTTCCTGGTTTGTGTCCAATAGGAGAGCCTTTGGAGTTGCTGAAGCGTTTGGAGGGCACAGAGGTTCCTGAGACCTACAGTGCGGAGTTTGAGTGTGTGGTTTCTCGTGAAGATTCTGAGGGAACATGGTTCTTTGGGGAGAACCCTCTGACCCCCAGCAGCAAGTACGTGATGACGTCCAGGAGGGGACGCCACTCACTCTCAGTCAAGGACGTCAAGAAGGAAGACCAAGGAAAGTACACATTTAAAGTGGGCGAGTTCACCACCAGCGCCTCGCTCAAGATGAAATGTGAGTCCTGTTTAGACCTGGTTTAGACCTTCTTTAGTCCTGGTTTAGGCTGATTTAGCCCGGCTTTAGAACTCTTTAGACCTGTTCAGACTGGGGTTAGTCCTGGCTTAGTCCATGTTCAGTCCCGGTTTAGTCCTGGTTTAGTCCTGGTTCAGTCCATGTTTAGTCCTGTTTTAGACCTGCTTTAGTCCTGGTTTAGTCCTGGTTCAGTCCATGTTTAGTCCTGTTTTAGACCGGCTTTAGTCCTGGTTTAGTCCTGGTTCAGTCCATGTTTAGTCCTGTTTTAGACCGGCTTTAGTCCTGGTCCATGTCCAGTCCTTAACCCTTGTCTGTCTGTGCCAGTGCGCCCGGTGACTCTGATGGCACCACTCGCTGACCTCACAGTGTGCGAGGGCGACATCGCTCAAATGGAGGTGCGCTTCTCTCAGGAGAATGTGGAGGGGGTGTGGCTAAAGAACGGCCAGCCAATCACAGCGTCCGACCGCGTGCACATGGTCATTGACAAAACCACGCACAAACTTTTAATTGAAGACACAACGAAGAATGACCACGCCACGTACGGCTTCAGCGTACCGTCTCATGACATCACCAGCAGCGCCAAGCTCAACGTACAGAGTAAGTCCTGGTCCAGTCCTGGTCCAGTCCTGGTTTAGTCCTGGTCTAGTCCTGGTCTAGTCCTGGTCTAGTCCTGGTCTGACCCTTGTCTCTCTCCCTCAGCCATTGGGATCCTGATCCCTCTGAAGGACACCTCGGTTGTGGAGGGCACTAAATGTGTTCTGGAGGCAAAGATCTCAGCTCAGGACGTGAGCTCAGTGAAGTGGTTCCACAATGAAGTCCAAATCTCAGGTTCTGACCGGATCCAGACCGTGGCCAAAGGAGCCAAGCAGAGACTGGTTCTGAACCGAACCCACGAATCAGACCAGGGACGGTACCGACTGGTGGTGGGCAGGGCTGAGAGCTCCTGCAACCTCACTGTGCAAGGTAAGGACAGCCATGTTGAGACCTGTTCTAGTCTGGGTTTAGTCCAGGTTTAGTCCTGGTTTAGTCCTGGTTTAGTCCTGGTTTAGTCCTGGTTTAGTCCTGGTTTAGTCCTGGTTCAGTCCTGGTTCAGTCATGGTTCAGTCCACATGTTTGTTCTGTCTCAGCGGTCCAGATTGTGTCACCGATGCAGAACAAAGAATGTTCCGAGTCAGAGAACGTGGTGTTTGAGGTGGAAGTGTCTCACGCCGGGATCGACCCCTACTGGACGTTTAAGGGACAGGCGCTCAAAGCCGGCGCCAAATACAAGATGGAGTCTAAGAAGAAGATGCACAGCCTGACGGTGATGAACGCCATGAAGGACGAGGAGGGCGAGTACAGTTTCGCTGCGGGAGAGAAGAGCTGCGCCGCCATGTTGACTGTGACAGGTGAGACGCTGGATCATATGTGTGTATTTATATACACATACACACTCCTCTTCTCTCCATCCCTCTCGCCACACTATCCTCCTTTCTTCTTTCTAACTATCCCCTCCTCTCAACTCCCCTCACCTGTCGCTTCACCTGTTCCCCCACCTGTCCCCTCCTCTCACCTGTCCTGTCCCCTCACCTGTCCCCTCCTTTCACCTCCTTTCTCCTCCTTTCACCAGTCCTCTCACCTATCTCCTCACCTGTCCCCTCCTTTCACCTGTCCTCTCACCTATCTCCTCACCTGTCCCCTCCTCTCCTCTCCCCTCACTTGTCCCCTCACTTTACCTGTTCTCTCACCTGTCTTCTCACCTGTCCCCTCCACTCACCTGTTTCCTCTCATCTGTCTCCTCTCCTTACCCGTCCTCTCACCTGTCTCCTCTCATCTGTCTCCTATTACCTGTCTCCTCTCCTTACCTGTCCCCTCCCCTCCACTCACCTGTCTCCTATCATCTGTCTCCTCTCCTTACCTGTCCTCTCACCTGTCTCCTCACCTGTCTCCTCTCATCTGTCTCCTCTCCTGTCCTTTCACCTGTCCCCTCCACTCACCTGTCTCCTATCACCTGTCTCCTCTCCTTACCTGTCCTCTCCTTACCTGTCTCCTCACCTGTCTCCTATCACCTGTCTCCTCTCCTTACCTGTCCCCTCCCCTCCACTCACCTGTCTCCTATCATCTGTCTCCTCTCCTTACCTGTCCTCTCACCTGTCTCCTCACCTGTCTCCTATCACCTGTCTCCTCTCCCTACCTGTCCTCTCACCTGTCTCCTCACCTGTCCCCTCCTCTTCCTTCACCTGTCTCCTCTCCTTACCTGTCCCCTCCCCTCCACTCACCTGTCTCCTATCACCTGTCTCCTCTCCTTACCTGTCCCCTCACCTGTCTCCTCATCTGTTCCCTCCTCTCCCCTCACCTGTCTCCTCTCCTTACCTGTCCCCTCCTCTCCCCTCACCTGTCTCCTCTCCTGTCCTTTCATCTGTCTCTCTGTTCGTGGTGCAGGTGGTGCTATAAAGAAGCCTCTCAGAGACCTGGTGGTGGCGGACTCTCAGACGGCGGTGCTGGAGTGTGAGGTGGCCAACCCGGCGTCCCAGGGCCAGTGGCTGAAGGACGGAACGCCGGTCGACTTCAACGAGAACGTTCACAGTGAAACCAAAGGCGCCATTCGCCAACTCGTCATCAACATCACCAAGGCAACAGACATCGGCGAGTACACCTACCAGGTCGCCACGTCTAAGACCTCCGCCACGCTCCGGGTCGAGGGTGAGTCCAGGGAGAGCTCGGCTATTCCTGCTTTAGGCCTGGTTTTAATCTGGTTTAGACATGATTTAGACCTGGTTTAGTCCTGGTTTAGTCCTGGTTTAGACCTGGTTTAGTCCTGGTTTAGTCCTGGTTTAGACCTGGTTTAGTCCTGGTTTAGTCCTGGTTTAGTCCTGGTTTAGACCTGGTTTAGACCTGGTTTAGTCCTGGTTTAGTCCTGGTTTAGACCTGCTTTAATCCTAATTTAGACATGATTTAGTCCTGGTTTAGTCCTGGTTTAATCCTAGTGTAGACATGATTTAGTCCTGGTTTAGTCCTGGTTTAATCCTAGTTTAGACATGATTTAGTCCTGGTTTAGTCCTGGTTTAATCCTAGTGTAGACATGATTTAGTCCTAGTTTAGTCCTGGTTTAATCCTAGTTTAGACATGATTTAGTCCTAGTTTAGTCCTGGTTTAGTCCTGGTTTAGACCTGGTTTAATCCTAGTTTAGACATGATTTAGTCCTAGTTTAGTCCTGGTTTAATCTTAGTTTAGACATGATTTAGTCCTGGTTTAGTCCTGGTTCAGTAATGGTTAGTGGTTAGAGTCCTGGTTTAGTCCTGGTTTAGTCCTGGTTTAGTCCTGGTTTAGTCCTGGTTTAGACCTGGTTTATCTATTTAGTCCTGGTCTAGACCTCTAATCCTAGTTTAGACATGATTTAGTCCTGGTTTAGTCCTAGTTTAGTCCTGGTTTAGACCTGGTTTAGACCTGGTTTAGACCTGGTTTAGTCCTGGTTTAGACCCAGTTTTGCTCTTGCTTAGTTCTCCACCTCTTCTCTGCTCCTCTCCTCCTCTCCTCCCTGTCTCCTTCCTAGTTTAATCCTAGTTTAGACATGATCTAGTCCTAGTTTAGCGGTCCTAGTTTAGACATGAAGAAGACTCTTCGTAACCTGACGGTGGTGCAGACGCAGGAGGCGGTCTTCAGTTTGGAGCTGACCCATGAGGACGTGAGAGGGGTTCAGTGGATTCCTGGTTTAACGGAGTTTAGAGCTCACGCCCAGCGACAAGTACAGGTTGAATCACCATATCTATCTATCTATCATCTCACCATCCGCAACTGCATTTAGTCCTGGTCTGTGTACTCCTTTAGTCCTCGGCAAAGACCTGCCAATTAGAGGCTGGTTTAGACCTGGTTTAGTCCTGGTTTACACCAGTTTGCTCTTGCGCTAGTTCTCCACGAGACAAACACGAGACAAACATCTACAAACACTGAGACAAACCTCCTCCAAACACTCTACAAACACGCTACAAACACGAAGAAAACTCTTCGTAACCTGACAAACATGCATACAAACACAGACAAACACGAGACAAACACGCTACAAACACGCTACCCAAACACGAGACAAACACGCGACAAACATGCTACAAAAAACACGAGACAAACACGCTACAGCGACAACGCTACAAACACGAGAGAAACGCCGTGCGACGCTCACGAGACAAAACATGCATACAAACACGAGACAAACACGCTACAAACACGCTACAAACACGAGACACAACACGCGACAAACACGAGACAAACATGTAAAAAACACGAGACAACACGCTACAAACACGCGACAAACACGCGACAAACACGAGACAAACATGCTACAAACACGAGACAAACATGCTACAAACACGCTACAAACACGAGACAAACACGCGACAAACATGCTACAAACACGAGACAAACACGCTACAAACACGCTACAAACACGAGACAAACACGCGACAAACACGAGACAAACACGCTACAAACACGAGACAAACAACACACGAGACAAACACGCTACAACACGAGACAAACATGCTACAACACACGAGACAAACACGCTACAAACACGAGACAAACATGCGACAAACACGAGACAAACATGCTACAAACACGAGACAAACATGCTACAAACACGAGACAAACAGACAAACAAGACAAACACGAGACAAACACGCTACAAACACGAGACAAACACGCTACAAACACGAGACAAACACGCGACAAACACGAGACAAACACGCGACAAACACGAGACAAACATGCTACAAACACGAGACAAACACGCTACAAACACGAGACAAACATGCGACAAACACGAGACAAACACGAGACAAACATGCGACAAACACGCGCGACAAACACACGACAACAAACACGAGACAAACATGCTACAAACACGAGACAAACACGCTACAAACACGAGACAAACATGCTACAAACACGAGACAAACATGCTACAAACACACTCCAAACACAGACTACAAACACGAGACAAACACGCTACTACAAACACGACACAAACACGAGACAAACACGCGACAAACACGAGACGAGACAAAACACGAGACAAACACGCTACAAACACGCTACAAACACGAGACAAACACGCGACAAACACGAGACAAACACGCTACAAACACGCTACAAACACGAGACAAACATGCTACAAACACGAGACAAACACGAGACAAACACGAGACAAACACGAGACAAACACGCTACAAACACGAGACAAACATGCTACAAACACGAGACAAACATGCTACAAACACGAGACAAACACGCTACAAACACGCTACAAACACGCTACAAACACGAGACAAACACGCGACAAACACGAGACAAACATGCTACAAACACGAGACAAACATGCTACAAACACGAGACAAACATGCTACAAACACGAGACAAACATGAGACAAACACGCTACAAACACGAGACAAACACGAGACAAACACGCGACAAACACGAGACAAACACGAGACAAACATGCTACAAACACGAGACAAACACGAGACAAACATGCTACAAACACGAGACAAACATGCTACAAACACGAGACAAACATGCTACAAACACGAGACAAACATGCTACAAACACGAGACAAACATGCTACAAACACGAGACAAACACTGACAACACACACCTGAGACAACATGCTAAACACGAGACAAACACGAGACAAACATGCTACAAACACGAGGTACAAACATGCTACATGTGTCTGTGTACCCCCTAAACAACTGTCAGCCAACGCTAGATCTGTCCAAACTCCTGGTCCTGACTCCTTGTCCTGACTCCTGGTCCTGACTCCTGGTCCTGACTCCTGGTCCTGACTCCTGGTCCTGACTCCTGGTCCTGACTCCTGACTGACTCCTGGTCCTGACTCCTGGTCCTGACTCCTGGTCCTGACTCCTGGTCCTGACTCCTGGTCCTGACTCCTGGTCCTGACTCCTGGTCCTGACTCCTGGTCCTGACTCCTGGTCCTGACTCCTTGTCCTGACTCCTGGTCCTGACTCCTGGTCCTGACTCCTTGTCCTGACTCCTGGTCCTGACTCCTGGTCCTGACTCCTTGTCCAAACTCCTGGTCCTGACTCCTGGTCCTGACTCCTTGTCCAAACTCCTGGTCCTGACTCCTGGTCCTGACTCCTTGTCCAAACTCCTGGTCCTGACTCCTGGTTCTGACTCCTTGTCCAAACTCCTGGCCTGACTCCTTGTCCTGACTCCTGGTCCTGACTCCTGGTCCTGACTCCTTGTCCTGACTCCCTTGTCCTGACTCCTTGTCCTGACTCCTGGTCCTGACTCCTGGTCCTGACTCCTCCTGTCCTGACTCCTCCTGGTCCTGACTCCTTGTCCTGACTCCTGGTCCTGACTCCTTGTCCAAACTCCTTATCCTGACTCCTGTCCTGACTCCTTGTCCTGACTCCTGGTCCTGACTCCTGGTCCTGACTCCTGACTCCTGGTCTTTAGTTGAACCTGCAGACACTCCCGTACCTGGGGACAGGACGCTCCTGTCTGATCTCCTTGTCTCACCTTGTCTTCTCAGCCATAAAGATGCTGAAGAAACCCAAAGATGTGACGTCGCTGCTCGGCGCCACGGCGGTCTTCGAGCTGGGTCTGTCCGAGGACGACATTCCCGTCAAATGGATGTTCAAAAACACGGAGCTGGTATCCGGAGACTCGTACAGGATCATGTCCGACAAGAAGAACCACAAACTCATCGTACAAGACGTAGACACGAGCAAAGAGGGAGAGTACACGGCTGTGGTAGGGCATCTGCGCGCCAGCGCCAGGCTCACGGTCGAGGGTGAGTACTGAGAATACTACTACTACTACTACTGAGACTACTCTGAAACTACTGCTGAGACTACTACTGATACTACTACTGAGACTACTACTGAGACTACTACTGAAACTACTACTGAGACTACTGCTACTATTAGTACTACTACAATATAATAAAAATAATAATAATGCCTTACACTTGTAATGCACTTTATCAAAGCTCTACACTGGAGTCATTATTCATTCACTCCACACTTGGTGATGGTGAGATACTATTGTAGCCACAGCTGCCCTGGGGCAGACTGATGGAAGTGAGGCTGCCAGTTTGTGCCATCGGCCCCTCCGACCACCACCGATCATTCACACACACACACCACACACACACACACACACACTCACACACACACACACACACACACACACACACACACACACACACACACACACACACATACACACTCACACACACACACACACCCACACACACACCACTTTCATACTAGGCAATGTGGGTGAAGTGTCTTGCCTAAGGACACAACGACAGAACTTGGTCTGAGCTGGACTCGATCCTCTGACCTTCGGGTTGGGACCAACGCTCAACCACTGAGCCACTGTCGCCCCACAACTACAACTACAACTACTACTACTACTACTACTACTACTACTACTACTACTGCTGGTACTACTACTAGTACTACTACTACTACTACTACTGGTACTACTACTACTACTACTACTACTACTACTACTACTACTACTACTACTACTACTACTACTTCAGCCCTGCTTTAGTCCTACTTTAGTCCGGCTTCAGTCCTTACACCTCCTCTCTCCTCAGCCCTGCGTGTGACCCGCCCTCCTCGCCCGGTGGAGGTATTCGAGACACAGTCGGCGGCTCTGGAGCTGGAGGTATCTCACCTGAATGTGCCATCGCTGTGGAAACGAGACGGCTCTGAGCTGGAGATCAGTGAGAAGTTTAGGATAAGCAGTTCTGCAAAGTCCCACACTCTGAGGATCATGAACGTAACACAAGAAGACGCCGGAGAGTACGTCTTCATCTGCGGCAGCCACAGTGTGAGCGCCAAGGTCACAGTCAAACGTAAGCACCAGTTCTGATGGTTGAGTCCTGGTTTAGTCCTGGTTTAGTCTACTACTAGTCCTGCTTCACTACTCCTGCTTCAGTCCTGCTTCAGTCCTGGTTAGTACCTGTTTCAGTCCTGTTTTAGACCTGTTTTAGACCTGCTTCAGTCCTGTTTTAGACCTGCTTCAGTCCTGTTTTAGACCTGCTTCAGTCCTGTTTTAGACCTGCTTCAGTCCTGTTTTAGACCTGTTTCAGTCCTGTTTTAGGCCTGTTTTAGACCTGCTTCAGTCCTGTTTTAGACCTGCTTCAGTCCTGTTTTAGACCTGTTTCAGTCCTGTTTTAGTCCCGTTTTAGACCTGCTTCAGTCCTGATTTAGACCTGCTTCAGTCCTGTTTTAGACCTGCTTCAGTCCTGTTTTAGACCTGCTTCAGTCCTGTTTTAGACCTGCTTCAGTCCTGTTTTAGACCTGCTTCAGTCCTGTTTTAGACCTGCTTCAGTCCTGTTTTAGACCTGTTTTAGACCTGCTTCAGTCCCCCGTTTTAGACCTGCTTCAGTCCTGTTTTAGACCCAGTTTCAGTCCTCTTTTAGTCCCGTTTTAGACCTGCTTCAGTCTTGAATTAGACCTGCTTCAGTCCTGTTTTGGACCTGCTTCAGTCCTGTTTTAGACCTGGTTCAGTCCTGTTTTAGACCTGCTTCAGTCCTGTTTTTCCTGCTTCAGTCCCCACACTTAGACCTGCTTCAGTCCTGTTTTAGACCTGCTTTAGACCTGCTTCAGTCCTGTTTTAGTCCTGTTTTAGACCTGCTTCAGTCCTGTTTTAGACCTGCTTCAGTCCTGTTTTAACCTGCTTCCTGCTTCAGTCCTGTTTTAGACCTGCTTTAGAGTCCTGCTTCAGTCCTGTTTTAGTCCTGTTTTAGACCTGCTTCAGTCCTGCTTTTCCCTGCTTCAGTCCTGTTTTAGACCTGTTTTAGACCTGCTTCAGTCCTGTTTTAGTCCTGTTTTAGACCTGCTTCAGTCCTGTTTTAGACCTGCTTCAGTCCTGTTTTAGACCTGCTTCAGTCCTGTTTTAGACCTGCTTTAGACCTGCTTCAGTCCTGTTTTAGTCCTGTTTTAGACCTGCTTCAGTCCTGTTTTAGACCTGCTTCCGTCCTGCTTTGGACCCGTTTAACCCAGTTTCTACCCTCTCCTCAGCGGTGGAGATCACTCAGCCCATATCGGACATTAACGCTCAGGAGAAGGACATAGTGACGTTTGAGGCCACGGTGAACGTGGAGAACGTCTCGTACAAGTGGTTGAAGAACGGAGTGGAGATCCGCTCCACGGACCGGTGCCAGGCCCGGTGCAAACAGCTGAGCCACACCCTGAGCCTGAGAAACGTTCACTTTGGAGACAACGCAGAATACACCTTCTGCGCCGGGTCTGCCAAGTGCAGCGCCAAGCTCTATGTGGAGGGTGAGACTCTATCTGTCTCTCTCATTATTACACGTGTTTGTCAGCTGTTTGGATTCTCCTGGATTCGTGTTCATTGTAAACATTTTAATCTCACATTTCAGCTCGTGTGGTGGAGTTCACAAAGCAGCTGAAGGATCTGAAGATAACAGAGAAGAAACGTGCCACATTTGAGTGTGAAGTGAACGAGCCCAACATCCAGGTGATGTGGATGAAGGACGGACAGGAGCTGGAGATGTCCGACAGGTGAGCATCAGAGACGGGTGAGACGGGTGAGACGGGTGAGAGTGGCAGAGTGGAGTAACCCTGGTTCAGTCCTGCTTTAGACCTGGTTTAGTCCTGGTTTAGTCCTGGTTCTGACCCGGTCTCTCTCTCTGCAGATATAAAATGAGTTCGGATAAGTTCGTACACAGATTGGTCCTTCCCTCCGTGCGTCTCTCTGACGCTGCGGAGTACACGGCTGTGGCAGGGGCCAGTATGAGCCAGGCCCGTCTCACTGTGGAGGGACGCGACTTCAAGATCTCTGAGCCCGCCACGCAAGACGTCATCGTGAGTACAGACCCCAGGAAGATCTGGTTTAGACCTGGTTTAGACCTGGTTTAGACCTTTTAGACCTGGTTTAGACCTGGTTCAGAACCCATTCAGACCTTCTCTCTCTCAGGTGGTGGAGAAGCAGAGGGCCACATTTGAGCTGGAGGTGAGTGAGGAGGAGGTAGAGGGACGCTGGGCCAGAAACGGTGTCCAGATAAACTTTGCATCAGAGGAACGTTTTAGCTACGCCACCATCCGAAAACTGCACCGCCTCACCATCTCAGAGACGTACCGCAGCGATGCCGGAGTCTACACCTTCTATGCCGGAAAGAACAGCTGCGACCTCCACCTGACCGTCAGGCGTGAGTCCTGTTTTAGACCTGCTTTAAACCTGCTTCAGACCTGGTTTAGTCCTCATTTCAGACCTGGTTTAGACCTGATTTAGACCTGTCTTTAGTCCAGGCTTAGCCCTGGTTTAGTTCTGAATTAGTCCTAGTTCAGTCTTGGTTTAGGCCTTGTTTAGACCTGGTTTAGTTCTGGTTTAGTCCTGCTTTAGTCCTAGTTTAGTCCTGGTTTAGTCCTGGTTTAGTCCTGGTTTAGTCCTGGTTTAGTCCTGGTTTAGTCCTGGTTTTCTGTCCCAGTTTAGTCCTGAGTCCTGATTTAGTCCTGATTTAGTCCTGGATTTAGTCCGTGGTTTAGTCCTGGTTTATAGTCCTGTTTAGTCCTGGTTTAGTCCTGTTTTTAGTCCATGTAGTCCTGGTTTAGTCCTGGTTTTAGTCCTGGTTTAGTCCTGGTTTAGTCCTGGTTTAGTCCTGGTTTAGTCCTGTTTACTCCTGGTTTAGTCCTGGTTTAGTCCTGGTTTAGTCCTGGTTTAGTCGTGGTGGTTTAGTCCTGGTTTAGGCCTGATTTAGTCCTGGTTTAGTCCTGGTTTAGTCCTGGTTTAGTCCTGGTTTAGTCCTGGTCTCATATCTGGTCTTCTGTCCCAGTCCCTGAGCCTCCTGAGATTGTGAGACACATGTCTCCTCTGGACGTGTCCGTGGGGAAGCCTATCCGGTTCTCGGTGCAGGTGAGCGGTCTGCCGCCGCCTCATGTCACATGGTACAGAGACGACACCTCGTTGGACGCCTCAGACAAAATCAAGTTCATGCATGACGCGGACGAACATACGCTGCTGCTCCTGGAGGTGGCGCCAGAGGACTCGGGGCTGTACAGCGCTGAAGCTCGCAACGAGTACGGAGAAGCGACGAGCTCCGCCACACTGAGTGTCACAGGTGAGACATCACACACCTGTATATATAACACACCTGTATATATAACACACCTGTGTATAACACACCTGTATATATGACACACCTGTGTATATGACACACCTGTGTATATAACACACCTGTATATATGACACACCTGTGTATATGACACACCTGTGTATATAACACACCTGTATATATGACACACCTGTATATATGTACCTGTATATACACACCTGTATATATGACACACCTGTATATATGACACACCTGTGTATATGACACACCTGTATATATGACACACCTGTATATATGACACACCTGTATATATGACACACCTGTATATATAACACACCTGTATATATGACACACCTGTATATATGACACACCTGTATATATGACACACCTGTATATATGACACACCTGTATATATGACACACCTGTGTATATGACACACCTGTATATATGACACACCTGTGTATATGACACACCCTGTATATACACACACTGTGTATATATAACACACCTGTATATATATACACACCTGTATATATGACACACCTGTGTATATGACACACCTGTGTATATAACACACCTGTATATATAACACACCTGTATATATGACACACCTGTATATATAACACACCTGTATATATGACACACCTGTGTATATGACACACCTGTGTATATAACACACCTGTATATATGACACACCTGTATATATAACACACCTGTATATATGACACACCTGTATATATGACACACCTGTATATATGACACACCTGTATATATGACACACCTGTATATATGACACACCTGTATATATGACACACCTATATACACCTGTATATACACACACCTGTATATATGACACACCTGTATATATGACACACCTGTACATAGACACACACCTGTATATATGACACACCTGTGTATATATGACACACCTGTATATGACACACCTGTATATATGACACACCTGTGTATATGACACACCCGTGTATATCACACACCTTTATATATAACACACCTGTATATATAACACACCTGTATATATGACACACCTGTGTATATGACACACCTGTGTATATAACACACCTGTATATATAACACACCTGTATATATGACACACCTGTATATATGACACACCTGTATATAAGACACACCTGTATATATGACACACCTGTATATATGACACACCTGTATATAAGACACACCTGTATATATAACACACCTGTATATATGACACACCTGTATATAAGACACACCTGTATATATGACACACCTGTATATATATGACACACCTGTATATAAGACACACCTGTATATATAACCTGGTGTATATATGACACACCCTGTATATATACACACCTGTATACACACACCTGTATATAAGACACACCTGTATATATGACACACCTTAGTATGTTTATATGACACACCTGTGTATATGACACACCTGTATATATGACACACCTGTATATATGACACACCTGTATATAAGACACACCTGTATATATGACACACCTGTATATATAAGACACCCGTATATATGACACACCTGTATATATGACACACTGGTATATATGGTTTACACCTGTATATATAACACACCTGTATATATGACACACCTGTATATAAGACACACCTGTATATATGACACACCTGTGTATATGACACACCTGTATATATGACACACCTGTATATATGACACACCTGTATATAAGACACACCTGTATATAAAACACACCTGTATATATGACACACCTGTATATAAGACACACCTGTATATAAAACACACCTGTATATAAGACACACCTGTATATATGACACACCTGTGTATATATAACACACCTGTATATATAACACACCTGTATATATGACACACCTGTATATATGACACACCTGTATATAAGACACACCTGTATATATGACACACCTGTGTATATAACACACCTGTATATATAACACACCTGTATATATGACACACCTGTATATATGACACACCTGTATATATGACACACCTGTATATATGACACACCTGTATATATGACACACCCTGTATATATGACACACCTGACCTATATGACACACATGTATATAAGACACACCTGTATATAAAACACACCTGTATATATGACACACCCGTCTCTCCTCCTCTTCTCACTCTCTACCTCCTTGTGTCCTCTCCTCCTCCTCTTCTCACTCTCTACCTCCTTGTGTCCTCTCCTCCTCCTCTTCTCACTCCCTACCTCCTTGTCTCTCCTCCTCCTCCTCTTCTCACTCCCTACCTCCTTGTCTCCTCTCCTCCTCTTCTCACTCCCTGCCTCCTTGTCTCCTCGTCCTTGTCTCCTTCAGTCCCGGTCCATGCAGAGATCTCCCGTGTGTCTCCGCCCTCTCTCCTGGTTCCTCTCAGAGACGTGCTCGTGGCAGAAGGACGCACAGCCCACTTCCAGTGCTCCGTCTTTGGGGACGGTCAGTACTACCACAGCCCCGATTTAGACCTGATTTAGACCTGGTTTAGTCCTGGTTTAGTCCTGGTTAAGACCTGGTTTAGACCTGGTTTGGTCCTGGTTTAGTCCTGGTTTAGACCTGGTTTAGTTCTGGTTTAGTCCTGGTTTAGACCTGGTTTAGTCCTGGTTTAGACCTGGTTTAGACCTGGTTTAGTCCTGGTTTAGACCTGGTTTAGACCTGGTTTAGTTCTGGTTTAGACCTGGTTTAGTTCTGGTTTAGACCTGGTTTAGTCCTGGTTTAGTCCTGGTTTAGACCTGGTTTAGACCTGGTTTGGTCCTGGTTTAGTCCTGGTTTAGACCTGGTTTAGACCTGGTTTAGACGTGGTTTAGTCCTGGTTTAGACCTGGATTGGTCCTGACCCTGTCTCTGTCCTCAGACCTGTCTGTGTCCTGGTTCTTGAACGCTCTTGAGATCCAGGAGTCTTCTGAGTTCCAGATGTCTCGCTCTGGGGAGACGTTTTACCTGAGCGTGTCTAAAGTTCAGCTGCAGCACGAGGGCGAGTTCTCCTGCGTCGTCTCCAACGCCGCAGGGGTCGTGACCTCTGCCGCCACCCTCAACATCGACGGTGAGAACTGTCCCAGGCCCGGTCTAGTCCTGGTTTATTCCTGGTTTAGT
Organism: Periophthalmus modestus; assembly: GCA_019594935.1. NCBI lineage: Eukaryota > Metazoa > Chordata > Actinopteri > Gobiiformes > Gobiidae > Periophthalmus > Periophthalmus modestus. The sequence continues at coordinate 335,784 of JAIEZT010001300.1, read as the reverse complement.
CCTGGTTCAGTCCTGGTTTAGACCTGGTTTAGACCTGGTTTAGACCTGATTTAGTCCTGGTTTAGATCTGGTTTATACCTGGTTTAGTCCTGGTTTAGACCTGGTTTAGTCCTGGTTTAGACCTGGGTTAGACCTGGTTTAGTCCTGGGTTAGACCTGGTTTAGTCCTGGTTTAGACCTGGGTTAGACCTGGTTTAGACCTGGTTTAGTCCTGGTTTAGTCCTGGTTTAGTCCTGGTTTAGTCCTGGTTTAGCCCTGGTTTAGACCTGGGTTAGACCTGGTTTAGTCCTGGTTTAGACCTGGGTTAGACCTGGTTTAGACCTGGTTTAGTCCTGGTTTAGTCCTGGGTAAGACCTTGTTTAGTCCTGGTTTAGTCCTGGTTTAGTCCTGGGTTAGACCTGGGTTAGACCTGGGTTAGACCTGATTTAGTCCTGGTTTAGTCCTGGTTTAGACCTGGTTTAGACCTGGTTTAGTCCTGGTTTAGTCCTGGTTTAGACCTGGTTTAGTTCTTTCTTGTTTCCTTGTTTGTTTCCAGGCTGTTTTTGTTTGTTCTTATTGTCAGTAGGAACAATCATCCAATCACAGCTCTCCTCTGTCCTCATGAGGACACTAGTCTCTGAGTTGAGACCAAAGACCTGTGTCTCGACTGGGACCGGGGTCTAGTCCTGGTCTAGTTTTGGTCTAGTCCTGGTCTAGTCCAAACAGGAGATGAGACGTTGGAGAAGGACTGACCAGCATCTTTGTTTGAGGATCTTTTTCATCATCGTCTGACACAGAAAACCATGTTTTTGTGGAAATGTCCTGTCTTTTTTTACTCCTCCTCCTCCTCTCCTCCTCTCCTCCTCTCCTCCTCCTCTCCTCCTCACTCCCTATCTCCTTGTCTCCTCTCCTCCTCTCTTCCCTACTCTGTTGTTTGCTCTCAATGTTTATATGTGATACTGGATCTCCCTAAACCCAAACTCCTCCTTTTCTCTCTCTCTGCCTCTCTGCTCCTTCTCCCTGTCTCCCTCCTCTCCTCCTCTCCTCCTCCTCTCCTCCTCTCCTCCCTCGTTATAACTCTGTCTGTGTATCTCTCTTGTCGTCAGTCCCGATGTTTTCCTCTGAGGTGTCACACTTTGGATCATTTGAGCTCAGCCAGAGCCGGGCGTCTGAATCGTTTGAGCTCCACCAAACCGAGTCCTTTGAGCTGAGTCAGTCTCAGACTCTGTTCTCCTCCTCCTCCGTCTCCACGGTTCTTCACGGCTCTCGTCTCGAGTCCTTTAGTTCAGAGCTGGAGTCTGGTTTTGGAGCGGCCCCTCGTTTGGTGGAGGACATGGAGGATGTTTGTGTCTCCACGGGGGAGGAAGCCCGATTCCAGTGCTCCTTCGTGGGCTTCAGCGGCGTGGAGTGGGCCCATGACGGCGCCGGGCTGGACCCGGACTCGGAGCGGGTCCGGACCTTCAGATCCGGGCCGAGCGTGGGTTTGGTGATCGCGGCGGTGAGCCGGGACGATCAGGGCGTGTACCGCTGCACCGCCGCTAACGCTCACGGCAGCACGGCGGCGTCGGCTCGGCTCACGCTGCAAGGTCAAATCTGATGTTTGTTCTGTGTGACCTCTGACCTCTGACCTCCTCTTCACCTCCACCGTCTGCTCCATCAACCAGCCACCATCTCTCCTCCATCCCTCCATCTCCTCCGTCGCTTCAGGGTCCACTCCCCAAGTCCATGTGTGCCAACCCTCCCCCCTCTGCACTAACCTCTGTTTCATCCCTCCATCCCTCCTCCTCGTCATCCCTCCATCTCTCCCCCCTCCTCCTCTCCCTCCCTCCATCCCTCCTCTCTCCCTCCTCCTCCTCCTCTCCTCCCTCCCTCCCCCTCTCCCTCCCCTCCTCCTCTCCCTCCTCCTCCTCTCCCTCCTCCTCTCTTTCTCCATCACTTTATCTCATCCCCCTGTTCACTGGCTTCTCTCTCGACTCATTTAAGTTTCTCATCTGTATTAAATATGAAGGTTATAAAGAACATGTCTGAGGTTTAAAATGTCATCATCCATGTTTGAGTCATCTAGAGATCTCTCCCGGGCCCTGTTCAAACCATTTTTACAGTTAGTAGTAAGAGCCTATACGAGGCTCCGCCCACAAGCCTACATCACCCATGTACGAGGCTCCGCCCACAAGCCTACATCACCCATGTACGAGGCTCCGCCCACAAGGCTACACCCATGTACGAGGCTCCACCCACAAGGCTACATCACCCATGTCCGAGGCTACACCCACCCTCCGACGAGGCTCCACCCACAAGCCTACATCACCCATGCTCCACACGACAATCCTCCATAAATAAACAAAACCATGATACAAACTGTTCACTATGACGTGACAAACCTGGTGTGATGTGCAGGAGTTTCATTAGATGCAGCTGATTGTGACAGTGTCTGAGGGGGAGGGGCTTAGCACAGAGGGTAAAGAGACTCAGAGCGACAGAACTGAAAGTGAAACTTAAAAAACATGTTAATAATATGAGTGAAAACAACATGTTCAAATTAATAAAAGGAAACATGGTGAGCTACAGTAAATATGTGTTACAGTTAATACCCCACAGAAGTAAATACCTCCTCTTTAATACCCCATAGAAGTAAATACCTCCTCTTTAATACCCCACAGGAGTAAATACCTCCTCTTTAATACCCCATAGAAGGTAAATACCTCCTCTTTAATACCCCACAAAGGTGAAAATACCTCCTCTTTAATACTCCCACAGAAGTGAATACCCCCTCTTTAATACCCCACAGGAGTAAATACCCCCTCTTTAATACCCCATAGAAGTAAATACCTCCTCTTTAATACCCACAGAAGTAAATACCCCCTCTTTAAATACCCCACAGAAGTAAATACCTCCTCTTTAATACCCCATAGAAGTAAATACCTCCTCTTTAATACCCCATAGAAGTAAATACCTCCTCTTTAATACCCCACAGAAGTAAATACCTCCTCTTTAATACCCCATAGAAGTAAATACCCCCTCTTTAATACCCTATTATAGCTCCCCCCATCACTGCTGCCCCCTGCTGTGTAGACCCATGTAACCACCCCTCTCCGTGTTACCCCCTGTGTGCCAGTGTGTCTTTGGCCCTGTGTCTCCCCCTGCTGTTAACCCTGTGTACTACCGTCCTGTCTGGCCCTGACTGACTTCTAACTTTATCCCACCCAGATTTACGAGCCACCCTCTCTTCAGACACCCCCATTTCTGCCGATTCTCTCCCCCAAACTGTCCCCAAAGTCACAGCACCACATGGGGCTCTGCGGGAATCTAACCCACAACCACCAGAGCCTAAACCAGACCCGGACCACGTCTCCAGCCTGGAGGAGACCCTGCAGACGCGGCTCTTCTTCCCCGATTGGGAGGCTCCGCGTGGGGCAGACTTTGTGGTGAAAGTGCCCCTGGAGCTGCTGCGGCGCTCGGGCGTTTTCAGACGAGCCTCGGCCGCGTTAATGCTCTGGTTTTACAATCGGATCAACACGGAAGCATTTTACAGCCACAGTCTGGGGCCTAAAGGTCGGAACCTGCATGGCTCTTTTGGGAAGTCTTTTTTTCACCAAAACATCACAAATAAAAGTCCGACACCTTAAAGACCGAGTCTCACTTTGAGCAGGAGCTGAACGCATGGTTCACCAAACCAGCCGCCGACCAGAGGAGACGCGACGGGACAGTCCGCCGTGAGGACAGGGGTCAAATCAGAGGAGGAGAGGGAGGAGAGGGAGGAGAGGGAGAGACGCGACGGGACAGTCTGTCATGAGGACAGGGGTCAAATCAGAGGAGGAGGAGAGGAGAGGAGGAGGAGGGAGGAGACGCGACGGGACAGTCTGTCATGAGGACAGGGGTCAAATCAGAGGAGGAGAGGGAGGAGAGGGAGGAGACGCGACGGGACAGTCTGTCAGGATGACAGGGGTCAAATCAGAGGAGGAGAGGGAGGAGACGTGACGGGACAGTCTGTCATGAGGACAGGGGTCAAATCAGAGGAGGAGAGGGAGGAGACGCGATGGGACAGTCTGTCATGAGGACAGGGGTCAAATCAGAGGAGGAGGGAGGGAGGGAGAGAGGGAGGAGACGCGACGGGACAGTCCGCCGTGAGGACAGGGGTCAAATCAGAGGAGGAGAGGGAGAGACGCGACGGGACAGTCCTGTTATGAGGACAGGGGTCAAATCAGAGGAGGAGAGGGAGGAGACGCGACGGGACAGTCCGCCGTGAGGACAGGGGGTCAAATCAGAGGAGGAGAGGGAGGAGGAGACGCGACGGGACAGTCTGTTATGAGGACAGGGGTCAAATCAGAGGAGGAGAGGGAGGAGACGCGACGGGACAGTCCGCCGTGAGGACAGGGGTCAAATCAGAGGAGAGAGGGAGGGAGGAGACGCGACGGGACAGTCTGTTATGAGGACAGGGGTCAAATCAGAGGAGGAGGAGGGAGGAGACGCGACGGGACAGTCTGCCGTGAGGACAAGGGGTCAAATCAGAGGAGGAGAGGGAGGAGACGCGACGGGACAGTCCGCTGTGAGGACAGGGGTCAAATCAGAGGAGGAGAGGGAGGAGACGCGACGGGACAGTCCGCTGTGAGGACAGGGGTCAAATCAGAGGAGGTTAGAGGAGGAGAGGAGAGAGAGGGAGCGACGACGGGACAGTCTGCCGTGAGGACAGGGGTCAAATCAGAGGAGGAGAGGGAGGAGAGAGGGAGGAGAAAGAGGAAGGCGAGAGGCGAGGGGACTAACCACTCTGCCCCTGTTAGGGTTAGAGTCATATTATTAATAATAATAATAATATAATAATAATAATACTAATTATTTTATTTTATTTTTAAATTATTATTATTTTATTATTATTATTTATTGATTTATTTATTTATTTTATTATTATTCCTATGTTTTCACGTTGGGCTTTGTCCCAGGACTAAAGTCTGGGACAAAGATACAAAGTTCTATCAGTGACTAGACCCAAGAACTCAGCACATTCACTTTGTCTGCTCCGTCACGTGATTGGACGATACTGTGGTGATGTCATCCATGTTGAATATGATTGGCCGAGTGCGGTGATGTCGTCACAGTGATAGTAGTACACATGGTACTAGTAGCAGTAATATTAGTGATAATAGCAGTACTTTGAGCTGCCTCCTGTCCCAGTCTGTCCTCAGAGCCTCAGTCCGGTCTCATCTCCTCTGGTCCACTTCGGCTTGGTCCACTTTGGCCCGGTCCACTTTGGCCCGGTCCAGTTTATATGGAGCACGACTAACCGTGTCCTGCACCATGATAAACGCGTCTGGATGTTTACGCTGATTCTAACCTCGTGTCCTGTGTTTTTTTACAGTGACTGAAGTGGAGGGCAAACCGTCGGCTCAGGCAGCGGAGGCTAAAGGTAAAGCAGCGCCGTGTGCTCAGTATGAACTGGACCTGGTCCTTTTAAACTGCAGGAGACATGTTTGTCCCACTGTGTGATGTGCACTTTAAGAACAGCCCCTCGTGATTTCAGACGGGACCAAACACGTCAACAGATGTTTGTGTTGTTTTCCACACAGATGTTTGAGTCTTTGGATCAAGCTGTGAGGAAACGTGAATGTTGTAATAATAATAATGTTTTACAGAAGTGACTGTGTCATAACTGTGTTTTGTTCCAGTCCAGGAAATAGAGCTGCACAAGAAAAGTCACAGTTTAGAGCTGCTCTGAAATGTCTGTGTCAGATGCTTTTCTTATTTGTCTGTGTCTGTGTCAACCTCAAACCCTCAGACAAACCCGACCCTCGGCCCAAACCCAAACGCCTCACCTCGGCTCTGGACCGAAAGAAAGAGAAGCCGTCTTTCCTCAGCGAACTCTCCCGGAGCGTCTCTGCGATCCTCGGCCAACCCTTCACGTTTACCGTCCGCGCCTCCGGATTCCCCAAACCCGCCGTGACCTGGTTTCACAATGGAAACAACATCAGCTCCTCCTCTCTGTACGAATTCACTCACGAAAAAGAGGAATTCAGCCTCGTGATCCGCGAGATCCGCCCCGAGCACGGCGGAGAGTACGCGTGCACCGTTAGCAACAGGTTTGGCCAGGCTACGTGTAAGTCGTATTTAAACGTGGAGGTGAGAGAGACCGGTAAGCCGCCGCTGTTTACCAAGACCGTTCAGAATGTGCAGGTTTCTGAAGGAGCCGAGGCGTTGTTTGGCTTTGTCGTCATGGGAACGCCTCTCCCTGAAGTCACATGGTTTAGAGGAAACGCCCAGCTTCAGCCGAGCGCGCTCCGCGTGATTGTGACGAATGAGGACGGCAGCGGGTTTTTGATCGTTAAAACCGTAAAAGCCGAAGACAGCGGCATGTACGTGTGCAAGGCCGTTAACCCGTTTGGCGAAGCGTCGTGCAGCGCCGAGCTCCTGGTTTTAGTGAAAAAGAGTTCGGGTTTGAAGATTTTGCTCGCGGGACAAAGCGAAATACGAACGAACCGCGAACGATCCGATCAAATGATTTACACGATCAGCACAGACGACAGGCAGATCATACCGAGCGAAGAGGTGCAGGCGCTAACCGCCGTGGATGTACTAGCCGCGACGCTACACAAAGAAACGCTAACGCAACAAGCCGCCGTGCTACTGTCTCACGCGATACAGGAGCGGGTGTCGCCGGCGCCGACCAAACACCCCGAATCCTCCTTCGCTGTACAGGGAAAACAGACGCAGATGGCGACGTTTGTCTCGTCTATCGAAGAGAAACAGAAGATACTGGAGCAGCACTCGGATCGAATACTGAGCCCCGAAATCTCAGAAGTTTGTTTCATAAAAGAGGAGAAATCCAAACTGATGTCGGCCACGTCTGAGGAGGTGGTCCCTCTGAGCACCGTGAGGGCGGAGCTACTCAAAGACATCGCTCAAGAAAAAACAAACATCTCCATGGAAACGCGCCAGGTTCTGAGCTCGCCACAAGTCACCTCCACTTTACCGATTCAAGACGAGGCGCTGGGACAGGTGCACCGCCCCCTAGAGGAGAACAGCTTCAGAGTCACAGAAGGACTCAAGATTTTGTATTCGGCTCAAACTTCAGAACAGATGCTGCTAACAGAAAGTCACACAGAGACGATACGAGACGCACATAAGCCCACACAACCTCAAATTCAAAAAGAAATGTTTAAAACTATAGTGGCGCCCGTGAGCCAAACCAGAACAGAGCTGTTCAAAGAGGAATCGTTTGAGATTACCAAACCAGAGCAGGAGAAAGCCGCTCATGTGAAGGACTTAGACGTCAAATCAGCTGCAAATGTGGAAGAGCGACGTGAGATTCAGGCTGAGCAGCAGGGGGCAGTGCAGAGTCTGGAGACAGGAGAGAGTTTGCAGGTTGAGAGGGAGGAGGAGCAGGTACTAAAGCTACAGGTTAGCTCCGAACACGATGTCTGTGAAGCGGAAGGAAGATTTAGTGTTGAAAAACCGAATCCAGAACAAGCCGAGGTCAGGAAGAGTCCAGTGATTTTACAAACAGTGACGCAAGACGAACAGCGGACTTTAGTGTGCGAGAACTCAAAGGAGATCTCAGAAAAACCCAATGCAGAATCGGCTCATGCCACAAAACAGTCACAGCAAAGGAAGTACCTGCAGTGTGTCCATTCTGCGACCGTTTTACCAAAAGAAAACGTGATAAAACAGACCAAAACTGAAGAATTTACCGCGACTTCGAAACTGGAACGAGCTCGGAAAAACGCTGCTCTCTCTGAAGAAAGACGAGAGCTGACAGCAGAGCGCGAGGGAGAGCTAAAAATCGCCGTTTCAGGAGTTACACCTGAGATTCGTATGGAAGCGAAACCGGTCAACGTGCTTCCTGTGTCCGTTTCTGTGACGCAGTTGTCCAAAGAGTCTCCTTTCGTTAGCGACTTGAAACAGCAGCGAGCGTTGGTGCAAAAAGAGGAATTCTGGAACATTCTGCAGCCGTTAAATGTGAGCGAGACCCGCGCGTTAGAAGAGGGGCACACAGATGACATCACAACAGAGGCGGAGTTTAAACCCGTCATTAAAACTGAGCCGAAAATTCCCAAACGTCCCATTTTTATTGAGGAAAAGGCGCTGGCGACAGAGAGCTGTGTGGTGTTAGACGCCGCTGAACAAGATTACGCTTCTCAGATCCAGGAAGGACAGGAGGTGCGGCGCTCGGTGGTGCTGGAGGAGAGACAGGTGCTTTTGGGAGAGAGGTCAAAGGAGATACTGAAGTCCGAGGAGCAAAACGTGAGCGTGATCCAACAAAACAAAGATGTTATATTTGTACACGAGACACGAGACTCTGCAGAGCTTCACAAAGAGCTCCATTTCCACGCTCAAATTCCCAAAATCTCAAAGGGAAACTTGAAGCAGCAGGTGAAAGAGGCACTGAAAACCGCAGTCGCGCAGGAGCAGCGCGTCATGCTAGCCGACGTCGTAAACACGCTAAAACCGACGGAAATAAAGGAAGTGAGCGTCACCAAACAGCCAAAACACACCACGTTCTCCTACCTCATCACAACACCAGGACACCCCATAGAGATCATGCTCACCTTAGACAGCGAGTACCCACAAAAAGCAGAGCTGAAATCTGAACTCCAGGTGGCGCTACATGCACTGCTCTTCCACGATCAACAAAGTCTAACATCCGAACAACCGCATCGAATTCAGTTAGAAAATAAGCCACAAAAGGCAAACATCACCGCGGAAACGACCAAGAAACAGGTGCAGTCGACCGTCGTGAAGGAGCTGACGATTGAAGAAAGCGCGGTGACGTTACAGAGCGAGAACCTGCAAAAGGCCGGGCTCAAAACTGAAACTAAAACGTCTTTTCAAACTGCGATAAAATTCGAGCGCGAGGAGTACATCTCCGAGGCCGTAATCGTCGGCGAAATGACGGAAACGGTGTCGGACTCTCCCGTGATCGCTGAGCCGCTACAGGATGTGGTTGTGGAGGAAAACGGCGGCGCTCTGTTTGAATGCACGATCAAAAACGCTGAAAAAACAACATGGTTTATAAGTGGAGATGAGGTGGTGCCGGGCCGAGGGCTGAGGAGCTCCAGAGACGGCGACACATTCCGGTTGGAGATCAGCAAAGTGTCCAAAGGGAGACACGGAGCAGAGGTGGAGCTGCAGGCGATGAACCAGAGCGGAACGGTCCACACCACGGCGCGACTGGCTGTGGTCCAGAGAGGTTCTGACCCAAGGCTGTCCCATGGTCTAACTTCAGTCTGTGGAACCTCAGAGACTGACCCTGAAGGAACTTAAATATGAAAAACCTCAGACATTATCAACAATGACAGTTCTAATCCCACTAGAGCAGAACAGTGGGTCTGAGTTTGGCTTATTTCAAATTCTGTTTATACAAATCTGATCTGAATTTAAACATGATCTCATATTTGATTTTCAGATTAAGGGTCAGTCCATGTTCTGAGGTTCCCTGTTCCTTCACATTCCACTGTCACGTTTGGTCTTTTTCACCTCATCCATTCCACAGGATCCAACAGAAACTGCTCCATGTTTTCACTTTCACTTTTACCCATGTTCACCTCCTTCAACAGAATCACTCCCACTCCGCACCCGAGGCTAACCCCCCACCCGAGGCTAACCCCCACCCGAGGCTAAACCCCCCACCCGAGGCTAACCCCCCACCCGAGGCTAACCCCCCACCCGAGGCTAACCCCCCACCCGAGGCTAACCCCCCACCTGCACCCCCCACCCGAGGCTAACCCCCCACCCGAGGCTAACCCCCACCCGAGGCTAACCCCGCACCTGAGGCTAACCCCCCACCCGAGGCTAACCCCGCACCTGAGGCAACCCCCACCTGAGGCTAACCCCCCACCTGAACTAACCCCCCACCTTTAGCCTAACCTTTAGCTCAAAACCTTTAGCCTAAACAGTAATTCTAATCTTTAGCCTAAACAGTTAGCTTGTTTAGGCTAAACCTATTAGCTAAACCTTTAGCCTAAACAGTTAGCTTAAATCGTTAGCCTAACCCTGAGCGTTAACCTTCTCACTCATTTTCAGCTCCTGTTTCTGCTCCATCAGATCTAAATCACCTTCTACCCACAGCTTACCTCATCAGTCACTCAGAACGAACGAAGATATGTGGAATTACAGACCTATTGTAATCCCTGGTGTAGTCCTGGTTTAGTCCTGGTTTAGTCCTGGTTTAGTCCTGGTTTAGTTCCAGTTTAGTCCCGGTTTAGACCCAGTTTAGTCTCGGTTTAGTCCTGGTTCCGTCCTGAAATAATTCCACACATCTTGATCCGTAAACGTTCCGCCTCATCCTTTCTGACTTCTGTTTGTCTCAAATTCAAACTAAATTCCTTCTGTCTTTTCCTTTTCCAGTCAAACCCGTTTTCCGTCACCGTATTTCTCCGGTGGAAATAAACATTGGAAACTTGGCAAAGTTTGAGTGTGAGACGGAGGACGCTCCAAATGTGACGTTCAAATGGTTTAAAGACGGGAAGCAGCTGAAGGAGGGAGACAGAGTCCGCATCATCAGCCGCGTTAGCTCCTCCTCCCTCGAGCTGCTCAGCGCCGCCAAAGACGACAGCGGAGAATACATGTGCCGAGCAACCAATCAGCACGGCTCTGACGAATGCTCCGCCGCCCTTCACGTCACAGGTAGGACACGCCCACTCACCTGTACACACCTGTGTCTCAGAGAAAGAGCCAGGTGCTTAGTGGAGGTTTAAACCGCTGTGTTTAGACAGACTTCAGACATGTTCTCACTGGAGTTTTGTTTTCAAATATGAGACAGAAGCTCTGGTTTTGTGAACTTTGCCAGTGGATAGATCTAAAGACATTTCATTGTGCTGTTTTCTGGTCTGTTCTGGAGTTTTGAGTGGAAATATAAGGCCTCTATTCTGTGATAAAGAGAAACGGTGCTGTGTTCATCAGACGTCGGTGGGGTTAAACTGCAGACTGGAGTTTACTTTTGGAACGGCAGATTCATGACTTCATGTTGTTTGTTTCTTATGGTTTTTGGAGTTTTATGAGTTTTAGTTGTATTTGGGGTTTTAATGTGTGTTTGTGTAATGGCAGACGCTGTTTGGACTCTGGAGGCGACTCGTTTCAAAGTTCTGGTTCTCGTTTGCTCCTCTGCTCTTCTGTGTTTCTGACCCTCCTCTGTTTTCCTCTGATCCTGTAGAGAAGTCTGCTCCGGTCTTTGTGTCTAAGCCGGACAGTCCCCAGAGCGTGTTTGTGGGCAGACAGGTACAGTTTACCTGTGAGGTCAGAGGCTCCGCCCCTCTGGCCGTGCTCTGGTTTAAAGATGGCGTGCCCGCTCAGGCCCACAGCACGTTTGAGGCGGGTAAAGCGTCTCTGGTGGTGCCCCGCGTGGAGGCGGGCGACGGGGGCTTGTACATGTGTAGAGCCTCTAACGCTCTGGGGCAGGCGGAGTGCGAGGTAGAGCTGAGTGCCGTGGATAAGCCGCACTTTGTGTCGCCCCTGGTGACGGCGGCGGCGGTGGTGGGCGCGCCTCTGCACCTGGAGTGTATCGTGGACGAGGACAGAGGCGTGAGCGTGACCTGGACCAGAGACGGGCGAAAGGTCCACCAGTCTCCGGACTGTAAACTGTCCTTTGAACACAAAAAGGTCACGCTCTTTATTCTCAAAAGCACGCTGAAAGACTGTGGCGAGTACACGTGCACCGCCACCAACCAGGCGGGCAGCGCCACCTGCTGCGCCACCGTCAAAGTGCAAGGTAAGAGTGTGAGCTTCAGTGTGAGCTGCCGATCTGTGACGCTGCCAATGCTGCTGGTTAAACTGTTTCTATCAACTGAGTTCTACTGAGTTCTACTGTGTTCTACTATGTTCTACTGAGTTCTACTGAGTTCTACTGTGTTCTACTGAGTTCTACTGTGTTCTACTATGTTTTACTGAGTTCTACTATGTTCTACTGTGTTCTACTATGTTCTACGGTGTTCTACATGTTCATGTTTATCTCTTTTTACATGTCTGTGTCAATCTTTTTTATCATGTTTCATGTTTAACTTTAAATCCACTCTTCTGCAGTACCTTCTCCTTCACTCATTTAGAGATGTACTTATACTCATATAATTATACCACAGTCTATACTTTACATACTATACTGTACTTAGGCCTTGTACCGCCGCGTTTGACCTCAGAGGGGGGTTTTGGGGCTGAGATTTTGGGGTCATAGGTCAGAAGATGTTTGACCTCAGAGGGGGGTTTTGAGGCTGAGATTTTGGGGTCATAGGTCAGATGAAATCATTGGGCTGTTCTGTAGTTTTTAGTTTTGTCTGAATTTCTGGTGTTGTGTCATTTCATGCGTGACTTCAGTTTAAGTCTCTCTCTTGCTCCTCTCCTCACATGATCGTGTAGAGCCTCCGGTGTTTGTGAAACGCCTGGAGAGCACCACCGTGTGGAAGCAGGGCGCCAGTGCCCGTCTGCAGTGCTCCGTCAAAGGCTCCCCAGAACTGAAGGTTTTGTGGTTCTGTAACGACTCAGAAGTCAGACCCAGCAACAGAATCTCTATGAGCCTAAAAGAAGGCGTGGCCACCCTGGAAATCCAGCAGGTGGCGGTGTCGGACAGTGGGACTTACAGCTGTGAGGTTCAGAATGACAGCGGCTCTGAGCTGTGCAGCACCAAAGTCACAGTCAAAGGTACAGCCGCTTTAATATGAGCCTGAGACTAGTACTGCTCCTTTAATATGAGCCTGAGACTAGTACTGCTCCTTTAATATGAGCCTGAGACTAGTACTGCTCCTTTAATATGAGCCTGAGACTAGTACTGCTCCTTTAATATGAGCCTGAGACTAGTACTGCTCCTTTAATATGAGCCTGAGACTAGTACTGCTCCTTTAATATGAGCCTGAGACTAGTACTGCTCCTTTAATATGAGCCTGAGACTAGTACTGCTCCTTTAATATGAGCCTGAGACTAGTACTGCTCCTTTAATAATGGAGGACACTGTCTCTTTATTTTAAGAATTTAATACGAGTCTTTAAAGTCCTCATGATCCTGATAGAACACGAGTGTGAGTCTTTAAAGTCCTCATGATCCTGATAGAACACGAGTGTGAGTCTTTAAAGTCCTCATGATCCTGATAGAACACGAGTGTGAGTCTTTAAAGTCCTCATGATCCTGATAGAACACGAGTGTGAGTCTTTAAAGTCCTCATGATCCTGATAGAACACGAGTGTGAGTCTTTAAAGTCTTTATGATCCTGATAGAATGCGAGTTCTAACTGTCCCTCGTCCAGGATCCAGTTCATCTTTACTCCACAACCTGCATAGTGCAGTATAGTCCTAGTTTAGTTCTAGTCTGGTCTCAGTTCTGGTTTAGTTCTGGTGTAGTCCTGGTTTAGTTCTGGTGTAGTCCTGGTTTAGTCCTAACGCTCCCTGGTGTCACTCAGAGCCTCCAGTGTTCCTGAGGCCCCTCCAGAACGTTGAGGCGGTCCGTGGAGCCGTGGCCCAGTTGGAGTGTGCCGTCTCTGGGTCGGCTCCGTTCGAAGTGTCCTGGAGGAAGAACAAAAAGCGTTTGGCCACGGGGCCCAAGTTCCAGATCATGAGTCTGGGGTCTCACGCCTCACTGGAGATCCGCAGCTTTGAGAGCGCAGATGTGGGAGAGTACGAGTGTGTTGTGTCCAACGAGGTGGGCACGGCGGCGTGCACTGCCAACGCCAGGCAGAAAGGTCAGTGTGCAGCAGAGAGACGTGTGCAACAGAGAGAGGTGTGCAACAGAGAGAGGTGTGCAACAGAGAGAGGTGTGCAACAGAGAGAGGTGTACAACAGAGAGAGGTGTACAACAGAGAGAGGTGTACAACAGAGAGAGGTGTGCAACAGAGAGAGGTGTGCAACAGAGAGAGGTGTGCAACAGAGAGAGGTGTGCAACAGAGAGAGGTGTGCAACAGAGAGAGGTGTACAACAGAGAGAGGTGTGCAACAGAGAGAGGTGTGCAACAGAGAGAGGTGTACAACAGAGAGAGGTGTACAACAGAGAGAGGTGTACAACAGAGAGAGGATTGCAACAGAGAGAGGTGTGCAGCAGAGAGAGGTGTACAACAGAGAGAGGTGTGCAGCAGAGAGAGGTGTGCAACAGAGAGAGGTGTGTGCAACAGAGAGAGGATGTGCAACAGAGAGAGGTGTGCAGCAGAGAGAGGTGTACAACAGAGAGAGGTGTCTGCAAAGAGAGAGGTGTACAACAGAGAGAGGTGTGTAACAGAGAGAGAGAGTGTACAACAGAGAGAGGTGTACAACAGAGAGAGGTGTGCAACAGAGAGAGGTGTACAACAGAGAGAGGTGTGCAACAGAGAGAGGTGTGCAACAGAGAGAGGTGTACAACAGAGAGAGAGGTGTACAACAGAGAGAGGTGTGCAACAGAGAGAGGTGTACAACAGAGAGAGGTGTACAACAGAGAGAGGTGTACAACAGAGAGAGGTGTACAACAGAGAGAGGTGTACAACAGAGAGAGGTGTACAACAGAGAGAGGTGTGCAAAAGACAGAGATGTGCAACAGAGAGAGGTGTACAACAGAGAGAGGTGTACAACAGAGAGAGGTGTGCAACAGAGAGAGGTGTGCAACAGAGAGAGGTGTGCAACAGAGAGAGAGAAACGTGTGCAACAGAGATAAACGTGCAACAGAGCGCCTGCACAAAAGATGGATGAGTGCAAAAGAGAGTCGTGTCCAGCAGAGGTTAATAAACTCCTGAAAGCTCACACTTAATCTTGAACTGTTGAGCTGGACGTAAACGACTCCTGGATCTGAACTAGTTTCAAGCTGAATTTCAGTTGAGTTTAACCTGGGGACGATCGGGTCCAGTGGAGATGATTCGATCGGGTCCAGTGGAGATGATTCGATCGGGTCCAGTGGAGATGATTCGATATCGGCCAATATCAATATTCCATTTTTTACACCTTTTTGAACAGACTCATAATCAAAATGGAAAGAGAAGAGCCTTATCTGTCTGTTACACAAACAGCCCCAGAGAAATACATTTTCATATTTTTACAAGTAAAAATAATATTTGTGATCTTTACTTCAACCTCAGACACATTTGTGTGGCTTTGTGGATTTTAAAAGCTAAATATCGTTTATCAGCCACAGCAGCAGCACAAAATCTCAGACATCGGTTTGAAAACTCCACATCGGCTCGTCCCTGGTTTAACCTCGTTCAGATTTCAGTCCGATATCAAACCAGTTCCTCTGTGGCACATGCTCCTCTCAACAGTTCTAAGTTGTACCTAAACCTTCACTAACCCTGTTCCGCCGCCCGTAGAACCGCCCGTGTTCTCGAAGCGTTTGGAGAGCGCGACCGTGGTGATGGGGAAGGCGGTGAAACTGCAGGGCGCAGTCAAAGGCTCCGCCCCCTTGTCTGTAAAATGGCTGAAAGACTCAGAACTGCTCAGGGATGACGACCCGAGCGTTACCATGACGTTTGACAATAACACGGCCGCCATTTTGTTCTCTTGTGCCAACCTGAAACACGGAGGGAAGTACAGCTGCGAGGTGGAGAACGAGGCGGGACAGGCCAAGTGCGACGCACACCTGACCGTCCAAGGTACTCACCTGAACCATGACCTGAGAGGGAGGAGCTTATGACCTGAGAGGGAGGAGCTAAGGGAGAGGGGCTTATGACCTAAAAGGGAGGGGCTTAATCAGGTCACACTCAGGTCATAGCTCAGTATACTAAGAACAATGTTTTAACCCTTCGTTTTCTGGACCCTCTAAACTCTCCCCCTCGCACAGAGCCGGCGCGTGTCCTGGACAAAGCTGCGTCCATCAGTGTTACCGCAGGCGACACGTGCACGCTGCAGTGCACCGTGAGCGGCAGCCCCGAGCTCCATACTAAATGGCTCAAAAACGGCAAAGAGCTTACTCAGGGCAGAAAGTACAAGTCCAGTGTGAGAGGAAACGTAGCCGTGCTCAGAATCACATCTGCAGAAACCAGCGACAGTGGAGAATACCACCTGGAAGTCTGGAACCAGGTCGGAAAAGACCGGAACGTCTGCAGCCTGAGCGTCAGCGGTTAGTGAGAGACACTAATGCTGTATGACTGCTTCAGACACAGTCCTGCTTCAGACACAGTCCTGCTTCAGACACAGTCCTGCTTCAGACACAGTACAATCCTACTTCAGACACAGTCCTGCTTCAGACACAGTCCTGCTTCAGACACAGTACAGTCCTGCTTCAGACACAGTACAATCCTACTTCAGACACAGTCCTGCTTCAGACACAGTACAATCCTACTTCAGACACAGTCCTGCTTCAGACACAGTACAATCCTACTTCAGACACAGTCCTACTTCAGACACAGTCCTGCTTCAGACGCAGTACAATCCTACTTCAGACGCAGTACAGTCCTGCTTCAGACGCAGTACAATCCTACTTCAGACGCAGTACAATCCTACTTCAGACGCAGTACAGTCCTACTTCAGACGCAGTACAGTCCTGCTTCAGACGCAGTACAGTCCTACTTCAGACGCAGTACAGTCCTACTTCAGACGCAGTACAGTCCTGCTTCAGACAGTACAATCCTACTTCAGACGCAGTACAGTCCTACTTCAGACGCAGTACAGTCCTACTTCAGTACAGTCAGTTTAGTCCTGCTTAAGTCCTGGTTTAGATTATGTTTTAGTCTTGTTTTAGACCTGGTTTAGTTCTGGTTTAGACCCTGTTTTAGTCCTGCTGTAGTCCTGGTTTAGACCCTGTTTTAGTCCTGGTTTAGTTCTGGTTTAGACCCTGTTTTAGTCCTGCTGTAGTCCCTTTTTAGACCTTGTTTTAGTCCTGCTGTAGTCCTGGTTTGGACCTGGTTTAGTCCTGCTGTAGTCCTGCTTAAGTCCTGTTTTGGTGCTCGTGTGGTCATGTCTCTCTCCTCCCTCAGACCGTGCCGTCCCTCCCTCTTTTCCCAAAGCGCTGCAGCGTGTGGCTCAGGCTGTAGGGGGCACTGCGGTGCTGGAGTGCCGCGTGGGCGGCTCTCAGCCTCTGACCGTTTCCTGGTTTAAAGACGGTCGTGAAATCGCGCCACAGGAGCGTTTTTCCACCGAGTTTAACGAAAACACGGCTGTACTCACAATCCGAGGTTTAACTCAGAACGATGCCGGAGAGTTCAGCTGCCGAGCCCAGAACCAGGCCGGAACCAGCCAGACCTCCTCAGAACTCTGCGTCACAGGTCACTGCAGTGCTGCGGTAGACTGGGTTTAGCCCCGGTTTAATCCTGGTTTAATCCTGGTTTAATCCTGGTTTAGTCCTGGTTTAGTCCTGGTTTAGTCCTGGTTTAGTCCTGGTTTAGACCTGGTTTAATCCTGGTTTAGTCCTGGTTTAGTCCTGGTTTAATCCTGGTTCAGTCCTGGTTTAGTCCTGGTTTAGTCCTGGTTTAATCCTGGTTTAGTCCTGGTTCAGTCCTGGTTTAGTCCTGGTTTAATCCTGGTTTAGTCCTGGTTTAAGACTAGTTTAATCCTGGTTTAATCCTGGTTTAGACCTGGTTTAGTCCTGGTTTAGTCCTGGTTTAGTCCTGGTTTAGTCCTGGTTTAATCCTGGTTCAGTCCTGGTTTAATCCTGGTTTAGTCCTGGTTTAGTCCTGGTTTAATCCTGGTTTAGTCCTGGTTCAGTCCTGGTTTAGTCCTGGTTTAATCCTGGTTTAGTCCTGGTTTAAGACTAGTTTAATCCTGGTTTAGTTTTAGATTTGGGCAGATAGTAGTATTATAGCAGCATTAGTGTTAATATTTTAGTAGTAGTAGTAGTAGTAGTGTCGTAATAGCAGTAGTAGTAGTAGTGTTGTAATAGCAGTAGTAGTAGTAGTAGTAGTAGTAGTAGTAGTAGTAGTAGTAGTAGTAGTAGTAGTAGTAGTAGTAGTAGTAGTAGTATATGTAACATAGACCTGGGTGTTTCCTATCACATGACCTGACGTGTTTCTCTTGGCGTGTTCGTGTAGAGCCTCCAGTCTTCTCACTTACGCCCGCTCCTCAGCTCAGCGCTAAACCTGGCTCCAACGTCCTTTTGCGGGCGGAGTTCTCAGGCTCCGCCCCTCTGGTGGTCAGGTGGTTCAAGGAGCAGCGGGAGGTTTTCCCCAGCCCCAAAGCCTCGATTCGGGGCGAGGTGTCCTGGTCCAGCCTGGAGCTTCACACTGTTCGAACCGCGGACTCCGGCTCCTACACCTGCCAGGTGTCCAATGAGGGCGGGAAAACTCTGTGTAGCTCCACCCTCAGTGTGCAAGGTGTGTGATGTCACAGTCACATGATCTGCTCCCAGGTCTTAGACTTGACTTAGTCCTGGTTTAGTCTCTGATCTAGTCCTGGTTCAGCCCTGGTTCAGTCCTGCTGTATTTCTTGAGTAGTCCTGGTCTGATCCTGGGTTTAGATCTCCTCTCAAAACCTGCAGCTTGAGTCCTGGTTCAGTCCTGGTTTAGTCCTAGTTTAGTCCTGGTTCAGTCCTGGTTTAGTCCTGGTTCAGTCTCTGATCTAGTCCTGGTTCAGTCCTGGTTTAGTCCTGGTTTAGTCCTGGTTTAGTCCTGGTTCAGTCCTGGTTCAGTCCTGGTTTAGTCCTGGTTTAGTCCTGGTTCAGTCCTGGTCTAGTCCTGGTTCAGTCCTGGTCTAGTCCTGGTTCAGTCCTGGTCTAGTCCTGGTTCAGTCCTGGTCTAGCCCTGGTCTAGTCCTGGTCTAGTCCTGGTTTAGTCCTGGTTCAGTCCTGGTCTAGTCCTGGTTTAGTCCTGGTTTAGTCCTGGTTCAGTCCTGGTCTAGTCCTGGTTCAGTCCTGGTTCAGTCCTGCTCTAGTCCTGGTTCAGTCCTGGTCTAGTCTTCGTCTTGGTCTAACTTCGTCTTTTGTGCACTTCAGAATGTCCTCATTTTACTCTCAAACTTGAGCCGGAGTGTTTGGTCCGGGTGGGTCAGAGCCTCAGTCTGTCCTGTAAAGTCCAGG
This sequence comes from Periophthalmus modestus, assembly GCA_019594935.1. Taxonomy (NCBI): domain Eukaryota; kingdom Metazoa; phylum Chordata; class Actinopteri; order Gobiiformes; family Gobiidae; genus Periophthalmus; species Periophthalmus modestus. Next base: position 316,937 of record JAIEZT010001300.1, on the reverse strand, counting down.
GCTCTGTTTCTACGGTAACCTGGTCCAAAGACGGTTCTAAGTTAGTCCCGGATCATAACCGGACTCTGATCTTTGATGGGACCTTGGCGTCTCTGAATATAGACCACTGCTCTGAGGAGGACAGTGGAGTGTATGAGTGTGAGGCCCAGAGTGAGGCCGGCTCAGACCGGACCCACTGCAACGTCCGTGTCCAAGGTCAGTCCTGGTTTAGTCCTGGTTTAGTCCTGGTTTGGTCCTGGTTTGGTCCTGGTTTAGTCCTGGTTTAGTCCTGCTTTAGTCCTGGTTTAGTCCTGGTTTGGTCTGGTTTAGTCTTGGTTTAGTCTTGCTTTAGTCCTGGTTTAGTCCTGGCTTAATCCTGGTTTAGTCCTGGTTTAGACCTGGTTTAGTCCTGCTTTAGTCCTGGTTTAGTCCTGCTTAAGTCCTGGTTTAGTCTTGGTTTAGTCCTGCTTTAGTCCTGGTTTAGTCCTGGCTTAATCCTGGTTTAGTCCTGGTTTTTAGTCTTGGTTTAGTCCTGCTTTAGTCCTGGTTTAATCCTGGCTTAATCCTGGTTTAGTCCTGGTTTAGTCTTGGTTTAGTCCTGCTTTAGTCCTGCTTTAGTCCCTCTTTAGTCCTGCTTTAGTCCTGGTTTAGTCCTGGTTTAGTCCTGGTTAAGTCCTGGTTTAGTCCTGGTTTAGTCCTCCTTTAGTCCTGGTTTAGTCCTGCTTTAGTCCTGGTTTAGTCCTGGTTTAGTCCTGCTTTAGTCCTGCTTTAGTCCCTCTTTAGTCCTGCTTTAGTCCTGGTTTAGTCCTGGTTTAGTCCTGGTTTAGTCCTGGTCTAGTCCTGGTTTAGTCCTGGTTTAGTCCTGGTTTAGTCCTGGTTTAGTCCTGGTTTAGTCCTCCTTTAGTCCTGGTTTAGTCCTGGTTTAGTCCTCCTTTAGTCCTCCTTTAGTCCTGGTTTAATCTGGACGTGTGGATCCTTTTGTCGTTGTATTGATAGTTATGTAACTTGTATATTTGCATTTATAAAAACAGACTCAGGTTATTGTTTTATTTAAAGTCTCTTAGGGGCTGTGTGACCCCGCCCTCGCCCCCCCTCACCCCTCTTTGTCTCTGTAGCGCCCCCTGTCTTCACAAAGCCGTTTGCGTCGGCAGAGTTTGTGAAAGGAGCTGAGATGGTGCTGTGTGCAGATGTCTCAGGCTCTGAACCTTTTGAGATGAGTTTTTATCTGAACGAGAAGCTTCAGAGGAGCGACACTCGCAGAACACTCAAAATGGAGGACGGTAAAGTGACGCTCCACGTGAGCGCGTGTGACAGCGCCGACAGCGGCGCCTACAGAGTCCTCCTGACCAATCAGGTCGGAGAATGCAGCTGCACCAGTCACGTGACCGTCACAGGTCAGTCATCTGAGTTAGACCTGCTTCAGACCCTTTTTAGTCCTTTTAAAACCCTGCTTTAGTTCTTATTAAATCCTGCTTTAGTCCTGGTTTAGTCCCTCTTTAGTCCCTCTTTAGTCCTGGTTTAGTCCCTCTTTAGTCCCTCTTTAGTCCTGGTTTAGTCCTGGTTTGGTCCCTCTTTAGTCCCTCTTTAGTCCCTCTTTAGTCCTGCTTTAGTCCCTCTTTAGTCCTGGTTTAGTCCCTCTTTAGTCCTGGTTTAGTCCTGGTTTGGTCCCGGTTTGGTCCCTCTTTAGTCCTGCTTTAGTCCCTCTTTAGTCCTGGTTTAGTCCCTCTTTAGTCCTGGTTTAGTCCCTCTTTAGTCCCTCTTTAGTCCTGCTTTAGTCCCTCTTTAGTCCTGGTTTAGTCCCTCTTTAGTCCCTCTTTAGTCCCTCTTTAGTCCTGGTTTAGTCCCTCTTTAGTCCCTCTTTAGTCCCTCTTTAGTACTGCTTTAGTCCCTCTTTAGTCCCTCTTTAGTCCTGGTTTAGTCCCTCTTTAGTCCCTCTTTAGTCCCTCTTTAGTCCTTTTAGTCCCTCTTTAGTCCTGTTTAGTCCCTCTCCTCTTTAGTCCCTCTTTAGTACTGCTTTTTAGTCCCTCTCTTTAGTCCCTCTTTAGTCCCTCTTTTTTAGTCCCTCTTTAGTCCTGCTTTAGTCCTCTTTAGTCCCTCTTTAGTCTTGATCCCGTCTCGTAGCATCTGCCTCTTCTGTCTCTGACCTCCGTGTGGCCTCCTCCAGACCCTCCCGTGTTCGTGGACGTTCCCCAGGATGTGAGCTGGTCTGTGGGCTCAGACGTGTGCCTGAGGGCCTTAGCGTCTGGATGTCTGCCTCTCACGTTCGTTTGGACCAAAGATGGCACCGAGCTCAGGGAGGACGGCCATTTTAAGGCGTCTGTCGATAATAAATGTGCTGTTCTGAACATTAGAGACGCACAGGCCAGTCACACAGGAACCTATGTGTGCGAGGCTCGGAACCGGGCCGGATCTGACCGAGTCCAAGTCCTGGTCCAGGTCTCAGGTTGGTCCCTCTTCTGTCTGTGTCCTGTCTCTGTCTCAGTGTGTGAGAATGTGAACACAAAATGAAGACTACAAACACTCTCCAACCACACAACACAAGATACCAGGAGGACTTTGGGCCTGCTTTAGTCCTGATTTAGTCATGGTTCAGTCCTAGTTCAGTCCTGGTTCAGTCCTGCTTTAGTCCTGCTTTAGTCCTGGTTCAGTCCTGCTTTAGTCCTGGTTTAGTCCTGCTTTTCAGTCCTGGTTCAGTCCTGCTTTAGTCCTGGTTTAGTCCCTGCTTTAGTCCTCCTTTAGTTTAGTCCTGCTTTTAGTCCTGGTGGTTCAGTCCTGCTTTAGTCCTGATTTAGTCATAGATCAGTCGTAGTTCAGTCCCTGTTCAGTCCTGCTTTAGTCCTGGTTTAGTCCTGCATTAGTCCTGCTTTAGTCCTGGTTTAGTCCTGGTTTAATTCTGGTTTGGTCCTGGTTGAGTCCTGGTTTTGTCATGGTTCAGATTGGTTCTGTCTGTGTTTTAAACCTGTCTGTGATGTCATACCTGATCGTACTGTCTTAGGTTGATCTTGGTTTGGTCATATTTTGGTCCTGGTCCAGTCCCGGTCCAGTTCTGGTCCAGTCCCGGTCCTGTCCTGGTTTTGAATGCTTGGAGTGTCTTTTGTCTCCGTCTCTGTCTGTGTGTTTCTGTTTCAGTGGTTTTGGAGTTTTAAAAAGTGCTTTGCTGATTAAAGCTGATGTTGAATTATCTATTTTATTACATTTTAAATGTTAAGTCTGGTTTTACTATGAGCTGTGGACTTCAGCATGTCCTTAGGTCTGTGGTTTCAATCCTGACCTTGTCCTGGTTTAGTCCTTGCTTTGTCCTGGTTCTGCTCTGGTCCTGCTTTGGTCCTGCTCTGGTCCTGCTCTGGTTCTTCTCTGGTTCTTCTCTGGTTCTGCTCTGATCCTGCTCTGGTCCTGCTCTGGTTCTGCTCTGGTTCTGTTCTAGTTCTTCTCTGGTTCTGCTCTGGTTCTGCTCTGATCCTGCTCTGGTCCTGCTCTGGTTCTGTTTTTGGTTGGTGAAATAAAGATGGCTGCTGTCACTGATTTGTTAAAATTTGGTTGTGTTTTGATATTGCTATGTGGTAAATGCTGCCCCCTACTGGTACAAACTGACACTGCAATGTTCATTTTTCTGTTGTTCAAATGTTCTTCACAGTAAGTAACGCACTCTCACGGTAAATGCTGGCTCAAGTTTCATTTTTTTTCATTGAAAACTCTGCTCTGAAATGTCATAAACTTCTGCTGCTGGTGTCGACAAAGTCTCGGTTTTAGTGCCATTTCAGTCGTGTTTCAGTCCAGGTCTAATCCTTGTGTCGTCCTTGTGTCGTCCTGCTGTAGTTCTGGTCCAGTCTTGGTCCGGTCCTGGTCCTGGTTTAGTCCTGTGTCTGGTCTTTTGCTGTCCTATGGCTGTTGTTCTCATTCATTTCTAAAGGTTCTCTAACTTTATCAGATTTAAACTAATCCAGAGAAGAGACGGTATCGTTCGTTTGTATCGATTCTCAGCGTCTCTCCCGCTGCTTCAGCTTCAGCTCCAGTGCTTCAAAATGTCCGCCGCTCCTGCCTCATTTACTCAACACAATATTGAATTTTCTTTAAAGCTTCTATTTGAATTATAGATTTAGATTTCCTGATGTTTTATTCACCACTCACAAACACAAACGTCTCACAGAATCCTTCTGATAAACGACCTGACGATACGTTTGTGATTAAATCGTTTTAAACTTACATCTTTTCAGTTTCTCACGCATCAGCCACAAAAACACCCAACATCACGTCTCCTTTGCACCAAACCTTTGCCCTGACGTTCCCTCACACTTCTTCATGTTACTACATTTTCCTGCAGTGGCTTTTGGCTCTTTCACAGAATCCGAATCTTTTGGATCGGTTCATTTCAGAGTCGTGCATAACTGGACGACGAGACTCGGACGTGTTTAAACTGGTTCAAATGGAGCGTGGGACAGTTTACTCTTTGGAATGAAGCAGAGTCAAAATAAACATTGTATTACAATAAAAATTATTAAAAAAAAAACAACTGTAAATAATAAATACATAAAAAAATATAGGAAGAAAAAGATTCAGTTCTTTTAAAAATGAGTTTCGGTTCCAGTCGTTCATGTTAAGGAGCCGTTCCAAAGAGCCGAAGTGATTCTGCGGCTCTCCATATTTATAATAACAAACACCATATGAACCTAACCTCTTCTGTGTTTTACACTCGATCACTTTTCACAGCAGTTTTCAGTCGCCTCTTGTTCTGATCTAAACTCACATCGACCGTTTTAAAAGTAGAAATGATGAGACCGTGTCCTCGTCTTTGTGTCTGTTTGTCTTTTTTCTTGTTGGATCATTTCAAGATTTTTAAAGTTCAAATTTTCCTGGAAGCTCCACTCTTTTTTGTGATTAACACTCCTCTCCCCACAGCTCTACAGCGCCCCCTCTCGTCCTCCCCCCTCACGCGCTCCTAACCTTTGACCTCTGACCTCCGCAGAGCCTCCAAAGTTTGTGGTGAAAATGCCGCCTTCTTCGTACGTGAAGCAGCGCGAGGGGCACCGCTTTGAGTGCCAGGTTTACCCTCCCGACGTCGCCATCCGGTGGTTCAAAAACGACACGCAGATCACAGACGGAGGGAACTATCGCATGGCCCTCCTCGACTCCACGGCATATCTGCAGCTCAAGACCACGCGCAACGACGATAGCGGCGTTTACACCTGCGAGGCCTCGAACACGGCGGGTGTGGCCAAGTGCAGCTCTGTGCTCAGTGTGCAAGGTCAGACACGGAGCTCGGAAACACGCCAGGAACATGTGACAAGCATGTGATGAACGAGTGATGACCTCGTGGAAACCATAGACTGTACATATAAACGGACACAGCTAACGCCCTAGCATAGACTGTATATATAAATGGACACAGCTAACGCGCTAGCATAGACTGTATATATAAATGGACACAGCTAACGTGCTAATAGACTGTATATGCTAGCACAGCTAACGTGCTAGACTGTATATATAAATGGACACAGCTAACGCGCTAGCATAGACTGTATATATAAACGGACACAGCTAACGTGCTAGCATAGACCGTATATATAAATGGACACAGCTAACGCGCTAGCATAGACTGTATATATAAATGGACACAGCTAACGTGCTAGCATAGACCGTATATATAAATGGACACAGCTAACGCGCTAGCATAGACTGTATATATAAACGGACACAGCTAACGTGCTAGCATAGACTGTATATATAAATGGACACAGCTAAGACGTGCTAGCTTCGTGGCTTGACTGACAGCTAAGAAGTTTGATTGACAGCCCTGTTGCTAAGTGTCCGCTGCTTCCCGCATCTTCAACAACCTCGCTCCTGATTGGCTCTTTGGATTTCCAAATATGGTCCCTGGCTCCAGATTAGCTGCTATACCTGCTCTAGCCCCGATGAGCTTCATTTGGAGCTGAAGCTGTGGCTGACGTCACACTCAGTCCGCTTCTTTATACAGTCTATGGTGGAAACGTGTGGTAAGGTGTGGTAAAGGTGTGGTAAAGGTGTGTGCTCCACGTCCTGCACGATCTCCAGAATGGACCTTCTCTGTGCAGCATCTGGAATGTGACCGTATCGTGTGACCGTATCATGTGACCGTATCATGTGACCGTACCGTGTGACCATATCATGTGACCGTATCATGTGACCCTGTGTGTGTTAGGGCTGAGACAAACAGTCTACCTTTTTCTCTGAAGTATTGATCGTTAAAACAAAGGCCAGACGTGGGTAGAGTAGTCAAACCCCAGCAGTACGAGCGTGTACAAGGCTCCGCCCACAAGCCTACGTCATTCGTGCTCTTACACAATGATTCTCCATAATTAATAATACCCCACAGAAGTAAATACCTCCTCTTTAATACCCCACAGAAGTAAATACCCCCTCTTTAATACCCCACAGAAGTAAATACCCCCTCTTTAATACCCCACAGAAGTAAATACCTCCTCTTTAATACCCCTAGCCTAATGCGATCTGCTAGTCCAGCCCTAACAGTCTTTTCTTCGTTTTTTTCAAAAGTGGTCTTGCATGCTCTTTACGTCGTCTCGTGTTCTTTCATCTTTGTGGCATGGACCCAGCATGACCCAAAGTCCCAGTCCTGGTCCCAGTCTTAAACTCAGTCTTAAACCCGGTCTTGATCCCCAGAGGCCCCGTCGTTCACCAAAACCCCAGCGGCGGTGGAGGGAGTGGTTGGTAAAGAGATCAGCCTTTACTGCGAGTTCTGCGGACCTCCTCCGTTCACTGTGAGCTGGTACAAGGATCAGCGCCCTCTGCAGGAGAGCCACAAGTACAGGATGGTGACGGAGAGCAGGTGCAGCACCCTCCATGTGATGGCGCTGCAGCACAGAGACGAAGGCGTGTACGAGTGCAGAGTGTCTAATAATGTGGACACTGACACGTGTCGAGCTAAAGTCTCACTCCGAGGTAAACCACGAACTACCACCAACTACGACAATCGCAGACATCATTCCCCAATTTGAGCCATCTGCCAAATCTGCGTCAGTCTTGCTAGTCATTAGCTTGACGCTAGGCTCACAGCATCAAGCTACTGACTAGCAAGCGCAGATACATTTTCTGACTCAATTTGGGGAATGGCAGGCTCTTTGCGTTCCCCTACATTCCTTCATCTTGTATTCCTGACCCCTGACTTCTGACCTCTACCCTTCGCCGCTCAGAGTCCGCCTCCTTCGTGAAGAGACTGACGGACCAAACCGTGCGCGTGGGCGAATCGCTCAAACTCAGCGCCACAGTGCGAGGAACCGAACCTCTGACCCTGACGTGGATCCAAGAGCCTGACCAAGTGCTGCGTGAGGGCGTGAATCGAACCATCACCTTCGAACGAAACGTGGCCACACTCACGGTGCCCAAAGCAGAGGCAAGGAGTGGCGGCCGGTACATGCTCCGACTGAAGAGCGAAGGAGGCGTCACCGAGTGCAGCGCCAATGTCACCGTGCTAGGTCTGTAACCATGGCAACCACAAAAACAACGTTAAACAATAGCTCAGTCCTGCTGGCTCCAAGGGAAGGAGGATTTATAACTACAATCGCAATTAAGGCCGTAACTATGATTGTAACTACGATGATAACTATGACCATAACTGAGGTCGTAACTATGATTGTAACTCTGACGGTAACGAAGGTCGAAACTACGGCCGTAACTAAGGTCGTAACTATGGTAACTACGATCTCAACGAAGGTCGTAACTATGATTGTAACTACAACCGTTACTAAGGTCGTAACTATGATTATAACTATGACCGTAACTAAGGTCGTAACTATGATTGTAACTACAACCGTTACTAAGGTCGTAACTATGATTATAACTATGACCGTAACTAAGGTCGTAACTATGATTGTAACTACAGCTGAAACTAAGGTCTAACTATGATTGTAACTACAGCCATAACTAAGGTCGTAACTATGATTGTAACTACGACCGTAACTAAGGTCGTAACTACAATTGTAATTATGATTATAACTATGAGTGTAGCGAAGGTTTTAACTATGATTGTAACTACAGCTGCAACGAAGGTCGTAACTATGATTGTAACTACAGCCGTAATTTAGGTCGTAACAATGATTGTAACTACAGCCGAAACTAAGGTCTAACTATTATTGTAACTACAGCCGTAACTAAGGTCATAAGTATGATTGTAAATACAGTCGTAATTGAGCTAGTAACTATGATTGTAACTACAGCCGTAGCTAAGGTCGTAAGAATGATTGTAACTACAGCCGAAACTAAGGTCGTAACTATGGTTGGAAATACAGTCGTAACTAAGGTCGTAACTATGATTGTAACTACGACCGTAACTAAGGTTGTAACGATGATTGTAACTAAAGCCGTAAATAAGGTTGTAACAATGATTGTAACTACAGCCGAAACTAAGGTCTAACTATTATTGTAACTACAGCCGTAACTAAGGTCATAAGTATGATTGTAAATACAGTCGTAATTGAGCTAGTAACTATGATTGTAACTACAGCCGAAACTAAGGTCATGACTATGATTGTAACTACAGCCGTAATTATGGTTGGAAATACAGTCGTAACTAAGGTCGTAACTATGATTGTAACTACGACCGTAACTAAGGTCGTAACAATGATTGTAACTAAAGCCGTAACTAAGGTCGTAACTATGATCGTAACTACAGCCGTAACCAAGGTCATGACTATGATTGTAACTACAGCCATAACTAAGGTTGTAACTACAATTGTAACTACAACCGTAACTAAGGTCGTAACTATGATTGAAACTATGACCGTAACTAAGGTCGTAACTACGAGTGTAACTAGAGCCGAAACTAAGGTTGTAACTATGATTGTAAGTACAGCCGTAACTAAGGTCGTAACTATGATTGTAACTACAGCCGTAACTAAGGTCGTAACTATGATTGTAACTACAGCCATAACTAAGGTTGTAACTACAATTGTAACTACGACCGTAACTAAGGTCGTAACTATGATTGAAACTATGACCGTAACTAAGGTCGTAACTACGAGTGTAACTACAGCCGAAACTAAGGTCATAACTATGATTGTAACTACAGCCATAACTAAGGTTGTAACTATGATTGTAACTACAGCCGTAACTATGATTGTAACTACAGCCGTAACTAAGGTCGTAACTATGATTGTAACTACAGCCATAGCTATGAGTGTAACTACAGCCGTAACTAAGGTCGTAACTACAATTGTAACTACGATTATAACTATGACTGTAGCGAAGGTTTTAACTATGATTGTAACTACAGCTGCAACGAAGGTCATAACTATGATTGTAACTACAGCCGTAATTTAGGTCGTAACAATGATTGTAGCTACAGCCGAAACTAAGGTCTAATTATTATTGTAACTACAGCCGTAACTAAGGTCATAAGTATGATTGTAAATACAGTCGTAATTGAGCTAGTAACTATGATTGTAACTACAGCCGTAACTAAGGTCGTAACTATGATTGTAACTACAGCCGTAACTAAGGTCGTAACTATGATTGTAACTACAGCCGTAATTTAGGTCGTAACAATGATTGTAGCTACAGCTGAAACTAAGGTCTAACTATTATTGTAACTACAGCCGTAACTAAGGTCTTAAGTATGATTGTAAATACAGTCGTAATTGAGCTAGTAACTATGATTGTAACTACAGCCGTAATTTAGGTCGTAACTATGATTGTAACTACAGCCGTAACTAAGGTCGTAACTATGATTGTAACTACAGCCGTAATTTAGGTCGTAACAATGATTGTAGCTACAGCCGAAACTAAGGTCTAATTATTATTGTAACTACAGCCGTAACTAAGGTCATAACTATGACCATAACTAAGATTGTAACTAAGGTCATAGCTATAATTGTAACTATGATTATAACTATGACCGTAGCGAAGGTCATAACTATGATTATAACTCTGACTGTAACGACGGTTGGAACTATGATTGTAACTAAGGTCATAATTATGATCGTAACTCTGATGGTAACGAAAGTCATAACTATAATTGTAACTAAAGTCATAACCAAGGACAAAAAAGCTCTTCAGATCCTTGTCAAACATTAAACTTTGAATAACAAAGTTTATTGAAACCAAAATTAAACCAAAAATATAAATAAAACTATGATCGAAGTGTTTTTAAAACTTCACAAATAAATGAGTCTGATCCTTTTAATCTACAAACAAAACGACCTCTGAAAGCAGCATCTGCTTTTCATATTTAAACATGTTTAAACCCTCTGAGAGCCAGCGGGACCCTCTTGTTCAAACCCGGTCTAAACCCGGTGGAACCCCAGTCTAACCCTTTCTTTAACTGACCCTAGAACCGCCCCAGATCCTGGACTTCCCCGAGTCTTTGGGCGTTAAGTCTGGAGAGAGCATATCCATCGAGGTCCAAGTGAGCGGGACTCCAGAACTCAAAACTAAATGGTTAAAGGGCGATCAGGAGCTGAAGCCTGGGCCCAAGTACCAGACCAGTTTCAGTAAGAAAACCGCGGTCCTGAAGATCAGGTCTCTGGACAAACCGGACTCAGGAGAGTACCGTTTGCAGGTGTCCAATGGCGTGGGCACAGCCGTGAGTAAAACCAAGGTCACTGTATCAGGTCAGTCTGCGGAGGGCGCTATCGCACCAGCGGGGTCTCACCAGAAGAGTCGGATTCAACACAATCATTCAAATCTATCTTAAAACGTTGTGAAACAAAAGTGCGTTTTTAAAATCTGCGTCTTTCTTCAAACGAGTCACAAAAAACTAAAGATAAATGATCAACTTTAACCTAAAACTACTTTGAGAATGTCCAAAGAAAATCATCTTTTTTTCAGAATTCAGACGTGTCACATGAGCTTTTTCAGACCTGCCCAAAACCACGAACAACAGGAAACGTTCTCAGAATATGTGAGTTTAGAATGAAGAGTCTGACTTCTGTGCTGATATAAGCCTGTGTTAGTGAGCGCTATGAGCTAACACCGCAACGCCACGACACCACGCAACAACGCCATGACACCACGCAACAACGCCATGCCAAAACACCTCGACACAACACCATGCAACAACGCCACAACACCATGACATCACGCAACAATGCCACAACACCACGCAACAACGCCATGACACACCATGACACCACGCAACAACGCCACACCAAAAGACCACGACGCCACGGAACAATGTCACGACACAATACCACGCAACAACCCCCGCCAAAACACCACAACATGACACAACGCCACGCCAAAACACCACAACACCACGCAACAACGCCACGCCAAAACACCACAACACCACGCAACAACGCCACGCCAAAACACCACAACACCACAACCCCACACAACAATGCCACAACACCACGCAAACACACCACGCAACAACGGCAAAACACCACAAAACAACTCCACACAACAGAACAACGCCACACTAGGATGCCCCAACACAACTCCACACTACTCGTGCTTAGCTTTGCTCGAACTCACCTCTTTCACAAAAAACTAAAACTGCAATTTTCAAACTAAATCATGATTTTTTTTGGTTTGTTTGTTTGTTTTTCTGCGTGTTATGAGATCGTGACAAAGCCACGAGATTTTAGTCCTAATTTAGTCCTGGTTAAGTTTTGGTTCAGTCCTAGAGTAGTCCTGGTTCAGTTCTTCTTTAGTCCTGGTTTAGTCCAGTTTTAGTCAAGTTTTAGTTCTGGTTTAGTCCAGTTTTAGTTCTGGTTTAGTCCTGGTTTAGTCCAGTTTTAGTTCTGGCTTAGTCCAGTTTTAGTTCTGGTTTAGTCCAGCTTTAGTCCAGTTTTTCTTCTGATTTAGTCCAGCTTTAGTCCAGTTTTACTTCTGGTTTGCTTTATTGTGTAGGTTTCATTCAGAAACTGAACAGAGCGAGCAGTGGATCGATACATAACATAAAAAAACTCACCTCTGTATCAAACTTTTTATAACGTCTAAAATCATTTCTCAAAAAAAAACCAAAAATAAATGGTAGAATATTTTCGAGTTGGTCCAGACTTGGGCAGAAGCCTCGTTGGTGCGGCCTACACGTCTTGGTACATTTAATATCACTGCATAAACTTAAACCTGCTGTCCGGCCTCAGACAAAGTCATCCCTCCCTCTTTCGTGCGTAAACTCCGCGACGTTCCGCTGGTGTCCGGGCGTCCCGCGGAGCTGGAATGTCGTGTGTCGGGATCGGCTCCTCTGTCCGTGTCCTGGACTCATAACGGGAACGAGGTCAAACCCGGAGTCAGCTTCCGGCCCAGCTTCACCGACAACACCTGTCGCCTGCATCTGCCGAGCGTGAGCCAGGCAGAGGCAGGTGAATACAGGTGCATCGCCAAAAACGCCGCCGGCAGCACCGAGACGAAGGCAAAGGTCACGGTCACAGGTACAACATCAGCAAATCAGTATATCAGTATATCACACAATACCAACGCGGCCCAGAGCTGAAGGAACTAAGGACTCCGTTTGTTTAGTAATGGGAGAGCATCTGACACACAGAGAGGGCATCTGACACACAGAGAGGGCATCTGACACACAGAGAGGGCATCTGACACACAGAGAGGGCATCTGACACACAGAGAGGGGACCTGACACACAGAGAGGGCATCTGACACACAGAGAGGGCATCTGACACACGGAGAGGGCATCTGACACACAGAGAGGGCATCTGACACACAGAGAGGGGACCTGACACACAGAGAGGGCATCTGACACACAGAGAGGGCATCTGACACACAGGGAGGGCATCTGACACACAGAGACGGGACCTGACACACAGAGAGGGCATCTGACACACAGGGAGGGCATCTGACACACAGAGAGGGCATCTGACACACAGAGAGGGCATCTGACACACACAGAGAGGGCATCTGACACACAGAGAGGGCATCTGACACACAGAGAGGGGACCTGACACACACAGAGGGCATCTGACACACAGAGAGAGGGCATCTGACACACACAGAGAGGGCATCTGACACACAGGGAGGGCATCTGACACACGGGGGGGAGGGCATCTGACACACAGAGAGGGGACCTGACACACAGAGAGGGCATCTGACACACACAGGGAGGGCATCTGACACACAGAGAGGGCATCTGACACACAGGGAGGGCATCTGACACACAGAGAGGGCATCTGACACACAGGGAGGGCATCTGACACACAGAGAGGGCATCTGACACACAGAGAGGGCATCTGACACACAGGGAGGGCATCTGACACACAGAGAGGGGTGGAAACAGACGGAGTTCTTGCTCTCACTTTGTACCTACTCGTGACCTCTGACCTCTGACCTCTCACCGCGCTCCAGAGCCGGCCTGTTTCATAGAGACACCAAAGGACGCCGTGACTCTGGCCGGAAAGAGCGTATCGTTCAGTGTGCAGTTCAGAGGACAGCGCCCCCTGGAGGTGAAGTGGTTCCGCGGGTCTCAGGAGCTGGTGCACGGCCGCGGCGGCGTCGAGATCCAAGTCAAACAGGACTCGAGCGTTTTGAGTCTGAGTAAAGTCCAGATGAGTCAGAGCGGAGAGATCACCTGTCTGCTCCAGAACGAGGCAGGAAAAGTCACCTGCCACGCCCAGCTCTACGTCAAAGGTGTGTCCACAAATATGACATCATCACTTCAAAAGCGACATCATCAAATGTGACATCGTGGTGTCACATGACAGGTCACATGACATCGTGGTGTTCAGGTGTGACCTGCTCTGCTCCAGGAGAACCTGTTAGAACAGGTTTATTTTTGTAAATCCGTCTCACATAACAGTGCCTCAAATACTCGTTTTATTCACTTGTATTTGATTTAAACCCAACCTCCGTCTGTTTTTCCGTATTACGTAACATTTTTAAAACTTTGCATCTTGTATTTTCCAATCAACATTTTGCTGTTTGCTTCGCTCCTAAAGGACATTTTAAAAATTCTTTGCTGCCTTCTTCTAATGAACCCACACGTTTACAAAACACATCTCAACACTTTCCACGAGAACTTCTGTGGAACCAAAAGTATAAATCCCACAGTGACACAGTGACAGTTCTTCTAGAGCAGAGGAGGTTCAACCCGACCCAGACCTTAAACCCGGTCTAACCCCGGTCCTTGTCCCGGACTCTCTCGGTCCCTCAGAGCCCGTGCGTTTCGTGAAGCGTCTGCGTGACCTCTCGGCGGAGCTTGGGCGCCCGTTGCGTTTGGAGGTGACGTTCTCGGGGACTCCGCCCACTCACGTGACCTGGACCAAAGACGGAAAGTTGATCTGGGCCTCGTACCAGTACAATGTCCACTCCACCGGCTCGTCCTCCATCTTAGAAGTCCTGAACTCCGACCGCCTCCAGGCCGCCGGCGTCTACGGCATTACCATCGACAACGGGGTCGGAACAGACACGTGCCAGGCCACCGTCACCATGCTGGGTAAAGAGCGCCTCCTTCAGGGGAAAGATGATAATGGGAAAGGATCAGGCTGGCAACAGCGCCATCCACAGGGAAGAGAAGCATATAACAGTCTATCTATGGAGACTACAACTTCAGAGGCAGCTTCAGTGTTTCTTTAGTCCTGGTTTAGTCCAGTTTTAGTCCTGGTTTAGTCCAGTTTTAGTCCTGGTTTAGTCCAGTTTTAGTCCAGTTTTAGTCCAGTTTTAGTCCTGGTTTAGTCCAGTTTTAGTCCTGGTTTAGTCCAGTTTTAGTCCAGTTTTAGTCCTGGTTTAGTCCAGTTTTAGTCCAGTTTTAGACCTGGTTTAGTCCAGTTTTAGTCCAGTTTTAGACCTGGTTTAGTCCAGTTTTAGTCCAGTTTTAGACCTGGTTTAGTCCAGTTTTAGACCTGGTTTAGTCCAGTTTTAGTCCAGTTTTAGTCCAGTTTTAGTCCTGGTTTAGTCAAATTTAAGTCTTTGTTCAGTTTCAGTTTTAGTCCTTTCTTAGACGTTTGACCCTAACCCCGGTGCGTTCCGTAGAGCGTCCGTACTTCCCCGAGCCGCTGCGCCCCCTGGAGGTGATGGTTGGTGGGGCGGTGCAGCTGTCGTGTTGTGTTCGTGGGACTCCGGAGATCTCCGTTTCGTGGTTCAGAGGAGACTGCGCCCTCTTCCCCTCCAACCGCCTTAAGATGGACTTTAAACAGGGCTGTGCCACCTTAAACATCAGCAGCGCCACCACAGGTGACCTCGGGAAGTACACGCTCAAAGCCACCAACGCTGTGGGGGAAAACCAGTGCAGCGCCATCCTCAGCGTGCAAGGTGAACTGCACCCAGATGCCCCACTGTCCAAAGAAAGGGTGTTTATACACACAGGGATCAATATGGCTGAAAACACGCGGGCTCCTACGTCGACGAAACAAATATTAAAATTAAAACCAAAAAACATAGGAATCAGTGTCTAAAAAATACACGAGAAGAGTGAAAAATGTGAAACTGCTTTTTATGACCTGATCCATAACATTCAAAATACTGTTTATTATACTACTATACTATTTAAATGCCTTCAACAAAGTCTAAATACTAATATCTTTAGTAAACCTGTACGAGGAAGAAAAGAACATGGACTGATATCTGCTTTAGTCCAGATTTAGTCCTGGTTTAGTCCTGATTTAGACCCGGTTTAGTCCTGCTTTAGTCCTGGTTTAGTCCAGGTTTAGTCCTGCTTTAGTCCTACTTTAGTCCTACTTTAGTCCTGCTTTAGTCCAGGTTTAGTCCTGCTTTAGTCCTGCTTTAGTTCTACTTTAGTCCTACTTTAGTCCTGTTTTAGTCCAGGTTTAGTCCTACTTTAGTCCAGGTTTAGTCCTGCTTTACTAATCTCTTAGACACGTTTGTTTTTTAACATTATAAGTCTCATAACTGATAGGACCTTTGTGTATTTACGGCTCCATCTTAAATCCTCTCGTCTCTCTGACCTCTGACCCTGTACCTGTTGCGTTCAGCCATTTTGATTTCCATCCTTCCTTCTTCATCCCTCTCTCTCTAGAGTCTGTACTTATTCTCCTTAGCTCTTATCGTTAGCTCTAACCTTTGACCCTTACCCAGAGCCCCCGCGCTTCGTGCAGCCGCTCTGTGACCTCTCCTTCTGCGTGGGCAAACCGCTGGTGCTGGCCTGCTCCTACACGGGCAGCCAGCCCGCCAGCGCCACCTGGAGGAAGGACGGGAAGTTCATCTGGGCCTCGTACAAATACAACGTAAAGACCACGAGCTCGCTGTGCGTCCTGGAGGTCCTGAACTCGGACCGAGAGGAGGCGCAGGGCCAGTACTCCTGTGAGATCACCAACGCAGCCGGGAGCGACGTGTGCAAAGCTAACGTCACGCTAGGTACGCTACAGGCTAACCTCAGGCTAGCCTCAGGTCTCCGTAGCGACATGTTTACACCTTTAAACTGTGTAGTTCTATGAGGCACAATCAGAGGCGTCGGCTCACGTCTGCAGCCAATCACGTTTGAGTGTGTAGCGTTCATCCCATGGCTCCATTTTGAGTCAGTGTTTTGTTTTGTTCTGAACAGGATTTGAGTTTTACAGCAAACATTCGACTGATCCATTATTTCGCAGTATCTGAACTCTCTTAATGCTGATTTCAGAACCGTTTCTTTCTGGAAACTTAGCGCCTCTGCTCCTTTTTTCTCTTTGTACAATATATTTCCATATTTAGATTTGACCAAAATAGCCAAAGCTTTTGCTGCAGCCGATGACATCACTCTGCTTGATTCATAACGCTCTCTGATTGGTCGCTTCACTTCTCTGCTAAAGCTAATGCTAATGCTGTTCTTTACTGTTCACACCTGTGTTAACCTGCTTCATCACCTGTTCACCTGTCTCTCCTCTTTCACCTGTTCATTCTGCTGTCTCACCTCACCTGCCCCTCACCTGCCCCTCAGAGCCCCCGCGCTTCACACAGCCTCTCCAGGATGTGTTCTTCCGAGTGCGCGAGCCGTTAGCGCTGGAGGCGTCGTTCACGGGCAGTAAACACATTTCCGTCACGTGGAAAAAAGACGATAAACTGATCTGGGCTTCGTACAAATACAACGTGAAAACCACAGACACCTCGAGTCGTCTGGAGGTGCTAAACTCTGACCGAGAGGAGGCGCAAGGAACCTACACCTGCCACATCTCCAACAAGGCCGGCACAGACAGCTGCAGTGCCACCGTCAGGCTCGGTAATGAACTGCACCTGGAAAAGTGTCTCACAAAAAGAGAGGGAAAACACGTAACAACATGTGATTTAGTCCTGGTTTAGTCCTGGTTTAGTCCTGGTTTAGACCTGGTTTAGTCCAGTTTTAGTCCAGTTTTAGTCTTGATTTAGTCCTGGTTTAGTCCTGGTTTAGACCTGGTTTAGTCCAGTTTTAGTCCTGGTTTAGACCTGGTTTAGTCCAGTTTTAGTCCTGGTTTAGACCTGGTTTAGTCCAGTTTTAGTTCTGGTCCAGTTCGTGTCCCTGTAGCTAACATGCTAACTGTTGTAGAACCGGTGCGTTTCGTGCGGCGTCTGCGTAACTCCTTCTACAAACTGGGGCGACCTTTGACCCTGGAGTGCGAGTTTGCCGGGAGCCAGCGCATCTACGTGTCCTGGAGGAAAGATGGCCGCCCCATCTGGGCTTCGTACAAATACAACGTAAAGACGACGGATCGCACGAGTGCGCTGACGATTCTGAACTGTGACAGTCGAGACGCCATCGGGAAGTACTCGTGTGAGGTGGAGAACGCACAGAACAGCGCCACCTGCTGCTGCCTCGTGCGCATAGGTAACTAACAACAGCCCTACTAACTTCACACTGAGCTCACACCTGAGAGTACGACAGGTAACACACACACCTGAGAGTACGACAGGTAACACGCACACCTGAGAGTACGACAGGTAACACACACACCTGAGAGTACGACAGGTAACACGCACACCTGAGAGTACAACAGGTAACACGCACACCTGAGAGTACGACAGGTAACAAACACAACTGAGAGTACGACAGGTAACAAACACAACTGAGAGTACGACAGGTAACACACACACCTGAGAGTACGACAGGTAACACACACACCTGAGAGTACGACAGGTAACACGCACACCTGAGAGTACGACAGGTAACACGCACACCTGAGAGTACGACAGGTAACACACACACCTGAGAGTACGACAGGTAACACGCACACCTGAGAGTACGACAGGTAACACGCACACCTGAGAGTACGACAGGTAACACGCACACCTGAGAGTACGACAGGTAACACGCACACCTGAGAGTACGACAGGTAACACGCACACCTGAGAGTACGACAGGTAACACGCACACCTGAGAGTACGACAGGTAACACACACACCTGAGAGTACGACAGGTAACACGCACACCTGAGAGTACGACAGGTAACACGCACACCTGAGACGTACGACAGGTAACACACACACACCTGAGAGTACGACAGGTAACACGCACACCTGAGAGTACGACAGGTAACACGCACACCTGAGAGTACGACAGGTAACACACACAGAGGCCACACTAAACCCAGACTCTCACACCTGCCCCCTGCTGTTACCTGCTGTTACCTGCTGTTACCTGCTGTTACCTGCTGACACACCTGTCCACTCCCTCCTAACCCTCAGAGCCTGTACACTTTACCTGTCCTCTCCGTGACACCACCTATCGCCTGGGGGGGGCGCTCTCGCTGTACTGCGGCTTCAGCGGGTCTCCGCCCGTGTACGTGTCCTGGAGAAAAGATGGCCGCCCCATCTGGGCTTCGTACAAATACAATGTTAAGAAGACAGAGGACTCGTGCGTGCTGGAGGTGCTGAACGCCGACCGAGAGGAGGCGCAAGGAACCTACACCTGCGAGATCTCCAACTCTGAGAACACGGCCGCCTGCTCCGCTGAAGTGACGCTAGGTAACCGTAGAACGAGGGTTCATGGAGAAAAGACCAGACACAGAAAGGGCCGAGCGAGATTAAAGATCAGAAAAATACGAGCAGATATAAAAGTCAGATTTCTGTAATGCTGTGTTTTAAACGCTTTGTTCCTGGTTCTCTCTCTTCTTCAGGTTTTTATTAATGTGATTTTATACTTTTCTTTAACTCAATGCCCCTCTTTAGTGTGTGGTGTTCTAACCTCGTGTTAAAATGAGATTTGAGGTGGTGTTTTGGTTGGTGTTGGTGTTCTTTATATTTGCTCGTTGGGTTCTCGTCTGCTGTTTAAAGTTTTTTTTTTTTTAGATTTCTGCTCCTCGTTGGGACATTGTTTGAGTGATTTGTGACATGTTTTGTGGTTCGTTTGTTCTGCTGCTTAAAGAGGAGGTGTTCTGTTCACTCATGCTTAAAGAGGAGGTGTTCTGTTCACTCAGACTTAAAGAGGAGGTGTTCTGTTCACTCAGGCTTAAAGAGGAGGTGTTCTGTTCACTCAGACTTAAAGAGGAGGTGTTCTGTTCACTCATGCTTAAAGAGGAGGTGTTCTGTTCACTCAGGCTTAAAGAGGAGGTGTTCTGTTCACTCATGCTTAAAGAGGAGGTGTTCTGTTCACTCAGACTTAAGAGGAGGGTGTTCTGTTCACTCAGGCTTAAAGAGGAGGTGTTCTGTTCACTCATGCTTAAAGAGGAGGTGTTCTGTTCACTCAGGCTGTTCAAAAAGAGGAGGTGTTCTGTTCACTCAGGCTTAAAGAGGAGGTGTTCTGTTCACTCAGGCTTAAAGAGGAGGTGTTCTGTTCACTCAGACTTAAAGAGGAGGTGTTCTGTTCACTCATGCTTAAAGAGGAGGTGTTCTGTTCACTCAGACTTAAAGAGGAGGTGTTCTGTTCACTCAGACTTAAAGAGGAGGTGTTGTGTTCACTCAGACTTAAAGAGGAGGTGTTGTGTTCACTCAGACTTAAAGAGGAGGTGTTCTGTTCACTCAGACTTAAAGAGGAGGTGTTCTGTTCACTCAGACTTAAAGAGGAGGTGTTCTGTTCACTCAGACTTAAAGAGGAGGTGTTCTGTTCACACTCAGACTTAAAGAGGAGGTGTTTGTGTTCACTCAGACTTAAAGAGGAGGTGTTGTGTTCACTCAGACTTAAAGAGGAGGTGTTCTGTTCACTCAGACTTAAAGAGGAGGTGTTCTGTTCACTCAGACTTAAAGAGGAGGTGTTGTGTTCACTCAGACTTAAAGAGGAGGTGTTCTGTTCACTCAGACTTAAAGAGGAGGTGTTCTGTTCACTCAGACTTAAAGAGGAGGTGTTCTGTTCACTCAGACTTAAAGAGGAGGTGTTCTGTTCACTCAGGCTTAAAGAGGAGGTGTTCTGTTCACTCAGACTTAAAGAGGAGGTGTTCTGTTCACTCAGACTTAAAGAGGAGGTGTTCTGTTCACTCCGGAGGTGCCAGGTTATAGCAAAGATTATCTAGACTTTAACGTGTGCGTGATGCTAACGTGTGCGTGATGCTAACGTGTGCGTGATGCTAACCTGTGCGTGATGCTAACGTGTGCGTGATGCTAACGTGTGCGTGATGCCTCCGCCCAGAGCCCGTGCGGTTCTCCAGGCCGCTCCAGGACGTGTGCTTCAGGGTGGGTCAGCCGCTGAGCCTGAGGGTGGGCTACGCCGGCAGCCCGCGCATCCACGTGTCCTGGACCAAGGACGACAAACCCATCTGGGCCTCGTACAAGTACAACGTCAAGAAAACTGACCGATCCTGCGTCCTGGAAGTGCTCAACGCCGACCGCGAGGAAGCCAGGGGGCGCTATACCTGCCACATCTCCAACAGCAGCAGCCAGGCCGAGTGCAGCGCTAACGTCACGCTCGGTAACACGCCACTAACATGCTAATAATGCTCCAACAACATGCTAATTCTCCCGGGCTAACAGGCTAATTAAAGCATTTAGCTAATGTAGCATCTGCAGCACAGTTTAATAAGTCACAGGTGAAATCCACCAGTACACAGCATGTTACTCCAGGAAAAGTACTTTTACTTCAATAAGAAGCAGGAGTAAAAGTATGCTGCTAAAAAAGTACTCTGAGAAGTACAATTCCTTAAAAAGTTACTTGAGTAGATATATCTGAGTAAATGTACCTGAGTAAAAGTACTTGAGTCAAAGTACTCGAGTACTCCTCACTGGGTTAAATGCCGTGTTATGAAACATTTAGGTGTAATTCATAAAATGTTTAAGTACTTTTATATTTTTATCTATCAACTATAATTAAAATAATGTTATTTCAGTTTAAAGATTTTATACTTTCATCTATAATTAAAAAAATTAAAATAATTAAACTGTTGCTTCAGTCGTCTTCAGGTGAAACAGCTGCAGCTTCAGGAGTTTTGCTCTAACTCTGCTTTGTACCTCCTCCTCTCCCTGGAACTCCTCCTCCTTCTCCTCCCTCTCTCCCATGGAACTCCATATCCTCTCACCTTGCTCCTCCTTCTCCACCTTGCTCCTCTCTTTCACCTTGCTCCTCCTCCTTGCTCCTCCTTCTCCCCCTTGCTCCTCTCTTTCACCTTGCTCCTCCTTCTCCACCTTGCTCCTCCCTTTCACCTTGCTCCTCCTTCTCCACCTTGCTTCTCCCTCTCACCTTGCTCCTCCACCCTGCTCCTCCTCCTTCTCACCTTGCCCCTCCCTCTCACCTTGCTCCTTCCTTTTACCTTGCTCCTCCCCCTTGCTCCTCCCTCTCACCTTGCTCCTCCTCATTGCTCCTCCTCCTTTCTCCTCCCTCTCACCTTGCTCCTCCACCCTGCTCCTCCCCCTTGCTCCTCCCCAGAGCCTGTGTGCTTCGTGACTCCCCTGCAGGACACCTCCTTCTCCCTGGGGCAGCCTTTAGCTCTAGAGTGTCATTTCTCTGGGAGTCAGAGGATCCATGTGACGTGGACCAAAGACGAGCGTCCCATCTGGGCCTCGTACAAGTACAACGTGAAGACCACACCCACTTCCTGTCGCCTCGAGGTCCTCAACTCCGACCGAGAGGAGGCGCAAGGAAAGTACAGCGTCACCATCTCCAACAGCTGCAGCACGGCCACCAGCGACGCTTTTGTGCTGTGTAGAACAAAGAAGAGAGGTACTAATACTGCAAAGACTACTGCAAATACTGCAATTATGACTGTTACAGGTACTACTTTACCTTAATGACTACTACTACTACCTAAAACCTAAAAAGTACTTCTAATGTTCTCATCTTCAGACTGGACTTAGTACTGCTGTAACATACCTTTCACTAACGCTGCCTTCACCCTCTGCTTTATAACCTCCCTCCTCCTCTTCCTCCTTCTCTCCTCCTCCTTTTCTGCTCCTCCTCCTCGCCTCTAACCCTCACTCCCTCCACCGCCGCAGAGCTCCCCCACTTTGTGCGTAAACTGGAGAACACCACATTCTGCCTGGGAGAGGCGCTGTCTCTGCGTGTGGCGTTCAGAGCCTCAGAGCGCGTCAGTGTGAGCTGGAGGAAAGATGGCCGCCCCATTTGGGCCTCGTACAAATACAATGTGAAGACGACGGATTGCAGCTGTGTCCTGGACGTGCTGAACGCCGACCGCGAGGACGCTAGGGGGCGCTACAGCTGTGAGATCACCAACAAGGACGGCTCTGACAGCTGCCACGCCTATGTCACGCTAGGTAACATGGCTAACACGCTCTGTCACATTAGGTAACACGGCTAACACGCTCTGTCACACTAGGTAACACGGCTAACACGCTCTGTCACGCTAAGTAATACGGATAACACGCTCTGTCACGCTAACTAATACGGATAACACGCTCTGTCACACTAGGTAACATGGCTAACACGCTCTGTCACGCTAGGTAACACGGCTAACACACTCTGTCACAGTAGGTAACATGGATAAACACGCTCTGTCACACTAACACGCTAACACGCTCTGTCACACTAGGTAACACGGCTAACACGCTCTGTCACGCTAAGTAATACGGATAACACGCTCTGTCACGCTAACTAATACGGATAACACGCTCTGTCACACTAGGTAACATGGCTAACACGCTCTGTCACGCTAGGTAACACACGGCTAACACGCTCTGTCACAGTAGGTAACATGGCTAACACGCTCTGTCACACACTAGGTAACACGGCTAACACGCTCTGCCACAGTAGGTAACATGGCTAACACGCTCTGTCACACGCTAGTAACACGGCTAACACGCTCTGTCACAGTAGGTAACATGGCTAACACGCTCTGTCACACTAGGTAACATGGCTAACACGCTCTGTCACAGTAGGTAACATGGCTAACACGCTCTGTCACACTAGGTAACATGGCTAACACGCTCTGTCACACTAGGTAACACAGCTAACAACGCTCTGTCACAGTAGGTAACATGGCTAACACGCTGTGTCACACTAGGTAACATGGCTAACACGCTCTGTCACAGTAGGTAACATGGCTAACACGCTCTGTCACGCTAGGTAACACGGCTAACACGCTCTGTCACAGTAGGTAACATGGCTAACACGCTCTGCCACAGTAGGTAACATGGCTAACACGCTCTGCCACAGTAGGTAACACGGCTAACACGCTCTGCCACAGTAGGTAACACGGCTAACACGCTGCCACAGTAGTCACAGTAGGTAACACGGCTAACACGCTCTGTCACACTAGGTAAACATGGCTAACACGCTCTGTCACAGTAGGTAACACGGCTAACACGCTCTGTCACACTAGGTAACATGGCTAACACGCTCTGTCACACTAAGTAACACGGATAACACGCTCTGTCACAGTAGGTAACACGGCTAACACGCTCTGTCACAGTAGGTAACACGGCTAACACGCTCTGTCACACTAGGTAACATGGCTAACACGCTCTGTCACAGTAGGTAACACGGCTAACACGCTCTGTCACAGTAGGTAACATGGCTAACACGCTCTGTCACACCAAGTAACACGGCTAACACGCTCTGTCACAGTAGGTAACACGGCTAACATGCTAAAGGTCACACCCGAAGAGTGGGTGGATCTAAAGGAGGCTAACACATGCTAACAGAGACACAGGGAAATGCCATAAAAGCGCTAACCTGAGCTAAACACTGAGTCTCCCGTTTGAGTCTTTTATATATTTCTGGAACTTTCCTCTGGTGTGGACAGAGCTCGGCTGGAGCTGTTCTGACCAGATCTGTGTGACTCTGGTTTTTTGTTTCAGCCGTTTTCGTGGTTCTGTCAATGACGTTCTCGTTGCCAAATGTTTATAATTTCATGTTTATCGCCTGTGTTTTATTATTAATGTGTTTAGATTTTTCTAATCCAAAACTTTCACGAGGAGTTTCGCTTTAACCTGCCGTTGCTGTCTTCAGAGCCGGTTCGCTTCGTGCAGAAACTTCAGGACGTTTCTCACGAGCTGGGACAACCTTTGACCCTGACGTGCACGTATGCTGGCAGCGAGCATGTGCACGCCACCTGGAAAAAAGACGGTAAACTGATCTGGGCCTCATACCAGTACAACGTCAGGACCAGCAGGGGGCGCTGTGAGCTCGATGTCCTCAACAACGACAGAGAAGCTTCAGCTGGAACCTACACCTGCGAAATCTCCAACATCGACGGAGCTGACACCTGCCACTGCACCGTCAGGCTAGGTAACACCTGTCACCGTCAGGCTAAGTAACGCCTGTCACCGTCAGGCTAGGTAACACCTGTCACCGTCAGGCTAGGTAACACCTATCACCGTCAGGCTAAGTAAAACCTGTCACGGTCAGGCTAAGTAACGCCTGTCACCGTCAGGCTAGGTAACACCTGTCACGGTCAGGCTAAGTAACGCCTGTCACCGTCAGGCTAGGTAACACCTGTCACCGTCAGGCTAGGTAACACCTATCACCGTCAGGCTAAGTAAAACCTGTCACCGTCAGGCTAGGTAACACCTATCACCGTCAGGCTAAGTAAAACCTGTCACGGTCAGGCTAAGTAACGCCTGTCACCGTCAGGCTAGGTAACACCTGTCACCGTCAGGTTAGGTAAACACCTGTCACCGTCAGGCTAGGTAACACCTATCACCGTCAGGCTAGGTAACACCTATCACCGTCAGGCTAAGTAACACCTGTCACCGTCAGGCTAGGTAACACCTGTCACGGTCAGGCTAAGTAACGCCTGTCACCGTCAGGCTAGGTAACACCTGTCACCGTCAGGCTAGGTAACACCTGTCACCGTCAGGCTAAGTAACACCTGTCACGGTCAGGCTAAGTAACGCCTGTCACCGTCAGGCTAGGTAACACCTGTCACCGTCAGGCTAAGTAACACCTGTCACCGTCAGGCTAGGTAACACCTGTCACGGTCAGGCTAAGTAACGCCTGTCACCGTCAGGCTAGGTAACACCTGTCACCGTCAGGCTAAGTAACACCTGTCACACCGTCAGGCTAGGTAACACCTGTCACGGTCAGGCTAAGTAACGCCTGTCCCGTCAGGCTAGGTAACCCCTGTCACGGTCAGGCTAAGTAACGCTTGTCACCGTCAGGCTAGGTAACACCTGTCACCGTCAGGCTAAGTAACACCTGTCACCGTCAGGCTAAGTAACACCTGTCACGGTCAGGCTAAGTAACGCCTGTCACCGTCAGGCTAGGTAACACCTGTCACCGTCAGGCTAAGTAACACCTGTCACCGTCAGGCTAGGTAACACCTGTCACGGTCAGGCTAAGTAACGCCTGTCACCGTCAGGCTAGGTAACACCTGTCACCGTCAGGCTAAGTAACACCTGTCACCGTCAGGCTAGGTACACCTGTCACGGTCAGGCTAAGTAACGCCTGTCACCGTCAGGCTAGGTAACCCCTGTCACGGTCAGGCTAAGTAACGCCTGTCACCGTCAGGCTAGGTAACACCTGTCACGCGTCAGGCTAGGTAACCCCTGTCACGGTCAGGCTATGTAACACCTGACACCGTCACACTAGGTAACACCTGTCCTGCTGCTGTCATTGTGAGGTTAGGTTAAAGGGCTGCACACAGGCAGGGCATCTGACACACAGGGACATTTAAGAGCAGTAGGTCTTAACTCAATAAAACTTAGAGTCGATAGTGAGTCTTTGTGCAGCCCTGCTCCTGCCTGTGCTCCGTGGGCGAGGTCCCAGTCGAGGTCCTCCCTGAGAGTCGAGTCAGTTTGGAATAACTCAGTCTTAATTGTTTCTCTGAAGTGGTCCTGGTTTTTGGTCTCATATGAGCATGTCTTTAATGTTCTGCATGTTTCTATACTGCTGGTTACTGGTTGTATCTGAAGCTCTTTGGTGACCTCCAGGGCTCTCAAGGCTCTGAACATAAAGGTCAACTGATTCTGTTTCTCTCGTTTTCATGTTATCTCAGGTGTCTCTCTGTGTGTTTCATATTTTGGTGAATGTGCGGTTCTTTTGGAGCATGTTCCTAAAGCTCCATTACGGAACAAGAGCTGGTGTATTGTGGTGTTTGGGGTAAAGGCATGAGGTCTGAAGCATGATCATCTATGAACACACATCTGGAGTTTGCACTGGAGCCGTTCAGTTTGTTTGGATTTGACTCGTGTATAATCTCTGTGTTTCTCTGTGTTGCATGTCCCTCTGCTCTGTTTGGTTCTGGTTCCGTTTTGGTTTGGTCCTGGTTCAGTCCAGGTTTGGTCCTGGTTTTGGTTCTCAGCTCTGCTTTTTTTTTCTCTTGATGGTTTTGAAAAGAGGACTTTGTGTTTGTCTCGTTTAATGTTTCATGTTGAACCTCGTCGCTCTGAACCTCTGCACCTTTATCTGACATTATTTCCTCCTTTTACCTCCCTCTCTCCTTCTTTTACCTCTTTTATCCCTCGTTACCCTTCTCTCCTGTCCTGTCTCCTCCGTAGAGCGTAAAGTCCCTCCTTCGTTCACCAAGCGTCCTTCAGACTCTCTGGTGGAGGGAGTGGGCAGACAGATCCGGTTGGAGGCTCGGGTCTCAGGGTCTCAGCCTCTGACCGTGACTTGGACCAAAGATGGTGCTGAGGTTCACGCTTCGGACAAACACGAGATGAGCTTCGAGAACAATGTGGCGATGCTCGTGGTGAAGGACTCTGCGGTCAGCGACTCTGGACTCTACACCTGCAACGTTAAGAACCAGGCTGGCAAGACCTCCTGCAAAACCAGCCTCAGCATCTCTGGTAAGACCTGGCTTAGTTGTGGTTTAGAACTGGTTAAGTTCGGGGTTAGTCCTGGTTTAGTCCTGGGTGAGACCTGGTTTAGTCCTGGTTAAGTCCTGGTTTACACCTGATTAAGTCCTCGTAAAGTCATGGTTTAGACCTCTCATCCTCTCTCCTTTTCTCTCCTCTCTTCCTATCTTTTCCTCTCCACTCTCCTTCTCTCCTCAGAGTCCGGCGCTCCTCCTCAGTTCACGACTCCTCTCAAACCGGTGTCAGTGGCCGAGGGAGAGAAGCTTACCCTGCGCTGCTCGGTCTCCGGTTCTGTTCCTCTGACAGTTCAGTGGATGAAGGATCGCCGCGAGCTCCTCTCATCCGGTAACACCAGGATCACCTTCTCTAACGGCACTGCCACACTGGAGGTCAGTGCCTGTTCCAAGGCCGACGCCGGAGACTACCTCTGCAAAGCCAGCAACGCCAGCGGAGCCAACTTCTGCAAGGCCCGCGTCACTGTCAGAGGTACCAGCCAGATCACAACTAGTCTACAGGGTCTGAGAGGGTCTGGGGGCAGGGGTAACAGCCGGATCACGACCGGTCTACAGGTTCTGAGGGGCTCTGGAGAAGCACTAGCAAGATTATAATCGGATTATTGGGTTTGAGGGGTCAGGGAGGGGAGGTAAGGAGGATCCTGACCAGTTTAGAGGGGGTCTAATTCTTCTTCTCTCCTCAGACTCTGGTACTAAGGCCCCAGCTCCTGAGACGACAGCGCCCTCTGCTGCTCCTGCACCAGTCAAACGCCTTGACAACCTGTTCTTCATTGAAGAGCCGCGCAATATCTCCATGTCCGAGAGTAAGACCGTGTTCAGACTGGGTTTAAACCTTCTTTAGTCCTTGTTTTACACCTAGTTTAGTCCTGGTTTAGTCTTGGTTTAGTCCTTTAGTCCTTGTTTTAGCCCTAGTTTAGTCCTGGTTTAGTCTTGGTTTAGTCCTTTAGTCCTTGTTTTAGCCCTAGTTTAGTCCTGGTTTAGTCTTGGTTTAGTCCTTCTTTAGTCCTTGTTTTAGCCCTAGTTTAGTCCTGGTTTAGTCCTGGTTCAGTCCTGGTTCAGTTCTGGTTCAGTCCTAGTCTAACCCCACTCTCTCGACAGAGGGCACAGCCACCTTCATTGCCAAACTGGGCGGAGACCCGATTCCGAGCGTGAAGTGGATGAAGGGGAAGTGGCGGCAGGTGACCCATGGGGGGCGTGTGTCTGTAGAACAGAAGGGTCCCGATGCTCGCCTGGAGATCAGGGAGGTCACCCGCTCCGACGCAGGACAGTACCGCTGCGTTGCCACAAACAAACACGGCGAGATCGAGAGCGCTGCCGAACTCAGCGTCACCAAGAAGGAGGAGATGGGAGGAGCCGGCGACTTCAGGGCCACGCTCAAGAAGTAAAAATACTGCCACTATATTACTAATACAACAACTATTACATAATACCACAAGGATACAGGAGGATGGGAGAGCATCTGGTGTAAACGGCTCTGTTTTCCAGGACTCCATCAAAGCAGAAGAGTCCAAAGCGCGAGGACATTGACATCGTGGAGCTGCTGAGAGGTCACGACCCCAAAGACTATGAGAGGATCCTGAGGGAACATGAGATCTACGACTACAGAGCCATTCTGCAGGCCATCGAGTTCCTGAAGAAGGAGAAGGCAATGGCCAGTGGCAGACCGGTGAGGAACACACCTTAATATTACCAAAACTTCACCAACACATCAGCAAAACATCATCGATTTTATTTCCTGGTCCCTCATTGGCTGTGTCTTGTTTGTACTGAGCTCTGATTGGTTCTCTGCCCTCAGGAGGTGGAGCATGGCGGTGCAGTGGAGGAGGAGGTGATGGCACGATTCATGCAACAGATGGAATCCAGAGCAGGAACTGAGGTAAGAACTGTTTTAGTCCTGGTTTAGTCCTGTTTTAGTCCTGCTTTAGTCCTGCTTTAGTCCTGGTTTAGTCCTGCTTTAGTCCTGGTTTAGTCCTGCTTTAGTCCTAGGTTAGTCCTGAGTTAGTCCTGGGTTAGTCCTGCTTTAGTCCTGGGTTAGTCCTGAGTTAGTCCTGGGTTAGTCCTGAGTTAGTCCTGGGTTAGTCCTGCTTTAGTCCTGCTTTAGTCCTAGGTTAGTCCTGGGTTAGTCCTGAGTTAGTCCTGGGTTAGTCCTGCTTTAGTCCTGGGTTAGTCCTGGTTTAGTCCTGTTTTAGTCCTGGTTTAGTCCTGTTTTAGTCCTGGTTTAGTCCTGTTTTAGTCCTGGTTTAGTCCTGGTTTAGTCCTGTTTTAGTCCTGGTTTAGTCCTGTTTTAGTCCTGCTTTAGTCCTGCTTTAGTCCTGGTTTTGTCCTGTTTTAGTCCTGTTTTAGTCCTGGTTTAGTCCTGTTTTAGTCCTGGTTTAGTCCTGTTTTAGTCCTGTTTTAGTCCTGGTTTAGTCCTGTTTTAGTCCTGCTTTAGTCCTGCTTTAGTCCTGTTTTAGTCCTGGTTTAGTCCTGCTTTAGTCCTGGTTTAGTCCTGTTTTAGTCCTGGTTTAGTCCTGTTTTAGTCCTGGTTTAGTTCTACTTTAGTCCTGGTTTAGTCCTGGGTTAGTCCTGAGTTAGTCCTGGGTTAGTCCTGCTTTAGTTCATTTGAGTATATTTGTCCTTCAGCCTGTGAACGTGATGGAGGACATCAGCGACCAGGCGGTTGGCGTGGGCGCGTCGGCCATGTTTGAGTGTCAGATCAGTATAAACTACCCAGAGATCTCGCTCACGTGGTACAAAGGAACACAGAAGCTGGAGCGAGGAGACAAGTACGACCTGGGCTCCACCGGAGACCGCCACTGGCTCAAAGTCCTCAAGTGCGATGCCAACGACCAGGGAGATTACCGCGTAGTGTGCGGACCACACATGTCCAGCGCCCAGCTCACCGTAGGAGGTAGGGACAGTTTACCTGCGCAACTGTCCTCTTACACCTGTACAATACACCTGTCCTCAACCTGTCCTCTTACACCTGTACAATACACCTGTCCTCTACCTGTTCTCTTACACACCTGTACAATACACCTGTCCTCTACCTGTCCTCTTACACCTGTACAATACACCTGTCCACCTGTACAATACACCTGTCCACCTGTACAATACACCTGTCCTCTACCTGTCCTCTTACACCTGTACAATACACCTGTCCTCTACCTGTTCTCTTACACCTGTACAATACACCTGTCCTCTACCTGTCCTCTTACACCTGTACAATACACCTGTCCTCTACCTGTTCTCTTACACCTGTACAATACACCTGTCCTCTACCTGTCCTCTTACACCTGTCCTCTACCTGTCCTCTTACATCTGTACAATACACCTGTCCTCAACCTGTCCTTTTACAGCTTTACAAACACATGTCCAGCGCTCAGCTCACTGTCTAAGGAAGAAACAGCTCTGCTATACACCTGTGCTCTACCTGTCCTCTTACACCTGCTCTACGTCCTGCTCGGTCTGCACCTGTCTACAAAACCTCCCTCACTTCACCTGTCACACACACCTTTCCTCACCTGTTGTAGCCTCACACACCTGTTGTAGTCTCACACACCTGTTGTAGTCTCACACACCTGTTGTAGCCTCACACACCTGTTGTAGCCTCACACACCTGTTGTAGCCTCACACACCTGTTGTAGCCTCACACACCTGTTCATCAGCTCTTTCCTGTAGGACACGTACATATCACACAGTCCTGTCCTCTCTCTGTCCTCCACACCTTTCTTTACCATGCACTCCTCACCTGCCGCACCTGTCCCACCTGTCCCACCTGTCCCCTGCCTGTAGG
The DNA here is from genome assembly GCA_019594935.1 of Periophthalmus modestus. Taxonomy (NCBI): domain Eukaryota; kingdom Metazoa; phylum Chordata; class Actinopteri; order Gobiiformes; family Gobiidae; genus Periophthalmus; species Periophthalmus modestus. The sequence goes on along the minus strand of JAIEZT010001300.1, from coordinate 286,202 downwards.
AGACACCTGTCCTGTCATGTGGGACCCGTGTCTCTGCTGCTTTGTAGTTGCTCTTTAAATGTTTGTCTCCTCGCCTCCTAACCCCTTATTTGGCTTTCTTTCCTTCGCCTCCTTCATCATGGTAAATTCTTCGTTAATCTCTTCCTTAGTTAATAAACTCCTCCTCTATGATCCCACCTTCCTTCACAGTTGCTTCCTTAGATGCCTCCTTGCCTCTTTGCCTCCTTGTCTCCTTGCTCATCTTAAATTTAAATGTCTGATATATCCGTTTGTCTCTTCCACTTTTCTTTCAGTTTGTTTTTATATTTTTGTATCTTTGGCTGTTTTGTCCTTGATTCCTTCCCTTCGTCTTAAACTCTCGTTAAAATCTCGTTTGATTTTGTATTATGTCAGAGTTTGATCGTTTTGAGCGCAGACGCGAGGTAATCGGAGGAGACTCGTAGAACCGCGAGTGTCCATCAAACCAAAGGTAGAACAGGAAACAAATCAAAATGTGACTTTAAGCTTTACGATGTGAGTCTGAATGACGTGTGTTTTGGTTGAAGAATGGAGTGAGTTTTATTCTGCGGAGGAGCAGACGCAGATCAAAGGTATCGCCCAGTTTAACAGTTTTAAACTAAATCATCGTCGTCCTCAGAAATGACCCTCTCCTGAGTTCACCCTTTCACCTCCATAACGTCACCTCCATCTCCATCGTAACCCCTCCCATAATATAACCTGCAGCCCAACAATTAGAGATGCACTCGCCTCTTTCAGTTCAGATACCGATTCTGGTACGATGGCGATGCCCGATATCGACTGATACCAGAGCAGAGACTCAAACTCCAAACGTGTTATGGAGCGGTATCTTTCTGTAAATAAAAGTTCAAATATTATGAGACTTTCTGGTCCATCTACGACCTGTGAACAGTCTTATTATTACATCAGTTTAAATGTTCAACCAGGATATCGACTGAACCTGTATTTCGAAGCCGATGTCTGATACCAGAATCAGATCGGTGCATCTCTAACAATAATCACATGAGCTGATGTTCCACCTGTTTGCTCCTCCTCTTCCTCTTACCTCCATCTCTGCCTGAAGAACTTCTTTTAACCCCGCCCCTGGTCTTAACACCTCTCCGTTAAACTTCTTTAGACTGGTTTAAGTCCTGGACTCACCTGGTTCTGATCACATGACCTCAGATTTAGAGACATTTTTATGTGGAGTTTACGTTGACCTCAACATCATACGTCAGAGTGAGTTTACGACGTCACACGACAGAGTGAGTTTACTTTTCACAAATGTCGAATGCTCAGAGAAGGTTCAGAGACTCTTATGGAGGTAGTCTGTAGTTTAGGCCTGGTCTAAGCGCCTGTTTTCACCTGTCACAGAAGCTCACCTGTCACCTGTCAGTCACATGTCACCTGTCAGTCACATGTCACCTGTCAGTCACATGTCACCTGTCAGTCACATGTCACCTGTCAGTCACCTGTGAGGTCTCAGCTGATTCCAGGACTTAAATTTTTCTCTCGACCATTTTAAACCTAAGAACTTTTGTGTTCAGTGTTCTCGCGTTTGGAGGCGGAGTCAGTCTCTCTGCAGTCTGTCTCAGGTAAACTCCTCCGGCTCCTCCCCCTGATACAGTTTGCCACTCCCCATAGCACCTCCCCTCGTGCCCTTTTAGCCCCTCCCCTCTCATCCTTATACGGTTGTGTGTCTGATGGGTATTTCTCACACAGACGACAGAAAGCGAGTGGACGAAACGATGGAGAGGAGAGAAATCGACGCAACCCGAGCTCCAGGTACTGTTCACCTGTCAGCGCTACTTCACCTGTTGGCTCCTGTCTGCCCCTGTCGAGTAGAGCTTCACCTGTCTGTCCCTGTAAAGTAGAGCTGCACCTGTCGAGTAGAGCTTCACCTGTAGAGTAGAGCTTCACCTGTCTGCCCCTGTCGAGTAGAGCTTCACCTGTCGAGTAGAGCTTCACCTGTCGCGTAGAACTTCACCTGTCTGTCCCTGTAGAGTAGAGCTTCACCTGTTGAGTAGAGCTTCACCTGTAGAGTAGAGCTTCACTGTGTAGAGTAGAGCTTCACCTGTCTGTCCCTGTCGAGTAGTAGTAGAGCTTCACCTGTCGAGTAGAGCTTCACCTGTAGAGTAGAGCTTCACCTGTAGAGTAGAGCTTCACCTGTCTGCCCCTGTCGAGTAGAGCTTCACCTGTCGAGTAGAGCTTCACCTGTCGAGTAGAGCTTCACCTGTCTGTCCCTGTAGAGTAGAGCTTCACCTGTCTGTCCCTGTAGAGTAGAGCTTCACCTGTCGAGTAGAGCTTCACCTGTAGAGTAGAGCTTCACCTGTCTGCCCCTGTAGAGTAGAGCTTCACCTGTCGAGTAGAGCTTCACCTGTAGAGTAGAGGTTCACCTGTCGAGTAGAGCTTCACCTGTAGAGTAGTAGAGCTTCACCTGTAGAGTAGAGCTTCACCTGTCTGTCCCTGTAGAATAGAGCCTCACCTGTCTACCTCTGTCTAGTAGAGCTTCACCTGTCTGTCCCCGTAGAGTAGAGCTTCACCTGTAGAGTAGAGCTTCACCTGTCTGTCCCTGTAGAGTAGAGCCTCACCTGTCTGTCCCTGTAGAGTAGAGCCTCACCTGTCTGTCCCTGTAGAGTAGAGCCTCACCTGTCTGTCCCTGTAGAGTAGAGCCTCACCTGTCTGTCCACCTGTCTGTAGAGTAGAGCCTCACCTGTCTGTCCCTGTAGAGTAGAGCCTCACCTGTCTGTCCCTGTAGAGTAGAGCCTCACCTGTCTGTCCCTGTAGAGTAGAGCCTCACCTGTCTGCCTCTGTCTAGTAGAGCGTCACCTGTCGACTTCACCTGTAGAGTAGAGCCTCACCTGTCTCTCTTTCTGTTTAAACTTCTTTGGGGCTGATTCTTGTTGTCTTTTTGCTTCTTGTGTCTTTCTGTTTTCACATTTTCATTCTCAAAAGTTAAGTGAGAAGTTTGATGTTTTCCTTTGATAAAAACGTTTAAATGTTTATGTGAGTGGAGTCTGCTTTTGCCAGTGCGGCGCCTCTTTGTGCTAAACCTTTTGCTCTTTACATCTTTATGTTTAAAGCCTATTTATTTGATTTAAAAAAGATTAAAAAAAAAAAAAAACGATGTCATATTGTAAGGTTTGTTCTGCATGTTTCCAAATGAATCATATCTTTGTTTAACTTCCTGGTTCTGAACTCCCCTTTTCCCGTCTGTTATCATGTTTTTCTTTAAACGTTTAAACGTCCAGACTTCCATCTTCGTCTAGTTCATGTTTCTGTCTCTATGTCCTCATTCATCTGAGTTTCTTTTGTTTCTTAAATTCTTGTAAAAAGCTTTTGACCAGGAGAAGATGTGGCCTGATGATGTCACAGTGCGTGCCCCGCCCACCGTCACAGGTAACCAATGAGATCGCAGCCAGATGTTTAAACGTTTGTTTGTTTAATTTTTACTCTGTACATGAAAACTCCTCTTGTATTTCTGTTTCACAAAGAACAAACTTTGAACTGGGTCTGAGATTAGACCTAGAAAATAATATTAAAAACTGTAATGTTTGTGCGTAATTAGAATTAGAGCCACTATTTTCACATGAACTTAAAAGCAAAAATGTAGCTTTGTAAGTTTTAGCCTAGCTCCGCTGTGAGCTCGTGCTAGCTCTGCTCTAACCATATCACTGTGATTGGTCAGAACTGAGCACTCGGTGCACGGTTCTGACATCACACAGGTGGGAGGAGCTAGCTGGGTTCATTTTTTGGCCTTTCGACACGGCGCCATCTTTAGTTTGTCTTCTGTGTACAGTCGTCAGAGTCTGAACCAGCTCAGACACCGTGAACAAACCTCTGTCTTTCACACACAAAACTTAAAATCTAAACCTTATCTTTAAACTTTCATCTTAAACTCAGAATGTCTCGTTTCAGTTGTATTTGTTCTATTTGTTCTATACTTTCTATATTTGTGTGTGACTCTTGCTCTTCTCCCAAAGTCCCAGCGGAGGAGCGTCTTCATGAAGTGTTCCCAGAGCGAGCGGCAGAAGTCCCGTCCAAAGGTACTGTTCCTGTCCTCTCTTTAAACTCTCTCTGTTCTGTTCTATGTTTGTGTCAAAGTCTCTTTTCTGCATTCGTCAGAGTGCAAATCGCTTTGTAAATCTTGTGAATCAATCTTATTCTTCCTAAGTTGCTTCAGAATCTTCTGGACCCGATTTTCCGAAACAAGTTCAGAAGTTTCAAGAAACAAAAGTTGAAATTTCCAAAATGGAGGGTGAGAAGAAAATGATGGAATCTCGTAAAGTTGTTTTAAAAGAAGAGACGACGCGGACGGTCGAAGTCGCGGAGCCAAAACGTAAAATACAAGTTCAAGAAATGATCTTTGAGGAAGAGAAGAAGACGATGGGGGTTAGGAAAGCGGAAGTATTTGAGGAGTTTGTCACAGAAACACCTAAAATAATCCATGAAGAGCCGAAGAGGAGCCTAGACACAGAACAAGCAGAACATCTCCCTCAAGCTTTGGTGTTACAAACCAGAGAAGAACCATCTGCTCAGGTCAAACCCCGTCAGACACAAGAGATGATCTCTGAGGTTAGACAGGTGCAGAGGTCTTTGGAGGAAGCAAAGGTCACAGTGCAGAAGGTCGAGTCAAAGACTCCGGAGACACCCAAACGAGTGCCACAACTAGAACAGCCAGCGCAAACTTTGGTTAAAGATTCTGAGACGAGACTAGAGCAGACGATATTCAAGAAGGAGCAGGTCATCTCAGAGGTTAGGGAGGTTAAATTGACGCAGGAATCTTACACTGAGGTGAAGGTAGAGGCTAAGACGGCTCCGGAAATTCAAACAATAGTGACAGAAACTAAGAAACTTGAAACATCTGCCCAAATTCATGTTAAAGATGTAGACAGGAGACCTGAGGTGCAGCAGAAACAAGTTATGTCAGACGTTAGAGAGGTGCAAGTGACGCAGGAATCTTATAGGGAGGCAATGAAGGTAGAACCAAAGAAGGCTCTGGAAACACCAAAAGCCAGTCGCAGACAAGCCAAAAGAAGCACCAAAACCCGTCCCAGAAAAGCCAAAAGAAGCACCAAAACCCGTCCCAGAAAAGCCAAAAGAAGCACCAAAACCCGTCCCAGAAAAGCCGAAAGAAGCACCAAAACCCGTCCCAGAAAAGCCAAAGGAAACGCCAAGACGTGTGCCTGACAAGCCCAAAGAATCTGTTCAGAAAGTTCCAGAGCGAAAACCGGAAATTCGACGAGAGGAGGTGGACAAACTGAAACCAGCAGAACCCAAACGACCTCAAACCGCTGAAGGTAACAGTTTGACCCAGCGGCCATCTTGTCACTAACCCCCATCTTTCACAATAAGAGTCTGTGTGTGTCCATCTCTGTGTTATGTGTGTGTTTGTGCTGCTGTGAGCTTTTATTTTGAATGACACTGAGGATTGTTCATTTAAACTTTGGACTAGACCTTAACAAATCATTATTTTCTTTTTATTGTGGTGAATCCCTTTCCCATGTAGTCTCTTTATTACACGAGTAAGGTAAGTGAAGAATAACTTTAGACCACTGCAACTAGTTCTGTCCCTCACATTTTTAACGCAGTAAAAGACTTAAACTTATCTTTTTATTTTTGACTTTTATTGTGGTGATCCCTAATTACCCAAACACTCTCTTTCTTACATTTGTAACATTGTCTTTTTTGTCTTGGGTTCGATCTTTCTTTAAAATCAGAAAAACTAAAAGTGAAAGAAAAACCAGAAGTATCTAAAAAGGAAGACGTGAAGCCAGAAGACAAAATGGCCGACTTAAATGAAGATCTGAAGAAGACTGTTAAGAAGACGGAAGTTTTAGAAGGAGCTGCTAAAACTACGCAAACGATTTTAATTCATGGCAAAAAGTCAGTTTTTGAACATGAAGAAAAGGTAAAAATGTCCAAACCTGAAGATAAACCCCAACTGTTTAGAGGAATCAGAGACTGGACTGACCCAGAAACGGATCCAGAAATGTTCCAGATTTTCAAAGACGACGGAACAAAGATCGAAAACGGCCAGGTGAAGTCAGAGCAGTTTGAAGAGGAAGTGTTTTTGGCCAAAACTAAAACTACTCTAAAAGAAGATTCAGATGTTTTCAGGGAAACCGAAGATTTGGAAGAAAGAATTCACCCTGAAACTGTGCAAGAACCACCAAAGAACACTCAGATTTTGAAAGATGAGCCAGATAAACACCAAGATGACATCACTCTAAGAACAGACACTCAAAAAATGTACCAAGACAAGACTGAGACGAGCAAACCTGAAGAACTAGAAATGAAACCAAAGAAAGGAACTGAAGATAAAATACCTGCCACTTATGGACAGACTGCCCTGGATCTGCCCCAGAGTCGCCGAAGAGAAGGGCCACCACCAGGGGATGCTGTTTACCAAACAGAACCCAAGTTTGAATCTGGAGAGACTGAAACACGACCAAAACCAGAAGAGAAGAAACGTCCAGAAAAGCCTAAGACATCTGGATCCAAAGACAAAGAACACATTTTAGCTCAGGACGTTTCAGACGAAGTGCAAAACGTCCAAGAAGAAAGGTCAGCCATGTTTGAAAAGTTCAGTCTAAAATCTGACTTGACACGAATATCAGTGGACAAGAAACAGACAGAAACAGCTGGAGATGTTCTGGATGTGACCAAAGAATCAGCAGAAGTTAGAAGATGGATATCAGGAGAAGAAAGAAGGACAGATTTACCACAGTCGGCTTCTGAAGAACGAGAAGAAGGAATAATCCCACAGAAAACCAGACCAAGACACAAAATGGAGGTCAGGGATGAAAAATCACCTAAACCTTCTGTCCAAGACCTGCCGGACATTTCTGGGTCAAAGTCTCGCCCTCAAACCACAAAGCGAACAGTTCGAACTCGAAAAGACGAAGAAAGAGCGCATAGAGACGATGAGCGAGGAGAGAAGACACATGAGCTGCTCCAGGCTCTGTCCACAGGGGGCGCTCTCTCAGAAGGTACTCTTTAAATCAGAACCTTTTCAGCACAAACCTCTTTTTTCACATTTAAACCCATCAGTTCTTCATCTTTGTGGTGCTTCCTGTCCTCTGTGTCCTCCATGTTTGTTTGTCCTGTCTGACCTTTAACCTCTTCATTCTTTCACCTCGCGTTTCCTCCATCGCTCCATCGATCGATCAGCCTTCTCCATCCCTCCATCCTCGTCATCTCCATCCCTCTATCTCTTCATCGCGTTTCTCTCACGTTTTACTTATTTACTTTCAAGTTTTATTTTCAATCTTCTCTATCCCTCCATCTTCATCATCTCCATCCATCTATCCTCACCCGTCCATCTTCATCCCTCCATCTTCATCATCCTCATCCCTCCATCGCGTTTCTCTCTTAAATATTTCCTGATCTGTTTTTTTTAATTCTTTAAAGTTTCGTGAGGAGAGAGTCCAGCCCGAGGCCCGGCCCGAGGCCCGGCCCGAGGCCCGGCCCGAGGCCCGGCCCGAGGCCCGGCCCGAGGCCCGGCCCGAGGCCCGGCCCGAGGCCCGGCCCGAGGCCCGGCCTGAGCCTTCTCCAGGTATCTCTCTTCTTCTGTTTAAAAACTCTTTTGTTTTTATTTTAAATGTTTCACGTTTTCCTCGGCCGTTTCTTCTTCTTTTCTTTGTGAAGCTCCTGAACCTAAACGACCGTCTGCCCCCACACCCACAGCACCCCCTGTGGTTCACGAAGGTACTGCCCTGGCCGCAGCTCTTATTTAAATGTGTTATCTGTGTTTGTCTGTTTTTGTCGTGTTTTAGTTTAAGTTTTATTTTTTTTACTCTTGAAGTTTCTCACCCTGAACCCACACGACCCTCTGCGCCCACACCCGCGGCGCCCCCTGTGGTTCAGAAAGGTAAATGCTTTTTGTAACCCTTTGTTTGTAGTTTTTGTCCAGTTTTGTTTTCATGTTTTTACTCTTGAAATCTTTTGAATGTTTAAATGTTTCCTGTCTGTCTGTAGTACTCCCTGTCTCTCTGTAGTTCTTTGAATTTTTTTGTATATTTTGTCTGATTTTGTGGTTTTGTTTATTCTTAAGTTCCTGTTGTAGAAGAGAAGAAGCCTGTGGCTAAACCAGCCCCCGAAAAAGTGGCACCTCCCACAGGTAGAGCAAGGAACTGCATCTTTATGAATGTTTCTAAAACTATGACTAAACCAGGACTGAACCAGGACTGAACCAGGACTGAACCAGGACTGCACCAGGACTAAACCAGGACTGAACCAGGACTGAACCAGGACTGAACCAGGACTAAACCAGGACTAAACCAGGACTAAAGCAGGACTAGACCAGGACTAAACCAGGACTAAACCAGGACTAAACCAGGACTAGACCAGGACTGAACCAGAACTGAACCAGGACTGAACCAGGACTGAGCCAGGACTAAACCAGGACCAAACCAGGACCAAACCAGGACTGAACCAGGACTAAACCAGGACTAAACCAGGACTAGACCAGGACTGAACCAGGACTGAACCAGGACCCCAGACTCAACACTAACTTTAACTGTTTGTCTTAACGCTCTTTTTGTTACTCTTGTCTGATTGGACAGAGTCTGTCAGGACTCGCTCTGATTGGACAGAGTCTTTCAGGACTCGTTCTGATTGGACAGAGTCTGTCAGGACTCGCTCTGATTGGACAGAGTCTTTCAGGACTCGCTCTGATTGGACAGAATCTGTCAGGACTCGCTCTGATTGGACAGAGTCTGTCGGGACTCGCTCTGATTGGACAGAGTCTTTCAGGACTCTTTCTGATTGGACAGAGTCTTTCAGGACTCTTTCTGATTGGACAGAGTCTTTCAGGACTCGCTCTGATTGGACAGAGTCTCTCTTGGTTCACTGATTGGCTCATGTTGTTCTTTGCTGTGATTTGTCAGTTTTTTTTTTCTTCTTCTTTCTCTTATGAAGCTGTTCATGTGGAAGTGCCAAAGCCCGCAGCCCCGCCCCCTGCAGGTACAGTTGCCCTCTGATTGGCCAGAGTCTGTCAGGACTCACTCTGATTGGCTTGTTGGGTCTTGTCTGTTGTTCTGATTGGTCTGTTTTCTGTTCTGAAGTCCTGCCTACTGAAGAGAAGAAGCCTGCTCCGAAACCCACCCCTGAGAAAAAGCCTCCTACAGGTAGAGCTCAGTCATGTTTCAGTGCACTCACCTCTTATGGTCCAGAGTCTCTCACGGACTCGCTCTCATTGGCTTGTTGGGTCGTTGTCTGTTGTTTGTGACTTTTGTTCATTTTGTCCCTAAGTCCGCCTGTAGAAGAGCCAAAAGCCTGCTCCCAAAACCTCCAGAGAAGGTGGCGCCCCCTGCAGGTAGAGCTCAGGCCTCTTTGAATCAGTAAACTTTATTTAATCTGTGTGTAAATGTGTTCTTTAGTGTCACTCATCTCTTATTGGTCAGAGTCTCTCACGGCTCGCTCTCATTGGTTCGTTTGAACGTTAAATGTTTTGTTTGTGACTTTTGTTAATTTTGTCCCTAAGTGTCGCCTGTAGAAGCACCAAAGCCTGTCCCCAAACCTCCAGAGAAGGTGGCGCCCCCTGCAGGTAGAGCTCAGGCCTCTTTGAATCAGAAAACATTTATTTAATCTTTTTGTAAACATGTTTTTGTGTCTGTGGTGCCTCAGTCCTGATGTTTAGTGTAACTCACCTCTTATTGGTCAGCTCTGTCATTGGTTCGTTTGAATGTTGGTCCGTTTTGAATGTCACTTTTGTTAATTTGTCCCTAAGTGTCGCCTGTAGAAGCACCAAAGCCCTGTCCCTAAACCTCAGAGAAGGTGGCGCCCCCTGCAGGTAGAGCTCAGGCCTCTTTGAATCAGATACACATTTATTTAATCTGTTTGTAAACATGTGTTTGTGTCTTGGTGTCACTCACCTCTTATTGGTCAGAGTCTGTCATGGCTCGCTCTCATTGGTCCGTTTGAATGTCACATTTGTTCTGTTTGTCCCTAAGTGTCGCCTGTAGAAGCACCAAAGCCTGTCCCCAAACCTCCAGAGAAGGTGGCGCCCCCTGCAGGTAGAGCTCAGGCCTCTTTGAATCAGATACACTTTATTTAATCTGTGTGTAAATGTGTTCTTTAGTGTCACTCACCTCTTATTGGTCAGAGTCTCTCACGGCTCGCTCTCATTGGTCCGTTTGAATGTTTGTGTGTGGATAATGTCATTTGTCCCTTTTTAATTGAACTCTGAAGCGTGATTATTTCCATTCAAGTTTAAACCTGCTAGCATAGACTGTAAATATGAATGGATATAGCTAACCTGCTAGCATAGACTGTAAATATAAATGGACATAGCTAACCTGCTAGCATAGACCAAGTATATGTAAATGGACATAGCTAACCTGCTAGCGTAGACCAAGTATATGTAAATGGACATAGCTAACCTGCTAGCATAGACTGTAAATATAAATGGACGTAGCTAACCTGCTGCCGCCGCGTTCCAAACAGGAAGTGATCACAGGCGCACTTCTTACTCCATTGACTCTGGCTCCAAATCACTTTCTGTGTATTTACCAAACACTTTATTTTCAAGAATCTATTTGATCCAACCTCAAACATGAGCTTTGTCCAGAAGATTGTTACCATAGCAACTTCAGCGCTAAGTACCTGAGCACGCTCAGTTTGAACGACGGGACAAATTTGGTAATAGCAGTGATGTTTGTGACTTTTGCTCATTTTGTCCCTAAGTGTTGCCTGTTGAAGCGCCAAAGCCTGCCCCTAAACCCGCCCTCAAACCTGCAGAGAAAGTGGCGCCTCCTACAGGTAGAGCTAGCGTGTGATTGGTTAGAGTCGCTCACGGCTCGCTCTGATTGGTCTGTTTGAACGTTTCATGGTTTGTTTGTTTGTCTTCTTCTTGTTCTTGTTCTTCATCTTAAAGTCCCACCTCCAGAAGAGAAGAAGCCCGCCCCCAAACCTGCTCCAGAGAGAGTGGCGCCGCCTGCAGGTAGAGGCTGGAATAACCTCTCAGAATAATTGTACTAAAACCACGACCGACTTTTTTTTCACCGAGATCTGTTCATCTTAGCGTGTGTCCTGATTCTGCTGTTAGCCCCGCCCACTGAGGAGAGACAGCCAATTGTGCGCGACTGTGATTATGTCATGATTTTAGAGGGTCACGCGGCTCTGTGGATATTTTAATATTTGCTTTAGTCCGAAATTCAACTTAGCACAGAGACACAACGCACAGATTGGCAGCCACTGCCAAAAAAGTTTTAACATTGTCTAAAAACTCAAGAAAAACCCCCAAAGTGATTTAAAGAGCTCATGTTCGGGAGTCTGTGATCAATCAGTGATAAACTGTTGGCTAATGCTAATGCTAGCTAGCTTGTGACTGAGAGGGACTTGTTTAACAGCACACATCAGCTGTTCTAGTTCAGATAAGTCAGTTTTTTATGTTCAGATTTAAAATAAAACTCAGATTAAAGCCTAATTTCAGTAACACAGCTTCAGACAGAGCAGTGCCCCCAGTTAGCATCACACCCCCAGAGAATGTCAGCTGCACAGTATAAATAGAAAGCCTGCTCTCTCCTCATTGGACATGATTCGTGACAGAAACGGGACACGTTTGTCTTTACTCACCTCTGATTGGACAGAGTCTGTCAGGACTCGCTCTGATTGGACAGAGTCTGTCAGGACTCGCTCTGATTGGCTTGTTGGGTCTTGTCCTTTATTCTGATTGGTCTGTTTTTGTTCTGAAGTCCCGCCTCCTGAAGAGAAGAAGCCCGCCCCCAAACCCGCCCCTGAGAAAGTGGCGCCTCCTACAGGTAGAGCTCAGTCATGTTTCTGTGTCACTCACCTCTTATTGGTCAGAGTCTCTCACGGCTCGCTCTCATTGGTCTGTGTCTCTGTCTCTTGTCCTGATTGGTCCGTTTAAATCTGTTTGTTTGTCCCTAAGTTGCTCCTGTAGAAGAGAAGAAGCCTGAGCCTAAACCAGCCCCACAGAGAGTGACGCCCCCTGCAGGTAGAGCTCAGCATAGACATATCATTAAACACGCTGTTCGATGCTAATACTATCGTCCATTTAGCAACTTAGCCAGTCCCCAGAGCCAGTCCCCTGCATTTTTCCCTATAGCTGTTAGCTGTTAGTATTAACATAACAGGTTATAAATCCTCCAGAGGGCGATGGCCTGAGGTCAGAGCCTCTGTAAACTTTGGTGTTTTAGTTTAGGTCATAATGATGTAAAACTGTCCTCTGAGCTGAAGGCGACACACTCTGGCTCTGGTGAACATCTACTGCAGAGGTGTCATTTCTCATTAAAAAAACTACTTTTGCCTGAAGTTTTGAAAGTCCTACCACAAAATAATCCCGAATCAGGACTTTATCAGCAGCTTAGTCTCATCAAAACTAATGATAACGTGGACCAGTTCACCGGAAACCCAAAGGGCCAAGCAAATGGGCTGCGGGCCGCATCTGGCCCCTGGGCCATGGTTTGGACACGTCTGATCTAGTATCACTGAACCTGGTCTTTAACATGTGACTGAGGAGAGAAGATAAAAACATGAAATAAACATGTTCTAGACCAGGAGAGTCACGCTCAGATTCACAGAGGGACAAAATTAAAAACTGAGTCAAACATACGGGTCAAACTCAATGTTTATTGAACCTTTTCATCTGGAAAAAAACTGTAGTTTTACCTAAACACAAAATCTGGAACAACTCAAGCTTGATATTACAAACAGAGAGGAAATACATTTGATATAAAACACATCAGTAGGATTCATTTCTTATTTAAATAAAATAAATGTCTCTCTGTAGTAGTAGTTCATTTGTCCGAGAGTGACCAGCAGCTCCGTCGACAGAAAAGGGAGGGGCGCCGGTCCAGACTGTGCACCAGCGCACTAGCAAAGCATTCTGGGATTTGTAGTGTTAGTGGTGCATGTGCTATATACCAGGGAGCCCGCTCTAAAGCACATTTGATATGATTTCACAGGCCAAATATAATTACGGTGCGGGCCAGATTTGGCCCCTGGGCCTGAGTTTGACATGCATGTTCTAGACTTTAAGGTGGGACTCGTCTCTGAGGGAGCGTTTGATTTGACCTCACCCTAAAGCGATGAAGTTTTAACTATGAGCAGAGGATGATGCGTCTGTGTATGTGTTCGACACCTGCTCGTCTCCATGGAGATCTGTATGTTTCCCCTGGAATGTTCCGCAGTATCAGTTCAATGATGGAGTTTTAACCACGAGCAGAGAGAGAATCATGTGTCTGTGGAGCTCGGTCTAACATGTCCTGCTTTACTCACCTCTGATTGGACTGTCTGTTAGGACTCGTTCTGATTGGACAGAGTCTGTCAGGACTCGCTCTGATTGGACAGAGTCTGTCAGGACTCGCTCTGATTGGACAGAGTCTGTCAGGACTCGCTCTGATTGGACAGAGTCTGTCAGGACTCGCTCTGATTGGACAGAGTCTGTCAGGACTCGCTCTGATTGGACAGAGTCTGTCAGGACTCACTCTGATTGGCTTGTTGGGTCTTGTCCTTTATTCTGATTGGTCTGTTTTTGTTCTGAAGTCCCGCCTCCTGAAGAGAAGAAGCCCGCCCCCAAACCCGCCCCTGAGAAAGTGGCGCCTCCTACAGGTAGAGCTCAGTCATGTTTCTGTGTCACTCACCTCTTATTGGTCAGAGTCTCTCACGGCTCGTTCTCATTGGTCTGTGTCTCTGTCTCTTGTCCTGATTGGTCCGTTTAAATCTGTTTGTTTGTTTGTCCCTAAGTTGCTCCTGTAGAAGAGAAGAAGCCTGAGCCTAAACCAGCCCCACAGAGAGTGACGCCCCCTGCAGGTAGAGCTGGGTCTTACACTTGTTCAGATACAGATCAACATCATTATGAACAGATTAATATTTTGATACTACTCACAACCCTAAGTCTAACACGTCCTGTCGTACTCACCCCTGATTGGTCAGAGTCTCTCACGGCTCGCTCTGATTGGTCCCCTGTCCCTGTCTCTTGTCCTGATTGGTCCATTTGAGTCTCCTCTTCTCCTTGTTTGTTTGTTTTTGTGATTTTTGTTTCTTTCTCGTCTTAAAGTTCCCACAGTAGAAGAGAAGAAGCCCAAGCCTAAACCTGCCCCCGAGAGAGTGGTGCCCCCTGCAGGTAGAGCAAGAACTAAACGCATCTTTACAGCGTCTTATTGGTCAGAGTCTGTCACGGCTCGCTGTGATTGGCCATTGTTTCTGTCTCTTGATCTTATTGGTCCATTTAAATCTTGTGTCTTAAATGTTTTCCTCCTCTTTCGTATGTTGTTTGTTCTTGTTTATTTTTGTTGTTTTGTTTATTTCCTGGTTCTTTTTACTCTTAAAGTGCCCCATGTCGAAGAAAAGCGCCCATCTCCCCCCAAACCCGTGGCTCCTCCCCCTGCTGCTCGTGAAGGTAAACCACACTCACCGTTTCATACATCTTAAACATTTTGGCAGAGCCTGTCTGTTGTCCTCCATTTTTGTAGTTTTTGAACATTTGTTTGTTAATGTTGTTTGTAGTCATTCTTAATTTATTTCATTATAATCTTGGCTCTTCCAAACCTTGTCTGTCCCACTTCCTGTCCTATTGTATTTTTTATGTTTTTTGTTTTTGTTTTTTTGTCTTTTATTTTTCATCTTATATTTGTATTCATTTATAATTTGAGTTTTTTTCTATGTTTTGGTCACATTCTAGTCTCTTCCTGTCCAGATTCCTGTTCAGTTTTGTAGTTCTGTAGTTGATTCTCGTTCTTCCTGTTCTCATTTGTCCTACTTCCTGTTCTGGTCTGTCTCACTTCCTGGTCTCGTTTGTCCCACTTCCTGTCCTCATCTGTCACACTTCTTGTTCTTGTTTCCCCCACTTCCTGTTCTCGTTACTCCCACTTCCTTTTCTCGTCTGTCACACTTCCTATTCTCATCTGTCCCACTTTCTGTTCTCGTTTGTCCCACTTCCTGTCTTTGTTTATCTCACTTCCTGTTCGTGTGTTTTCTACTTCCTGTTCTTGTCTGTCTCACTTCCTGTTCTCGTTTGTCCCACTTTCTGTTCTTGTTTGTTGCTCTTCCTGTTTTTGTTTGTCCCACTTCCTGTCCTTGTCTGTCTCACTTCCTGTTCTCGTTTGTCCCACTTCCTGTCCTTGTCTGTCTCACTTCCTGTTCTCGTTTGTCCCACTTTCTGTCCTTGTCTGTCTCACTTCCTGTTCTCGTTTGTCCCACTTCCTGTCTTTGTCTGTCTCACTTCCTGTTTTCGTTTGTCCCACTTCCTGTCTTTGTCTGTCTCACTTCCTGTTTTCGTTTGCCCCACTTCCTGTCCTTGTCTGTGCCACTTCCTGTCCTGTTTTGTAGTTTTTTTCCCTCTGTATTGTAGTCCTCCTAGTTCCTCTGTGTAGTTCTGGTTGTGATCTTGGTTCTTGGTTCTTTTCATTCTGAAGTTTCACCCGTTGAAGACAAGATGGCTGCTCGTAAACCGTCTCCACCCAAAGCCGCTTCTCCGTTTGAGGAGATTGAAGGTATTTCATGTGTGTCTTCTTTGGTGCTTTTGTGGTTCAGTTTTTTTAATAAATGTGTTTACATGTTTGTTCTTTAAAATAATTCTATTGTGTTTGTTTTAAAATCTTGTGTCTGATTTAAACGTGAAGTTTTGTCCTAATTGGTCAGTGAGCATTTTACTGGTCAAATTCATGTAAACCAAGAAACCGACAAAGTCCAAGTTGGACCAGGACTGGACCAGAACTGATCTTGGTCTTTCTTAGTTCTTTTGAGTCTCTTCTAACCCGGGTCTAAACCTGGTCTTTACCTGGTCTAAATCCGGTCTAAATCTCGTCTAAACCTGGTCTAAACCTGGTCTAAACCCGGTCTAAACCCGGTCTAAACCTGGTCTAAACCCGGTCTAAACCCAGTCTAAACCCAGTCTAAATCCGGTCTTAACCCAGTCTAAACCTGGTCTAAACCTGATCTTCTTGTAGCTGCGGTGGAGTCCAAACCGACCACGGGAGCAGTGTCTCCGTCGGCCTCTCCTCCTGAAGGTACCTTCTGTCCAAAAGTCCAACCCATCACCCTCCAAACGAGTGTATGGTCTTTAAATGTGAAATACATGTGTGTTAAGGTCCATGTAAATGTGAAATGTGAAATATGTGTGTAAGGTCCATGTGTGTATGGTCTTTAAATGTGAAATACATGTGTGTAAGGTCCATGTGTGTATGGTCTTTAAATGTGAAATACATGTGTGTAAGGTCCATGTGTGTATGGTCTTTAAATGTGAAATACATGTGTGTAAGGTCCATGTGTGTATGGTCTTTAAATGTGAAATACATGTGTGTAAGGTCCATGTGTGTATGGTCTTTAAATGTGAAAACACCAGTGTGTAAGGTCCATGTGTGTATGGTCTTTAATGTGAAATACACGTGTGTAAGGTCCATGTGTGTATGGTCTTTAAATGTGAAATACACGTGTGTAAGGTCCATGTGTGTATGGTCTTTAAATGTGAAATACATATGTGTAAGGTCCATGTGTGTATGGTCTTTAAATGTGAAATACATGTGTGTAAGGTCCACGTGTGTATGGTCTTACCTTGCAGGGTCTTTTAATGTGAAGATCTGCCCTTCCCGTCTGTTTTATTGTGAAACTCTTCCTGTTCTGACAGTGACACTATCATTTTGTCCTCCTCTGTCCTTCTCCTGTCCACCTGTCCTCCTCTGTCCTCCTCTGTCCTTCTGCTGTCCACCTGTCCTCCTCTGTCCTTCTGCTGTCCACCTGTCCTCCTCTGTTCTCCTCTGTCCTCCTCTGTCCTTCTGATGTCCACCTGTCCTCCTCTGTCCTCCTCTGTCCTTCTGCTGATGTGTCCTCCTGTTCTCCTCTGTCCTTCTGCTGTCCACCTGTCCTCACCTGTCCTCCTCCTCTGTTCTCCTCTGTCCTTATGCTCTGTCCTTCTGATGTCCTCTTGTCCTCCTCTGTCCTTCTGCTGTCCCACCTGTCCTCCTGTCCTCCTCTGTCCTCCTGATGTCCTCCTGTCCTCCTCTGTCCTTCTGCTGTCCACCTGTCCTCCTCTGTTCTCCTCTGTCCTCCTCTGTCCTTCTGATGTCCTCCTGTCCTCCTCTGTCCTTCTGATGTCCTCCTGTCCTCCTCTGTCCTCCTGTCCTCCTCTGTCCTTCTCTGTCCTCCATGTCTGTCTGTCCCTTTTATCTGGGACTTCTGTTGTTTTTTGTTTTTTTTAACCACTAACCCTCACTCTGTGTCTCGCCCTCCTTCTCTTTGTCTTCCTCTGTCTGTGGTCTCTTGATGTCCTCTCTCCCTCTGTCTGTCTCTTTCTCTCTGTTCTTGATGTCCTCTCTCCGTCTCCTCTTTCTCTCTGTTCTTAATGTCCTCTCTCCATCTCTCCGTCTCATTCTCTCTGTTCTTGATGTCTTCTTGTTCTTGATGTCCTCTCTCCGTCTCTTTCTCTCTGTTCTTGATGTCCCTCTCTCCGTCTCTCCGTCTCTTTCTCTCTGTTCTTGATGTCTTCTTCTTGTGTGCACCTCTTACAGACCAAGGCCCAGTTTCTGCTCCTGGACCAACCAAAGGTATTTCACTTTCTCCAGATTTAAACCAAACTTCTCTCACATTTATATTTCACATTTATATTTCACATTTATATTTCACATTTATCCAGTGGAGTAAAAAAGTATTTATTCAACCCCAGTTGTTCAGGTTTTCTCTCTTAAAAAGACGAGAGAGGCCTGTAATTTTCATCATAGTTTCACTTCAACTATGAGACAGAATCAGAAAAGAATCAGGAAATCACACTGTAGGATTTTTAATGGATTAATTTGCAAATGATAGTGTAAAATAAGTATTTGGCCAATAACAAAAGTTCGTCTCAATTTTTTTGTCTGACTGTAATTAGAGTAAAACTTCCTGTGTTACTGTCAGCGTCGGTTCTGTGTGTTTTGTGTGTTCTTGAAGTTCTTTTGTTCCCAAACACAGTTCCATCTTTAGAACCAAAACCTCGACTTGACACAGGTAAAACGAAACAACTGCCCAAAGAAAAAGAGGCAGAAACAGAGGAGGAGCGAGCCAAAAGAAGGGGGAGAGTAAAACCGCCAAAAGAGGAGGAAATAAAAGAGGAGGTGAAACTTAAACCAGTGCAAAGACGAGACGACAAACCAGAGGAGGAGACAAAAGAGGAGGTGAAACTTAAACCAGTGCAAAGACAAGAGGAGGAGAGGAGGATCACACAGAAACCAGAGGAGGAGAGGAGGATCACACAGAAACCAGAGGAGGAGAGGAGGATCACACAGAAACCAGAGGAGGAGAGGAGGATCACACAGACACCAGAGGAGGAGAAAGAGCTTAAACCAAAAACTAAAACTCCAAAAACGACAGAAACTAAAACAGAAGGAGTGGAGAGAAAGAAACTGATCAGATCAAAACTGCCGAAAGAGGAGGAGACGAAGGAGGAAATCAAACTCAAACCGGTGCAAAAGTCGCCCAAACCTGCCGAGCCAGAGATGGAGAAAGTGACGCTCAAAAAGGTGCCATCGAAACCAAAAGAACCAGAGAGAGAGGTGATCAGCCAGAAGAGCGAAGTGACCAGAGTCTATGATGAAGAACTGACCGTTAAGAAACTCCACGACAGGGAGGACAGAGAGATACTGACCATCGGGCGAATGGAGCGTGTGTTTACAGCAGAGGAACACACGGTGGCGCTACAGCAGGCCGAGGAGGCGCAGAGAGACGTGACGGAGGAGGAGGACGTCACTGTGGAAACAAGCAAAAATAACTCCAACAGAGACAGAAACTAAAGAAGAAGAGGTGCAGAAAAAGAGGATCTCAAAATTACCAAAGGAGGAGGAGAAGACTGAGGAGGTGAAACTGAAACCGGTGCAGAAATCTCCTAAAACACAGCCGGAAAAATCTGAAATCGTCGACAAGCCGAAGGTCTAAAGGCACGGAAAGATGAAGCGAAGAGACAACTGTCACCGAAACTTGAGATCGAAAAGGTGGAACTTAAGAAAGTCCCGTCCAAACCAAAAGAACCAGAGAGGGAGGTGGAGACGGTCACGGCCGCGATCACCAAAGTCTTAGACACAGAAATGTTTGTGCATCAACTCAGAGACAGAGAAGACAGAGAGATCCTGGGCATTGGGAGGATGGAGCGTGTGTTTACAGCAGAGGAACACACGGTGGCGCTAAAGCAGGCCGAGGAGGCGCAGATACAGGTGAAGGAAGAAGAGGTGCCGCCGAAAGAACCTTGGAAACGAGCTGAAAAAACTCCAAAAGATACGACAGGAACACCAGAAGGAAAACTCGAGAAGAAGAAGATTTCAAAACTGCCGAAAGAGGAGGAGACAAAGGAGGAAATCAAACTCAAACCAGGTGCAAAAGTCGCCCAAACCTGCCGAGCCAGAGATGGAGAAAGTGACGCTCAAAAAGGTGCCATCGAAACCAAAAGAACCAGAGAGAGAGGTGATCAGCCAGAAGAGCGAAGTGACCAGAGTCTATGATGAAGAACTGACCGTTAAGAAACTCCACGACAGGGAGGACAGAGAGATACTGACCATCGAGAGGAGGAAGAGGGAGGAGAGAGGAAGAGAGGAGGAAGTCAAAGCTCTGGTAGCTCAGAAAACAGAACCAGAGACCAAAGAAGAGGAGCGGGGGAGATGGGAGAGGAGTCCAAGAACTGAGAAAGAGCCAGAACCAGAGCCAGACTTAACCAAGCGTAAAATCAAACTGTTACCAAAGAAACCGGAGGAACAGGAAGTGGTGACACTGAAACCATTTGAGAAACAAAAACAAGAGAAGGAGAAGGAGAGAGGGAGGGAGGAGGGAGGAGAGGCGGCCATGAGGGAGGAGAGGAAAGAGAGGGAGAGGGTAGAGAGAGACAGGGAGGAGATGGATAGAGTTAGAACACCAAAAGTACAGGAGCCTAAACCTCAACCTAAGACAGAAGAACCAACCAAAACTAAACCAGAGGATAAAACTGTCCCAAAACCAGAACCAAAACCAGAACCAAAACCAGAGCCAAAACCAGAACCAAAACTCAAGACTCCACCACAGAAAGAGGAACAGCCTGAGACTAAACCGGTTCAGTTAAAGAAGACACCAGTGCAAAAGTCTCCTAAAGAAAAAGAAGAAGCCAAACCAGTGCAGCTGAAGAAGACTCCAGAGAAGAAAACTGCTCCCACAGAGACTGATAAAGCCCCCAAGCTACAACCCAGACCAGAGCCCAAACCAGAACCTAAACCAGAACCAAAACTAGAGCCAAAACCAGAACCAAAACCGGCCTCTAAACCAGAACCCAAACCAGCACCAAAGCTCAGAACTTCTCCAAAGAAAGAGGAACCATCTGAGGCTAAACCGGTGGAGCAGAAGAAATCTCCACCCAAACCCAGAGAGGAGAGCACACTTCCTCTGGTGAAGGAGGTGTCCCCTAGGAGCATCCAGGTGGAGAAGGTCCCCACCCAACCAGAAGAAGAGGTGTTTGAGGAGCAGGCCCAGGAACCAGACGAGGACCAGGATGAGGTCTGGGCCTGGGAGATGGTTCCAGACCAGGACTGGACCCAGACCGATGGAGCCAGAGAGGTCCCTGGGCCCATAGGAACCAGACGAGGTGATCAGGGAATGGAACCATCAACCATCCAGAACATCTCACCTGCTTCTCCACCATCACAAACTCATTCATTTTAACGCTCAAAATGTTTCTCCTCTGACATAGAGACATTCCATCTGCTTTCTCCACCAAAACCTGCTCACAAACGCTGTCGTGTGATTGGTCAGTACATCAGGTTCATCTCCACCTCCGTGAATCCATCCACCTGCATCATGGTTGTACGCTGCAGAAAATAAAATCTTAATAACGAGTGTATTATTCTGATTTAAGTGTATTTCGGCCGTTTTAAAATAAGATTTGCCAATAGAACAAATATATTTTTGATATTTCAAGTGCAGTAGCATCTTTAAGATTTTATTTTCTCCAGTAAAACTCCACAGGTCATTTCATTCTCAGCAGGTTGAAACTTTTGAATGTGCAGCTTTTAAATGAACCATATTTTTCATTTAACAAATAAATTCTCCATCCAAACCTTATTCAATCATCAGCTTTGCTCTCAGCTTTGTCCATCCTCCATAAGAGATCTCCATGTTTTGGTTCATCATTGAAACATCAGAAACTAGAAGCCTCCACAATCTGCCATTTTGTGTCATCATCAGACCCTGTCCACCATCTTGTGTCCTTCCTGGTTCCATCTCCATCCTCGTGTTCCGTTTTCATGATCTGTGCTTGTCTTGTTGGTCCTCCATCTTGTCTCATCTTGTTCCATTTTAAACTGTCTGCCATCTTCACTTCTTCATCAAAAACGTCCAAAAGTCACCTGTCATCTTCACCTTCTTTGTCCAAACGATCCATGAATCATAAACTCTACTCATCGTTTAGTTCATTTAGTCTCATTTGTACAATAGGAAAAATGTGTGTCTCATTTCTAAAGGTTTATCGTCCTCCATCTTGTCTTCTTCATCAGAAAAGCACTAACGTCTTCATTGTCTCT
The DNA here is from genome assembly GCA_019594935.1 of Periophthalmus modestus. Lineage (NCBI taxonomy): Eukaryota > Metazoa > Chordata > Actinopteri > Gobiiformes > Gobiidae > Periophthalmus > Periophthalmus modestus. The sequence continues at coordinate 264,732 of JAIEZT010001300.1, read as the reverse complement.
CAACTGTAGACAAGCCCATCTTTAGTCCATAAAGAATCATGTTCATTTCACTGTTTTAATCGTCCTCCATCTTGTCCGACGTCATCTGTCCATCATCTTGTCTTCATCTTAAAACATCTTCATAAACATTAGCGTCTCTTGTTCATCCTCCATCTTGGGTCTTGTTCCGTCCTTCACTTCTTCATTTCACATTTTTGCTGTAGTTTTTTCCTCTTTTTTAAAAAGTTTTCATCCTCGTTTCAGATGGTAAACCTGCAGAGGAGCCTCCCAAAGGACGTGGCAGAGGATTTGGTGGTGAGGCTTCCAAAAAAACATCTTAATTCGAAATAACTCCTCATTTCTTCATGCAACCCTGGTTTAGTCTTTAGTCCTGGTTTAGTCCTGGTTTAGTCTTTCTTTAGTCCTTCTTTAGTCCTTGTTTAGTCCTCGTTTAGACCTGTTTGTTTCTGTCTGTCTTATCCGAACCCAATTGTTTAAAATGAAAATTCACTTTCTTCTGTTCTCTCATAAACCCTAAATCCATCTTTAAATCACGTCTTTACTCATAAACAGATTTGTTCTTATTCCCTGTTTATTATGAACGCCATTTTGAAGTGGCAGCCATTTTGTGCCAGGTCCTCACCCACTGTAGACCCAGTCCAGGTCCTGACCCTCTGTAGACCCAGTCCAGGTCCTGACCCACTGTAGACCCAGTCCAGGTCCTGACCCACTGTAGACCCAGTCCAGGTTCTGATCCTCTGTAGACCCAGTCCAGGTTCTGACCCACTGTAGACCCAGTCCAGGTTCTGATCCTCTGTAGACCCAGTCCGGGTCCTGACCCACTGTAGACCCAGTCCAGGTCCTGACCCACTGTAGACCCAGTCCGGGTCCTGATCCTCTGTAGACCCAGTCCAGGTCCTGACCCACTGTAGACCCAGCTCGGGTCCTGACCCACTGTAGACCCAGTCCAGGTCCTGACCTACTATAGACCCAGTCCAGGTCCTGACCCACTGTAGACCCAGTCCAGGTTCGGACCCACTGTAGACCCAGTCCAGGTTCTGACCCACTGTAGACCCAGTCCAGGTCCTGACCCTCTGTAGACCCAGTCCAGGTCCTGACTCACTGTAGACCCAGTCCAGGTCCTGACCCACTGTAGACCCAGTCCAGGTCCTGACCCACTGTAGACCCAGTCCAGGTCCTAACCCTCTGTAGACCCAGTCCAGGTCCTGACCCTCTGTAGACCCAGTCCAGGTCCTGACCCTCTGTAGACCCAGTCCAGGTCCTGACCCACTGTAGACCCAGTCCAGGTCCTGACCCACTGTAGACCCAGTCCAGGTCCTAACCCTCTGTAGACCCAGTCCAGGTCCTGACCCTCTGTAGACCCAGTCCAGGTCCTGACCCTCTGTAGACCCAGTCCAGGTCCTGACCCACTGTAGACCCAGCTCGGGTCCTGACCCAGATGCTGTTAGGACCTGGTTTCAAAACAAGTTCATATTTGGATTTAGGCTCAGGCATAGTCCTTTTTTAGTCCTTGTTTGGCCCTAGTTTAGCTTGTGTTGCTTTAGATCTGATTTAGTCCTTTTACAGTCCTAGTTTGGACCTGGTTTAGTCCTGGGTTAGACCTGAATTAGTCCCAGCAGTGAGCCAGACCTGGTTTAGTCCTAGTTTAGAACTGGCTTAGGTCTGGTTTAGACCTGGTTTCAGTCACTGTCCTGTCAGTCCTGGTTCAAACCCTAAGTCCTGGTTGAGTCCCGGTTGAGTCCTGCCGTGGTCTTGCCTCTAACCCGGATGCCTTGCCTCTCCCACAGCTCGGCAAACCCCGTCCCCAGGAGACCGCGGTCGGGGGCTCAGACCTGGAGGTAAAGGCCCCTCTCCGCCAGAGGAACCCTTCGGAGGATTCAAACTCAAGGCCGTGCCCCTCAAGTTCACCAAGAAGATTCAAGACATTGTGCTCAAGGTTAATTCTGTTTAGACCTGGTTCAGTTCTGGTTTAGTCCTGGTTTAGTTCTGGTTTAGTCCTGGTTTAGTCCTGGTTTAGATCTGGTTTAGTCAGGGTTTAGACCTGGTTTAGATCTGGTTTAGTCTGGGTTTAGACCTGGTTCAGACCTGGTTTAGTCCTGGTTTGGACCTGGTTCAGTTCTGGTTTAGTCCTGGTTTAGTCCTGGTTTAGATCTGGTTTAGTCTGGGTTTAGACCTGGTTCGGACCTGGTTTAGTCCTGGTTTGGACCTGGTTAATCCCTGTTTCAATTTGTTTTGTTTTTTTTACCCTCCTCTCTCTCTCCTCTCTCTCTCTTCTCTCTCTTCCCCTCTCCTCTTCCCTCTCATTCTCTCTCTTCTCTCCCCCCTCTTTCCTCTCCTTCTCTCCCCTCTCTTCTTCCTCTTCTCCCTCTCCAGGAGGCTGAGTCGATCGGTTCCTCTGCAGACTTTGAGTGTGAAGTATCTCCGTCCACAGCCATCACGTCGTGGATGAAGGACGGTGCAAACATTAGAGAAGGTCCCAAACACAAGTTCACCGCAGACGGAAAAGACCGGAAACTTCACATCATCGACGTGCAACTTTCCGACACTGGAGAGTACACCTGCGTCGCCAGGAATGCCGGGAAAGAGGTCACCTGCACTGCCAAGCTCATTGTAGAAGGTACGCAGCCAGACCTGTTTAGTCCTGTTTTAGTCTTGGTTTAGTCCTGGTTTAGTCCTGGTTTAATCTTAGTTTAGTCCTGGTTTAATCCTAGTTTAGTCCTGGTTTAGTCTTGGTTTAGTCCTGGTTTAGTCCTGGTTTAATCTAGTTTAGTCCTGGTTTAGTCCTGGTTTTAATCCTAGTTTAGTCCTGGTTTAGTCTTGGTTTAGTCCTGGTTTAGTCCTGGTTTAATCTTAGTTTAGTCCTGGTTTAATCCTAGTTTAGTCCTGGTTTAGTCTTGGTTTAGTCCTGGTTTAGTCCTGGTTTAATCTTAGTTTAGTCCTGGTTTAGTCCTGGTTTAATCCTAGTTTAGTCCTGGTTTAGTCTTGGTTTAGTCCTGGTTTAGTCCTGGTTTAATCTTAGTTTAGTCCTGGTTTAATCCTAGTTTAGTCCTGGTTTAGTCTTGGTTTAGTCCTGGTTTAGTCCTGGTTTAATCTCTAGTTTAGTCCTGGTTTAGTCCTGGTTTAATCCTAGTTTAGTCCTGGTTTAGTCTTGGTTTAGTCCTGGTTTAGTCCTGGTTTAATCCTAGTTTAGTCCTGGTTTAGTCTTGGTTTAATCCTAGTTTAGTCCTGGTTTAATCCTGGTTTAATCTTAGTTTAGTTCCGGTTTAGTCCTGGTTTAATCCTAGTTTAGTCCTGTTTTAGTCCTGTTTTAGTCCTGTTTTAGTCCTGGTTTAATCTTAGTTTAGTCCCGGTTTAGTCCTGGTTTAATCCTAGTTTAGTCCTGGTTTAGTCCTGTTTTAGTCCTGTTTTAGTCCTGGTTTAATCTTAGTTTAGTCCCGGTTTAGTCCTGGTTTAATCCTAGTTTAGTCCCGGTTTAGTCCTGGTTTAATCTTAGTTTAGTCCTGGTTTAATCCTAGTTTAGTCCTGGTTTAGTCCTGGTTTAATCTTAGTTTAGTTCCGGTTTAGTCCTGGTTTAATGGTTTAATCCTAGTTTAGTCCTGTTTTTAGTCCTGTTTCCGGTTTAGTCCTGGTTTAATCCTAGTTTAGTCCTGTTTTAGTCCTGGTTTAATCTTAGTTTAGTCCCGGTTTAGTCCTGGTCCTGGTTTAATCCTAGTTATCCTAGTTTAAATCCTGTTTAGTCCTGGTTTAATCCTAGTTTAGTCCTAGTCCTGGTTTAATCCTAGTTTAGTCCTGTTTTAGTCCTGGTTTAATCTTAGTTTAGTCCTGGTTTAGTTCTGGTTTAATCCTAGTTTAGTCCTGGTTTAATCCTAGTTTAGTCCCGGTTTAGTCCTGGTTTAATCTTAGTTTAGTCCTGGTTTAGTTCTGGTTTAATCCTCTCTTCCTCTCTCAGAGCTTCCGTTGAAGTGGTATAAGGAGCTGGAGCCAGAGACTTCCTGTATGAAAGGTCAGCCCATGTACTTGACCTGTGAACTCAACAAAGAGCGCGACGTCGTCTGGAAACGCAACGGCACCCCCATCAAGAACAAGGCGGGAAAGATCGCTATCAATGTGATCGGAATGCAGCACGCCATCACCATCCAGAACGCCACCGATGAGGAGGCGGGGTTATACACCTGTTCCGTGGACGGACAGGAGGATGTGGTCACCTCCACCAATGTCAAGGTTATCGGTGAGTCAGAGGAGGGGTCAAGCACACTGATTCGGGACTAAGGACAGCAACCAATCAAGGTCACACAGGGGAGGGGTTTAGCACATCTGCCAGTCAAGCTCATTGGTGAGTGAGGGGCAGGGCTTAGCAGTGGTGGAGTGGTTAGCACTTTGAACAGTATTTCTGTAGGTCTACTTGTGTCTCCTCTGCTCCTCAGAGAACCTCCATGTAGTTAGTACTCTCTCCTCAGTCTGTAGGTGTAACTGTTCTCTCTCCTCTGTTCCTCAGAGATCATTAAGGACTGGTTGGTGAAGCCCCTGAGGGACCAGCACGTAAAGCCCAAAGCCAGTGCCACATTCAGGGGAGAGCTCTTCAAAGACACCCCCAACTGGAAGTGGATGAAGGGAGACACGGAGCTGCAGCCCTCAGACAAAATCAACATTGAGAAGGACGGCCCCAACGTCAAACTGACCATCAACAACTGTCAGCCCGCTGACGTGTCCGACTACAGCCTGGAGGTGGAGGACCGGAGGTACAGTGCCAAGCTCACCCTGGGAGGTAAGAGTCTACAGACCTGAGACCAGAGACCAGACTAAAGACCAGAAACAAAACCAGACTGAAGACCAGAGACCAGAGACCTGATCAGACACAACAGACCTGAAACTAGACCAGAGACCCAGACCAGATGTGTTCCTGGCTTGTTCCTGGCGTGTTGCTGGCGGTGAAGTGTCTCGTGTTCCTCTTTTCAGAGCGTGAGGCGGAGATCCTGAAGCCCCTGGAGAACGTGGAGGTGATGGAGAAGGAGGAGGCCCACTTTGATACAGAGATCTCTGAGGAGGATGTGGCTGGAGAGTGGAAGCTGAGAGGACAGGCGCTGACGCGGTCCCCGGTGAGTCCCAGAGGGTGTTCCAACATCTAAACATGAAGATATTGTCCATGTAACATCTAAACATATAGATACTGTCCATGTAACATCTTAATATGATAGGCTGAACCCTAACCCTCACTCTAAGGTGTACCCCTCACCCTTAAGTCTACTTTTCACTGTAAGGTCTAACCCTCACCCTAAGGTATACCCCTCACCCTAAGGTCTAACCCTCACCCTAAGGTATACCCCTCACCCTAAGGTCTAACCCTCACCCTAAGGTCTAACCCTCACCCTAAGGTCTAACCCTCCCTAAGCTATACCCCTCACCCTAAGGTCTAACCCTCACCCTAAGGTCTAACCTCACCCTAAGGTATAGCCCTCACCCTAAGGTCTAACCCTCACCCTAAGGTCTAACCCTCACCCTAAGGTCTAACCCTCACCCTAAGGTATACCCCTCACCCTAAGGTCTAACCCTCATCCTAAGGTCTTACCCTAAGGTATACTCCTCACCCTAATGTATACTCCTCACCCTAAGGTCTAACTCTCACCCTAAGGTATACCCCTCACCCTAAGGTCTAACCCTCATCCTAAGGTCTTACCCTAAGGTCTACTCCTCACCCTAAGGCAGTGGTTCTTAACCTGGGGTTCGATTCGAACCCTAGGGGTTCGGTGTGGGTCAGTCAGTCTCAGGGGTTCGGTGGAGCACCTGACTCCTATGATTCGCGAACTGCGAGCGTCTCCAGATGCCGGCCGTGTCCCAATTCAACAAATGCACCATTCAATGTGTCTATCAAAGTACCCGCCCGACTTAAAATACACCGTTCGAACGGCGTAAGGTATTTAAGGGCACTTTGGTGAATTTAGACACGGCATGACACACGGCATGAGACACAGCCAGAGCGATGCCCCCCGGCATGACTGGGAGGATCCCGGGCGACAACCTGCGCTCTGATTGGTCGTCTTCGAGGGCAACATAAGCACGTTACCTAAATGACAGTAACATATTTAAAGAGCCCTATGCCTCTGCTTTGAGATGCTGTTTGAATTACATGAAAACATAATTGGTGGTGGAGTTACGGTGATGGAAAGTCCGGAACCGAGAATCTATCGGCAGTGATAGCATACGATGCTAAAGGGTTATTATTTTAATCCATACTAACTACGTAAAAAAGCAAAAAAAAGAAAAGTGGTCAGATGAATATGTACTACATGGATTCACATATATAACGGAACGTGATGGGAGTCAGCGTCCTGTCTGAATGATTTGAAATGCCAAGTTAAGCAATTCTAGTCTTGTAACCGGCAAAACTAAAGGAACACTTCCTTAACCTGCATGGAGATGGGGGGGAATACAAGGACAAATACTTGCTGAATTCAAGGTGAAGAGAGCCAAATTTTGAAAAAAAGGCTACTCTGTGAAAAGGTAAATATGTAATTTATTGTGAGTTCATGCAAACCGTATTGGTTTTGTTCTTTGAACACAAATGTTAATGCACGGGTTCATTTTGTGACCAGTAAAACCACTTATGTCTTGAATTTGAAAAAAATCCTATTTTTATTTTCAAAAAAGAGGGGTTTCGGTGAAGGTGCATATGAAAACCGGTGGGGGTTCGGTACCTCCAAAAAGGTTAACCTCCAACCACTGCCCTAAGGTCTAAACCTCCACCCCCAGGTCTACCCTCACCCTACCCCTAAACCTCATCAACCAGGTCTCATCTCTGCTTCTCTTCAGACCGTGGACATTAAAATGGAGGGAAAGAAGAGATTCCTGACACTGAAGAATGTTCAGCTGGATCAGGCTGGAGAAGTCTCCTACCAGGCTCTGAACGCCAACACCTCAGCCATGCTCAACGTCAAAGGTACTGAACAAAAGTACTCAAACCCTAACCCTCTCAGGTGTACCTGTCCAAGATCAAAGGTCTAACCCTGACCCTAGCCCCACCATGAGGAGGGAAATGGAGCAAAGGATCCTGGTCCATGTAGTTCCCTCAGTTATTTAGCTACAGCCACAAAAGTCCAGTGTCATGATTCTGACTCAGAGAACAAAAGCACACCTCCCACAGGTCTAACCCCCGTCTGTCTCTCTGTGGAGGTACGCCTCAGCTACACTGTATTATTGTTTTCATAAGCCACCACACAGGTGTTTTTTTCTTAGGGACTAAAACCACCAACACCCAAGCACTGGCTATAATCCTGCATATTTACAGGTGTGGGGTTTGTTCCTCAGGCCTGTTCTTAATATGCACTGTCCCTTCACCATAACCAAAACAACATCAAACCACCCTCTTCACACACACCCACACACACAGGTGGAAGTGTGCTGCCCAAACACACAAAACTACACCTCCACCCAAACCTCCAATGTTTAAACTCTTCAATCCTCTTTAACCTCTGCTGTTTAACTTTACACAAGTCTCCTTCGAAACGTCACACTGAAGAGTTCATCACCCAAACCTCCAACATTTAAAATGTCCAAGCCCATGGTTTAGCTGTTCATCAAATCTACAGACCAAACCTCCTCCACCCAACCTCCAACACCCAACACCAAACTCCACCCAAACCTCCAACACCCAAACCTCCAACACCCAAACCTCCAACACCCAAACCTCCCAACACTCAAAACTCCCAACACCCAACCCTCCAACACTCAAACCTCCAACACTCAAAACTCCAACACCCAACCCTCCAACACCCAAACCTCCAACACCCAAACCTCCAACACCCCAAACCTCCAACACCCAAACCTCCAACACCCAAACCTCCTCCACCCCAAACCTCCAACACTCAAAACTCCAACACCACCCAAACCTCCAACACTCAAAACTCCAACACCCAAACCTCAAAACAACACCCAAACCTCCAACACCCAAACCTCCAACACCCAAACCTCCAACACCCAAACTCCAACACCCAAACCTCCTCCACCCAAAAACCTCCAACACCCAAACCTCCAACACCCAAACCTCCAACACCCAAACCCAACACTCAAAACTCCAAAACCCAAACCTCCAACACCCAAACCTCCAACACCCAAACCCTCCAACACCAAAACCTCCAACACCCAAACCTCCAACACCCAAACCTCAACACCCAAAACCTCCAACCCAAACCTCCTCCACCCAAACCTCCAACCACCCAAACCTCCAACACCCAAACCTCCAACACTCAAACCTCCAACACCCCAAACCTCCAACACTCAAACCTCCAACACCCCCAAACCCCCTCCAACCCAAACCTCCAACACCCAAACCTCCAACACCCAAACCTCCAACACCCAAAACTCCAACACCCCAAACCTCCAACACCCAAACCTCCTCCACCCAAACCTCCTCACCCAAACCTCCACACCCAAACCTCCAACACCCAAACCTCCAACACCCAAACCCCTCCACCCAAACCTCCAACACCCCCAACCTCCAACACCCAAACCTCCAACACCCAAACCTCCAACACCCAAACCTCCAACACAAACCTCCAACACCCAAACCTCCAACCCAAAACCTCCAACACCCAAACCTCCAACACCCAAACCTCCAACACTCAAACCTCCAACACCCAAACCTCCAACACCCAAACCTCCAAACACCAAACCTCCAACACCCAAACCTCCAACACCCAAACCTCCAACACCCAAACCTCCTCCACCCAAACCTCCAACACTCAAAAACCTCCTCCACCCAAACCTCCAACACCCCAAACTCTCCACCCAAACCTCCAACCCAACTCAAACCTCAAACCTCCACACCAAAACCTCCAACACCCAAACCTCCAACACCCAAACCTCCAACACTCAAACCTCCAACACTCAAACCTCCAACACCCAAACCTCCAACACCCAAACCTCCAACACCCAAACCTCCTCCACCCAAACCTCCTCCACCCAAACCTCCTCCACCCAAACCTCCAACACCCAAACCTCCAACACTCAAACCTCCAACACCCAAACCTCCAACACCCAAACCTCCAACACCCAAACCTCCAACACCCAAACCTCCAACACCCAAAACCCTCAACACAAAACCTCAAACACCCAAACCTCCAACACCCAAACCTCCAACACCCAAACCTCCAACACCCAAACCTCCAACACCCCAAACCCAAACCTCAACACTCAAACCTCCAACACCCCACCTCCACCTCCAAACCTCCACACCCAAACCTCCAACACTCAAACCTCCAACACCCAAACCTCCAACACCCAAACCTCCAACACCCAAACCTCCAACACCCAAACCTCCAACACCCAAACCTCCTCCACCCAAACCTCCAACACCCAAACCTCCAACACCCAAACCTCCAACACCCAAACCTCCAACACCCAAACCTCCAACACCCAAACCTCCAACACCCAAACCTCCAACACCCAAACCTCCAACACCCAAACCTCCAACACTCAAACCTCCAACACCCAAACCTCCAACACCCAAACCTCCAACACCCAAACCTCCAACACCCAAACCTCCAACACCCAAACCTCCAACACCCAAACCTCCAACACCCAAACCTCCAACACCCAAACCTCCAACACTCAAACCTCCAACACTCACCACCCAAACCTCCAACACCCAAACCCTCCAACACCCAAACCTCCAACACCCAAACCTCCAACACCCAAAAACCTCCCTCCACCCCAAACCTCCAACACCCAAACCTCCTCACCCAAACCTCCCACCCAAACCTCCACCCCAAACCTCCAACACCCAAACCTCCAACACCCAAACCTCCCTCCTCCAAAACCCAAACCTCCCACACCTCCAACACCTCCAACACCCAAACCTCCTCCACCCAAACCTCCAACACCCAAACCTCCAACACTCAAACCTCCAACACCCAAACCTTCAACACCCAAACCTCCTCCACCCAAACCTCCAACACCCAAACCTCCAACACCCAAACCTCCAACACTCAAACCTCCAACACCCAAACCTCCAACACCCAAACCTCCAACACTCAAACCTCCAACACCCAAACCTCCAACACCCAAACCTCCAACACCCAAACCCTCCACCACCTCCAACCTCAAACACCTCCACAAACCTCCAACACCCAAACCTCCTCCACCCAAACCTCCAACACTCAAATGTCCTCCACCCAAACCTCCAACACCCAACCTCCTCCACCCAAACCTCCAACACTCAAACCCTCCTCAAACCCCAAACCTCCAACCCAAAACCTCCAAACCTCCAAACCTCCAACACTCAAACCTCCAACACCCAAACCTCCAACACCCAAACCTCCTCCACACAAACCTCCTCCACCCAAACCTCCTCCACCCAAACCTCCAACACCCAAACCTCCAACACCCAAACCTCCTCCACCCAAACCTCCAACACTCAAACCTCCTCCACCCAAACCTCCAACACCCAAACCTCCTCCACCCAAACCTCCTCCACCCAAACCTCCTCCACCCAAACCTCCAACACCCAAACCTCCAACACTCAAACCTCCAACACCCAAACCTCCAACACTCAAACCTCCAACACCCAAACCTCCTCCACCCAAACCTCCAACACCCAAACCTCCAACACCCAAACCTCCAGCACTCAAACCTCCAACACTCAAACCTCCAACACCCAAACCTCCAACACCCAAACGTCCAACACTCAAACCTCCTCCACCCAAACCTCCAACACCCAAACCCTCCACACTCAAACCGCCTCACCCAACACCTCCAACACCCAAACCTCCAACACCCACCTCCAACACCCAAACCTCCACACCCAAACCTCCAACACCCAACACCACCAAACCTCCAACACCCAAACCTCCAACACCCAAACCTCCAACACCCAAACCTCCAACACCCAAACCTCCAACACCTCCAACCTCCAACACCCAAACCTCCAACACCCAAACCTCCAACACCCAAACCTCCAACACCCAAACCTCCAACACCCTCCAACACCCAAACCTCCAACACCCAAACCTCCAACACTCAAACCTCCAACACCCAAACCTCCAACACTCAAACCTCCAACACCCAAACATCCTCCACCCAAACCTCTAATACCCAAACCTACCCCACCCAAATCTCCAACAGCCAAACCTCCAACAGCCAAACCTCCAACACCTAAACCTCCTTCAACACTCAAACGTCCTCCACCCAAACCTCCAACACCCAAACCTCCTCCACCCAAACGTACACACAAACCTCCAACACCCAAACCTCCTCCACCCAAACGTACACACAAACCCATCACTGTTTTCTGATGAATGTAAACTTTTGGCTCAAAGTCTCTTTTTTCTGAATCAGCTCAGGTCTGTCTCTGGACTCAGGTGAGTACAAACCTGCTGCTCTTAAAAACGTTTAAATCTCTTCTGTCCTTCACAAACTCCATCTCTACCCCTGGAAACATCCAAAATCCTCTGGTTGAAAGTCCCGGTTAAATCTGGGTTAAATCCCAGTGTAATCCCGGTGTAATGTGGTGTGCTGTCGCTCCAGAAATTGCCCTGGCGTTCGTGGAGCGGTTGAAGGATGTGTCGGTGCCTGAAAATAAACAGGCGAAGTTTGAGTGCACGGTGACACGAGAGGTCCCCAAGGTGATGTGGTTCAGAGGCATCGACGTCATCACTCAAAGCCCCAAACACGAAATCATCGCAAACGGCAACAAGCATCTCCTCGTCATCAACAACTGTCAGTTTGAAGACGAGGCGCAGTACACGGTGGAGGTGCAGGACATCAAGAGCACCGCCGAACTGAAGGTGGAAGGTGAGGGAGAAGGAGGGAGAGAAGAAGGAGGGAGGAGAGAGTGAGAAAGAGGGGAATGAGGGAGGAAGAGAGGCAGGAGAGATGAGAGAATCGGGGAGAAAAAAGGAGAGGGAGGCATAGACTGTATAAAGAAGTGGACTGAGTGAGTGTGACGTTCCCACAGCTTCAGCTCCAGATGAAGCTCATCTGGAGCACAGTTTTATACTTGGAATTCTGACCACGAGTGTCATAGAAATCAAAGAGCCAATCAGGAGCGAAGCTGTTGAAGGTAACGCCCTTTCCCCCCTGTGCCGCTGGTTTAGCAGGGGGCGGACACTTAGCAACGCTGTCAATCAAACCTGTTGCTAATGCTAGCGACCTCAGGGAAAGAAGGACCTGATGTGTCTGTTATTAATGTTCATATGTCGATTTACAGACACAGACATGAAATAAAAACCCCAGGATCATGTAGAGGGTTAATACGAACATTTAAGACCAAAAAGAGTCTGACAGCAGCAGGGACAGAGAGAGAGACACAGATTTTATATGTAAAGTGAATTGGAGCCAGAGTCGATGGAGCAGGAAGTGCACCATGACCACTTCCTGTTTGGCTAGCGGGTTAGATATGATATGTCCATTTACATATACAGTCTATGGAGGGAGAGGAGGAGAACACTCAGTATACGTTTTAGTAGTAGTTTTAATTCTAGAAGTTAAATGAGTGCAGTTTACTCAGCAATAGTATAAACTGAAAGACGGGCAGCAGTTCAGTAGTTGCCGCAGTACTGATAGTAGTAGCAGTAGTAGCAGTATTAGTAGCAGTAGTAGTAGCAGTAGTAGTAGCAGTAGTAGCAGTAGTAGTAGTAGTAGTAGTGGGAGTACTCATATACATTACATATTCCAGGCATGCGTCTCGCCTTCACACACCCACTACGTGACCTCACGATGAAGGAGGGGCAGACGGCCATGTTTGAGCTGGAGCTGAGTCACGAGGATGTGCCGGTCGTCTGGTACCGTAACGAGGTCAAAGTTCACGTCAGCCGGTCTGTGGTCACGCGTGTGGAGGGACGCCGCCACACGCTGGAGCTGCGCAGCCTCAGCATGGACGATACATGTCAGATCAAGGCAGAGGCGAGGGGCATCAGCTGCTTCGGCCAGCTCAGCGTCATAGGTAACGTGCCCCCCAGGGAGAGTGGGGGAGGAGCATGCACCACAGAGAGGCCGCCATGTTTGTCTCATCGCCATAGAAACGGCTCCATCTCCATCCAAACGTCCGCCCCATTCATCTATAAAACCACCGAAGTCCGCCATCTTTGTTTCATCACCACGGCAACATCTAAAGCTCCATCTACTACCATCTCATCATCTTAGCAACAAGTCAGCTCCATCTATTCTGTTCCACCTCCAAATCCTCCCATCTTAATGTCCGCCGTCTTTGTCTTATCACCACGGCAACATCTAAAGCTCCACCCAAACCTCTGCTCCATCCAAACGTTTCCTCCATTCATCTTTTAAAACAGCAAAACTCCACCATCTTTGTCTGCAGACCCCTCTGTTCCACCTCTGTCACTCATCTCCATAAACCTCCATAAGCCTTTAAGTCCACTATCTTTGTTTCCTCTGACATCTTCTCTTTCACATCGTCCATCTACGTTCCTCATCAGATCTTCTCTGTCTGAGCTCCTCTAACTGCAGACTCCTCCATAAACTTCATCAAACTGCACTGAATCCTCAGTCTTCATCGCTCCTCTTCCTCATCTCCACAGTCTGAAGCAGCGTTCACACTCAGATCTGCTTTTATTTCAACTTCCGGTTTAGAAGTGACATTTTGGGATAATTTAAGATAGAAAATTTGGATTTGAATTGTTAATTGCCACGGCAACGAAGGTACTTCTCCATCACTCAGAAACCAAGGGAGAATTCTTATTTTAAATTTGATTATTTCAGTTATTAGTTAGAAATCAGCTCCACTGTCTCAAAATGGTGTCAGTTGGATTCAGTGTGAACGCTGCAGTGCGTCTTTACTAACATCTTACCTTCTCATCTTCACTGTTTAAGTTTCATCAATGGAACCATCAATGTGTCCATATAGCATCCCAGACCATCTCAGACAATCTCAGAACATTTCAGAACCTCTCAGACCACCTCAGAACATCTCAGACCATCTCAGAATATCTCAGACCATCTCAGAACATCTCAGATCATCTCAGAACATCTCAGACCATCTCAGAATATCTCAGACCACCTCAGAACATCTCAGAATATCTCAGACCATCTCAGAACATCTCAGACCATCTCAGAACATCTCAGACCATCTCAGACCATCTCAGACTATCACAGGACATCTCAGACCATCTCAGAACATCTCAGACCATCTCAGAACATCTCAGACCATCTCAGACCATCTATCTCAGAACATCTCAGACTGCCTCAGATTATCATTGTGTCTGTAATATGTCAGACCAAAGCTCCATACTCACTGCTCCATCTAATGCACCTCATGTTTCATCCTCATTTGTTCATTTTGTCCATTTGGGTTTTTTTTTATATGATGACCTACTGTTTCTAACGAGGCTCACTGCTGTATCGGCTCTGGTTTAGACCTGGTTTAGTCCTGGTTTAGACCTGGTTTAATCCTGGTTTAGACCTGGATTAGACCTAGTTTAGACCAGGTTTAATCCTGGTTTAGACCTGGTTTAGACCTGGATTAGTCCTGGTTTAGACCTGGTTTAGTCCTGGTTTAGACCTGGTTTAGACCTGGATTAGACCTAGTTTAGACCAGGTTTAATCCTGGTTTAGACCTGGTTTAGACCTGGATTAGACCTGGTTTAGACCTGGTTTAGTCCTGGTTTAGACCTGGTTTAGTCCTGGTTTAGACCTGGTTTAGTCCTGGTTTAGACCTGGTTTAGTCCTGGTTTAGACCTGGATTAGACCTAGTTTAGACCAAGTTTAATCCTGGTTTAGACCTGGATTAGACCTGGTTTAGACCTGGTTTAGTCCTGGTTTAGTCCTGGTTTAGACCTGGATTAGACCTAGTTTAGACCAGGTTTAATCCTGGTTTAGACCTGGTTAAATCCTGGTTTAGACCTGGTTAAATCTGAGTTTAGAAGTCCTGGTCAGATCCAGCTCTGATACAGGAAGTAGTCTCGCTTGTAAACAGGAAGCTCCTCCATCTTGTCCTGCCCTCTCCTCCTCTGACTCTCTCCTCTCCCCTCTTTCCTCTCTATTCCTTCTTTCTCCTCCTCTCTCCTCCTATGACCCCCTCTCCTTTCCTCTCTCCTCTCATCTCTCCTCCTCTCTCCTCTCTCCCCATTTCTCTTCCCATCTGTTTTCTCTCTGCATCTCCTCTCTCCCTTTCTCTCCTCCTCTCTCCTCATCTTCTCCTCTCTTTTCTTCTCCTCTGACTCCCTCTCTCCCTGTGGCAGAGGGAGACGCCGTCTTCATCACTAAACTGTCAGACTTCACGGCAGTGGAGAAGGATGAGGTGGAGCTGCAGTGTGAGGTCAGTAAGGATGTGCCGGTGGTGTGGTACAGAGACCAGGTGGAGCTGACACAGTCCAAGACCCTGGTCCTGAAGAGCGAAGGAACCCGAAGAGCCCTGGTCCTCAAGAAGGTGGAGCTCCAAGACCAAGGACAGTACTGCTGCGACTGTGGAACCGACCAGACCAAAGCCAAGCTCACAGTGGAGGGTACGAGACCGTGTTTAAACTGGGTTTAGTCTGGGTTTAGAACGGGTTTAGTCTGGGTTTAGACCGGGTTTAGACTGGGTTTAGACTGGGTTTAGTCTGGGTTTAGACTGGGTTTAGACTGGGTTTAGACTGGGTTTAGACTGAGTTTTGACTGGGTTTAGACCGGGTTTAGACCGGGTTTAGACCGGGTTTAGACCGGGTTTAGCCAGGGTTTAGACCTGGGTTTAGTCTGGGTTTAGACTGGGTTTAGACTGGGTTTAGTCTGGGTTTAGACTGGGTTTAGACTGGGTTTAGACTGGGTTTAGACTGGGTTTAGTCTGGGTTTAGACTGGGTTTAGACTGGGTTTTGACTGGGTTTAGACTGGGTTTAGACTGGGTTTAGACTGGGTTTAGTCTGGGTTTAGACTGGGTTTAGATTGGGGTTTAGACCGGGTTTAGACCGGGTTTAGACCGGGTTTAGTCTGGGTTTAGACTGGGTTTAGACTGGGTTTAGACTGGGTTTAGACTGGGTTTAGCCAGGGTTTAGACCGGGTTTAGACTGGGTTTAGTCTGGGTTTAGACTGGCTTTAGAACAGGTAAAGACCGGGCTTTGAACAGGCTTAGGCTGAATTCTGACTGGTTTTGACCTGGTTTGTTCCTTCTTTAGTCCTCTTCTAGTCCTCATTTAGTCCTGGTTTAGTCTTGGTTCAGTCCTGGTTTTATCCTGGTTTATACCTGGTTCGGTCCTGCTTTAGTCCATGTTCTAGTACTGGTTTAGTCCTGGTTTAGACTTGGTTTAGTCGTGGTTCTGACCCGGTTCTCTTGCAGCTCGGGACATTAAGGTGGTGCGTCCGATCTATGGTGTGGAGCTGTTCGATGGAGAAACGGCTCGTTTTGAAGTGGAGATTTCAGCCGACGACGTTCATGGACAGTGGAAACTCAACGGAGACGTCCTCAGTCCCTCCTCCGTGAGTCCAGACCGAGACCAAACCAAAGACCGGTCCAAAACCAGACCAGATCAGACTGAGACCAGAGTCCAGACTGAGACCAGAGTCCAGACTGAGACCAGAGTCCAGACCGAGACCAGAGTCCAGACTGAGACCAGAGATGAGACTAGGACCAGACTGGAGCTGTAGTGGACCATCTTGGCCTCTGCAGATTGAGTTTGTTATGACCCCTTTGTGTGTATGTCGCCCCCTACAGGACGTGGACATCATCGAGGAGGGCGCCAAACACACTTTGATCCTGTACAACTGCAGAGTGCCCATGACCGGAGAGGTGTCCTTCAGCGCCGCCAACGCCAAGTGCGCTGCCAACCTCAAGGTCAAAGGTGAGACTACACGACCCTGACACTAACCCCCGCCTCAAGGTCAAAGGTGAGACTACACGACCCCTAACACTAACCCCCGCCTCAAGGTCAAAGGTGAGACTACACGACCCTAACACTAACCCCCGCCTCAAGGTCAAAGGTGAGAGACCAGACTACACGACCCTAACACTAACCCCCGCCTCAAGGTCAAAGGTGAGACTACACGACCCCTAACACTAACCCCCCCCCCTCAAGGTCAAAGGTGAGACTACACGACCCTAACACTAACCCCCGCCTCAAGGTCAAAGGTGAGACTACACGACCCCGCCACACTAACCCCCGCCTCAAGGTCAAAGGTGAGACTACACGACCCTAACACTAACCCCCGCCTCAAGGTCAAAGGTGAGACTACACGACCCTAACACTAACCCCCGCCTCAAGGTCAAAGGTGAGACTACACGACCCTGACACTAACCCCCGCCTCAAGGTCAAAGGTGAGACTTTATGTGAGTAAATTAACATAATAAAAGGACTTTAAAACTGTCCCAGATCTGGTGATATTCCAACCCACAATCTTTGGGTTTGAGGGTGAATGCTCAACCACTGAGCCAACTGCCCCACACCTCTGACCCTTTGTGTCTCTCTGCCTCCTTCTCCTCTCCTCCTCCCTCCTCCTCTTCAGAGCTCCCTCTAAACTTCCTCACCCCTTTGAGCGACGTGCAGGTGTACGAGAAGGATGAGGCGCGCTTCGAGGTGGAGGTATCTCGTGTTCCGAAGGCGTTCCGTTGGCTCAAGGGTTCCGCCGAGATCCAGAGCGATGACAAGTTCGAGAGTCTGCAGGAGGGGAACCTGTTCGTGCTCCGAGTGAAGTCGGCGGCGTACGAGGACGAGGCCAAGTACATGTTTGAGGCCGAGGACAAGAGGACGTCCGGCAAGCTCACCATACAGGGTAAGGACGAGGATTAAAGGGATTAAAGCGACCCACAGTACACACCTTCACGAGAATCATCTGGATCATTTCAGTCCTGGAGTTGTCACTTATCTCGACTGAACTAAAGGTAAAAGGAGCTGTAAAAACTACCACTTGATGACATCACAATGTGGAACAGAGCGTTTTGATCTTTGGAGATGTGACAGACTAATAATAAAGTGTGACTCAAACGTGTGAATGAAACAAACACGACTCAGGTCTGTTTTTAGGAGGACACACAGTTAGAACATGACTTAAAGAGATAGTAGAGTTTGCTCTTGTTGAAAACAGAGGCTGACCCCAAGACCCAGATCCACACGTTCTAAAGACCCGCATGTTCTACAGATCCACACGTTCTAAAGACCCACATGTTCTACAGATCCACACGTTCTAAAGACCCGCATGTTCTACAGATCCACACGTTCTAAAGACCCACGCACGTTCTACAGATCCACACGTTCTAAATACCCACACGTTCTAAATACCCACACGTTCTAAAGATCAACACCGTTCTGCGTGTCCTTCAGGAATCCGTCTGGAGTTCGTGAAGCCGATAAAGGACGTGACGGTGAAGGAGCGTGAGACGGCAGAGTTCTCGGTGGAGTTGTCTCATGAGAAGATCCCGGTGGTTTGGTACAAGAACGACGTTCGCCTCCACCCGTCCAAGGTGGTGCACATGTCCGACCAGGGACGCACCCACACGCTGTCCATCAAAGAGGCCACGATCGACGACACCTCCATGATCAGGGTGGAGGCCATGGACAAGAGTCTGACCGCCATGCTCACGGTCATCGGTACGTCAAATATACTACTACTGCTACTACTACTACTACTACTACTACTACTACTACTACTACTACTACTACTACTACTACTATGGACAAGAGTCTGACCGCCATGCTCACGGTCATCGGTACGTCAAATATACTACTACTGCTACTACTACTACTGCTACTACTACTACTACTACTACTACTACTACTACTACTACTACTACTACTACTACTACTACCATGGACAAGAGTCTGACCGCCATGCTCACGGTCATCGGTACGTCAAATATACTACTACTGCTACTACTACTACTACTGCTACTACTACTACTACTACTACTACTACTACTACTATGGACAAGAGTCTGACCGCCATGCTCAAGGTCATCGGTACGTCAAAATATACTACTACTGCTACTACTACTACTACTGCTACTACTACTACTACTACTACTACTACTACTACTACTACTACTACTATGGACAAGAGTCTGACCGCCATGCTCAAGGTCATCGGTACGT
The DNA here is from genome assembly GCA_019594935.1 of Periophthalmus modestus. Classification (NCBI taxonomy): domain Eukaryota; kingdom Metazoa; phylum Chordata; class Actinopteri; order Gobiiformes; family Gobiidae; genus Periophthalmus; species Periophthalmus modestus. Next base: position 245,727 of record JAIEZT010001300.1, on the reverse strand, counting down.
CAAATATACTACTACTGCTACTACTACTACTACTATGGACAAGAGTCTGGGACGCCATGCTCAAGGTCATCGGTACGTCAAATATACTACTACTGCTACTACTACTACTACTACAACCAATACTACTACTACTACTACTACTACTATGGACAAGAGTCTGACCGCCATGCTCAAGGTCATCGGTACGTCAAATATACTACTACTGCTACTACTACTACTACTACAACCAATACTACTACTACTACTACTACTACTATGGACAAGAGTCTGACCGCCATGCTCACGGTCATCGTATGTCAAATATACTAATGTGAATACTACTACTGCTCTTAATACTACTATTGGTATTAATACTACTACTGCTATTAATACAACTACTACTATTAATACTACTTCTATTAATACTACCACCACTATACTGCTATTAATACTACTACTACTATTAATACTACTACTACTATTAATACTACTATTACTATTAATACTACTTCTGCTATTAATACTACTACAGCTACTACAACAACTACGGCTCCTACTAGTCCTGCTATTAGTACAGCTACAGCTACTAATACGACAACAAGAATCAAGCAAGCAAATCCCACCATAGAAATCAGACCTGTTTAGTCCTCTTTTAGTCCTGGTTTAGTCCTCTTTTAGTCCTCTTTTAGTCTTAGTTTAGTCCTCCTTTAGTCCTGGTTTAGTCCTCTTTTAGTCCTGGTTTAGTCCTGGTTTAGTCCTCCTTTAGTCCTGGTTTAGTCCTCTTTTAGTCCTCTTTTAGTCCTGGTTTAGTCCTCCTTTAGTCCTGGTTTAGTCCTCTTTTAGTCCTGTTTTAGTCCTAGTTTAGTCCTGTTTTAGTCCTCTTTTAGTCCTGGTTTAGTCCTCTTTTAGTCCTCCTTTAGTCCAGGTTTAGTCCTCCTTTAGTCCTGGTTTAGTCCTCTTTTAGTCCTGTTTTAGTCCTCTTTCAGACCCTCTCTTTTCATTGCAGAGGGAGACCTGTACTTCACGATGAAGCTCCAGAACTATACGGCGGTGGAGCGGGACGAGGTTCAGTTGGTTTGTGAGCTCAGTAAAGCCGCCGCTGACGTCAAATGGTTCAAAGACGGAAAAGAAATAACGCCGTCCAAAAACATCGCCATAACGACGGACGGAAAGAAACGCATCCTGATCGTCAGGAAGGCGGAGAAAGCAAACATCGGAGCGTACACGTGTGACTGTGGCTCAGACAAGACGACTGCTAATCTGAACATAGAGGGTAAGTACTGCTACTAGTACTGGTACTACTACTACTACTAATACTATTAGTACTACTACTACTACTACTGGTACAACTACGACTACTACTACTACTACTGGTACAGCTACGACTACTGTCACTATATCTAGCTGCTTTGTGCTGTTCAACAAGTCCCTCTCATATTGGGGGGAGGGGTGTTGTGCATGTATGTCTATGGTGAAATGTTCAGCAGTTACCATGGACACAATGCTCACATTAGCAAAAATCTTTTAATATCGTCTGAAAATCCCAAAGTGATTTAAAGAGCTCACGTTCAGGAGCCTGTGATCTGAGCTCATGATCCGGTAGAGTTTGAGTTTGATAACATTACAGTCACAAGCTAGCATTAGCATTAGCGTTAGCGTTAGCGTTAGCGTTAGCGTTAGCGTTAGCGTTAGCGTTAGCGTTAGAATTAGCCAAGTCTCTCTCACCTTTCTGTGTAAACTCAAACTCTACAGGACCATGAGCTCAGACCACAGGCTCCTGAACATGAGCTCTTCAAATCACTTTGGGATTTTTATTGAGTTTTCAGACAATATTAAAACATTTTTGCTAATGTGAGCATTGTGTCTCCATGGTAACTGCTGAACATTCCACCATAGACATACATGCACAACAGCGTCACTGTAAAGTATTACATTATGAATCACAGAACTTTAGAGCAGGAGACTTGAGCTTCAGAAACATGTCCACAAATGAATCTGCCACGAACACTTCATACAATATTTTTACTTCCCTCTTCTTCTCTCCTCCCTCTCTCCTCCCTCCTCTCCTCCTCTCCTCCCTCCCTCCTCCTTCTCTCCTCCTCTCCTCCTCCTCCTTCTCTCCTTCTCTCCTCCTCTCCTCCCTCCCTCCTCCTTCTCTCCTCCTCTCCTCCCTCCTTCTCTCCTTCTCTCTCTCCTCTCCTCCCTCCCTCCTCCTTCTCTCTCTCCTCTCCACTCCTCCCTCCTCTCCTCCTCTCCTCCCTCCCTCCTCCTTCTCTCCTCCTCTCCTCTCTCCTCGTCTCCTCCTCTCCTCCCTCTGTCCTCTCAGAGCGGGACATTAAAGTCGTGCGGCCGCTCTACAGTGTGGAAGTGACTGAGACAGAAACAGCCAAGTTTGAGACGGAGATTTCAGAGGAAGACGTCCACGGGAAGTGGAAACTCAAGGGAGAGTCTCTGCACCAATCAGCTGTGAGTATACACGTGACATCATCACAGAGGACAGGCTCTGGTCCAATCAGCTGTTAGTATACACGTGACATCATCACAGAGGACAGACTCTGGTCCAATCAGCTGTGAGTATACACGTGACATCATCACAGAGGACAGGCTCTGGTCCAATCAGCTGTGAGTATACAGGTGACATCATCACAGAGGACAGGCTCTGGTCCAATCAGCTGTGAGTATACCAGGTGACATCATCACAGAGGACAGACTCTGGTCCAATCAGCTGTGAGTATACACGTGACATCATCACAGAGGACAGGCTCTGGTCCAATCAGCTGTGAGTATACAGGTGACATCATGGTTGGAGGGCGGTTGCTCGACCCCTGTGCCACTGAGGTCTCCAGATGTGACTCACAGGTTCCTCCTCATCACAGTTTAAATCATTATGGACTTTCCGCTCCTCCTCTCTCCTGTCCTCTTCCCTCCTCCTCATCTTCTCCTGTCCCTCCTCTCCTCCTCCTTTCCTCTCTCTGTCCTCCTCTCCTCTCCTGTCCTCCTCTCCTCCTCCTCTCTTCTCCTGTCCTCCTCTCCTCCTCCTCTCTTCTCCTGTCCTCCTCTCCTCCTCTCTTCTCCTGTCCTCCTCTCCTCCTCCTCTCCTCCTCCTCTCTCTTTACTCTCCTCCTCTCATCCTCCTCGTCTTCTTCAGGATGTGGAGATTAAAGAGGAGGGGAAGCGTCATCTCTTGATCCTGTACAATGTGAAGATGGACATGGCCGGAGCCGTGGACTTCTCCGCCGCCAACGCCAAGTCCAACGCCCAGCTCAGGGTCAAAGGTGAGACCGGCTTCAGTCCTGGTTTAGTCCTGGTTTAGTCCCGGTTTAGTCCCGGTTTAGTTCTGGTTTAGTCCCAGTTTAGTCCCGGTTTAGTCCCGGTTTAGTCCTGGTTTAGTCCTGGTTTAGTTCTGGTTTAGTTCTGGTTTAGTCCTGGTTTAGTCCTGGTTTAGTCCCGGTTTTGTCCCGGTTTAGTCCTGGTTTAGTCCCGGTTTAGTCCCGGTTTGGTCCTGTTGAAGCTGTGAGTGTGCATTCTCAGAGCGGCCTGTGGGGGGCGCTCTCACATTCTTACATCACTACTTCTGATCTAAATGAGGTTATTAATTTTAAACTTTAAGACAAAAGTCCAAAAGTCAAACTTGACACAGAAACATTATGTGTTTTTTACTGAAGAGGAGAAATATGAGACTTAACCTTTAACCTTTGATCTAAAACTGGAGAATCACAAAATCACTTTTATAAAACTGATCAAACGTGAGACAAATGAACAGTTTGACTCTGATGAAGTTATAAAATGTACAACGTTATAATAAGTTTATAAAGTTAAAATCATAACGAGTCTTGAAGTGTGACTCTGCAGATCTTCACCACATGATCAGACACAGGCCTGACCTCTGACCCCTGACCCCTCACGACCCCCACACGTTTGACTGAAGAGCACAGCTGCACTCAAGGGTCACATCCTGGTTTAGACCTGGTTTAGTCCTGGTTTAGTCCTGGTTTGGTTCTGGTTTAGACCTGGTTTAGTCCTGGTTTGGTTCTGGTTTAGTCCTGGTTTAGGCCTAGTTTAGTCCTGGTTTAGTCCTGGTTTAGTCCTGGTTTAGTCCTAGTTTGGTCCTGGTTTAGTCCTGGTTTAATCTTGGTTTAGGCCTAGTTTAGTCCTGGTTTAGACCTGGTTTAGTCCTGGTTTAGTCCTGGTTTGGTTCTGGTTTAGACCTGGTTTAGTCCTGGTTTGGTTCTGGTTTAGTCCTGGTTTAGGCCTAGTTTAGTCCTGGTTTAGTCCTGGTTTAGTCCTAGTTTGGTCCTGGTTTAATCTTGGTTTAGGCCTAGTTTAGTCCTGGTTTAGACCTGGTTTAGTCCTGGTTTAGACCTGGTTTAGACCTGGTTTAGTCCTGGTTTGGTTCTGGTTTAGTCCTGGTTTAGACCTGGTTTAGACCTGGTTTTGTCCTGGTTTAGTCCTGGTTTAGACCTGGTTTAGTCCTGGTTTAGTCCTGGTTTGGTTCTGGTTTGGTTCTGGTTTAGTCCTGGTTTAGACCTGGTTTAGTCCTGGTTTAGTCCTGGTTTGGTTCTGGTTTAGACCTGGTTTAGTCCTGGTTTGGTTCTGGTTTAGTCCTGGTTTAGGCCTAGTTTAGTCCTGGTTTAGTCCTGGTTTAGTCCTGGTTTAGTCCTAGTTTGGTCCTGGTTTAGTCCTGGTTTAATCTTGGTTTAGGCCTAGTTTAGTCCTGGTTTAGACCTGGTTTAGTCCTGGTTTAGACCTGGTTTAGACCTGGTTTAGTCCTGGTTTAGTCCTGGTTTGGTTCTGGTTTAGTCCTGGTTTAGACCTGGTTTAGTCCTGGTTTAGTCCTGGTTTAGACCTGGTTTAGTCCTGGTTTAGTCCTGGTTTGGTTCTGGTTTGGTTCTGGTTTAGTCCTGGTTTAGACCTGGTTTAGTCCTGGTTTAGACCTGGTTTAGTCCCGGTTTAATCCCGGTTTAGTCCGGGTTTAGTCCTGGTTTAGATCTGGTTTAGTCCTGGTTTAGACCCGGTTTAGTCCCGGTTTAATCCCGGTTTAGTCCGGGTTTAGTCCAGGTTTAGTCCCGGTTTAGTCTCGGTTTAGTCCTGGTTTAGTCCTGGTTTAGTCCCGGTTTAGTCCCGGTTTAGTCCGGGTTTAGTCCGGGTTTAGTCCTGGTTTAGTCCTGGTTTAGTTCTGGTTTAGTCCTTGTTTAGTCTTGGTTTAGTCCTGCTTTAGTCCAGGTTTAGTCTGGGTTTAGTCCTGGTTTAGTACTGGGTTTTTATTCGATTTAAAGATGTTTTGGTCCAGATCTTGTTCAGAGTGTGAGGTTTGGTCCACTGTCCTGTAGAAGTTTATGGAGGGGGGTTTATTACATTAGAGTGATCAGGTCTTTGGTAGAAATGACTCCACTTTATGAGAAAAAAAAAAAAGAAAAAACATTTTAATCAAAGTCTAAATACAAACAGGAGGCAGGGCATCAGGTTTAACCCCCAGTGTGAAGAACAGGGACAAATGGAGCTGCTCAGCCAATCAGCTGAGAGGTGTGAGACGAGGCTCCTGATTGGCTGAGAGGTGTGAGAGGAGGCTCCTGATTGGCTGAGAGGTGTGAGAGGAGGTTCCTGATTGGCTGAGAGGTGTGAGAGGAGGCTCCTGATTGAAGAGGTGGGGCTGGGGTCAGCCTGTGTGCCTCTCTCTCTCTCCTTTCTCAGTCTTCTTCTCTCCTCTGCTTCTTTTAGACCTCTTTAGTTTGACTGTTTCTTTTCATGTTTTACTTTTTTATCATTCCATTTTATACTTTTGATTTTCTTTCATTCCATCACCCCCCTCTCTCTGTGTCCTCTGTTTCTCCATTGTTTATTTCTGTATTTATTTATTGACTCCTCTCCTCTTCCCTCTCTCCGTCTGTAGCTCGTTCGATCTCAGTGATGCGCCCCCTGAAGGATGTGGAGGTGACTGCAGGAGAGACGGCCACGTTTGAGTGTGAGCTTTCGTACGAAGGAATCGCCGTGGAGTGGTACCTGGGAGGAGCGAAGATGGAGCCCAGCGACAGGGTAAGTACTACTACTACTACCACTACTACAGCTTCTACTACAGCTACTACTACTACTACTACAACTTTACCTGGGAGGAGCGAGGATGGAGCCCAGCGACAGGGTAAGGGTAGTATTTGCAGTATTTGCAATAGGCAAATACTACTCCTACTGTAACCTAAACGCGACATCCTCATTGTCACAAACAGATCATTTTTAAATGTGTCATCTTTATACTGAATGTTTTCTGTCTTTATTTTGGAGTAAACCTCAAACTGAACCTGTGATTTGAGACTCGGAATCAAAAAGACTTCCACAGAGAAACTTCCCCCATCACACTACTGATATTATCCTGATATTATCCCGATATTATCCTGATATTATCCTGATATTATCCTGATATTATCCTGATATTATCCTGGTATTATCCTGATATTATCCTGATATTATCCCGATATTATCCCGATATTATCCCCGATATTATCCCGATATTATCCCGGTATTATCCTGATATTATCCCGATATTATCCCGATATTATCCCGATATTATCCCGATATTATCCCGATATTATCCTGATATTATCCTGATATTATCCTGATATTATCCCGGTATTATCCTGATATTATCCCGGTATTATCCTGATATTATCCTGATATTATCCTGATATTATCCTGGTATTATCCTGATATTATCCTGATATTATCCCGATATTATCCCGATAGTATCCTGATATTATCCTGATATTATGCCGATATTATGCCGATATTGTCCTGGTTTAGTCCCGGTTTAGTCCCGGTTTAGTCCCGGTTTAGTCCCGGTTTAGTCCCGGTTTAGTCCCGGTTTAGTCCCGGTTTAGTCCTGGTTTAGTCCCGGTTTAGTCCTGGTTTAGTCCCGGTTTAGTCCTGGTTTAGTCCTGGTTTAGTGCTGTGTTTGTTGGTTTTCACAGCTGCAGCTAAAATAGAAACAGATAAGAACAGCTGACAACACGACCCTCACCCGAAAACCAGACCCAGACCCAGAGCCCACGCACACACACACACACACACACACACACACACACACACACACACACACACACACACACACACACACACACACACACACACACACACACATACACACACACACACACACACACACATACACACATACACACACACACACACACATACACACACACACACACACACTACACACACACACACACACACACACACATACACACACACACACACACACACACATACACACACACACCACACACACACACACACACACACACACACACACACACACACACACACACATACACACACACACACACATACACACACACACACACACACACATACACACACACACACACATACACACACACATACACACACACATACACACATACACACACACACACACATACACACACACACACACACACACACACACACACACACACACATACACACACACACACACACACACACATACACACACACACACACATACACACACACATACACACACACATACACACATACACACACACACATACACACACACACACACACACACACCTGGTCCTAATATGTCTCTGATCTGGTTGTGATCCAGGTGAAGACCCGGGTGGTGGGCAGAGTCCATGCTCTAACTGTGAGGGACGTGAAGCTCTCTGAGGCTGGAGAAGTGAAGCTCTGCTCCCAGGACTTCCAGACCCAAGCCCAGCTCATCGTGAGAGGTAAGGCCCGGTTTAGACCCGGTTTAGTCCCGGTTTAGTCCCGGTTTAGTCCCGGTTTAGACCCGGTTTAGACCCTCTCTCTCTCTCACAGAGCCTGCAGCAGACTTCACTCAGCCTCTGGAGGATCAGTCCGTGGAGGAGGAGGCCACTGCTGTGCTGGAGTGCCAGATTTCCCGTGAGAATGCCGAGGTACGAGTCCTGCTTTAGTCCAGGTCTAGTCCTGGTCCAGTTCTGGTTTAGTCCTGGTTTAGTCCCAGTCCAGTCCTTGTTTTGACATGGTTCTTGCTCACAGGTGCGCTGGTTCCGAGAGGGACAGGAGATTAGAAAGACAAAGAAATACGACGTGGTGAGCGAGGGGCGGCGCCGGGCGCTGGTGATCCAGAGCTGCACGCCAGACGACGCCAAACTGTACACGTGCGACGCCCAACACTTCAAGACCTCCTGCTACCTCGAGGTCCTGCGTAAGTATCCAACGACCCGCTTTAGATCTGAGAAAGTCCTGGTTTAGGCCTGTCACATTGAGATCCTGCATAAGTACTCCTAAAGACCTGCTTTAGTCCTGGTTTAGACCTGCTTTAGTCCTGGTTTAGACCTGGTTTAGTCCTGGTTTAGTCCTGGTTTAGACCTGGTTTAGTCCTGGTTTAGTCCTGGTTTAGACCTGGTTTAGTCCTGGTTTAGTCCTGGTTTTTAGTCCTGGTTTAGACCTGCTTAGTCCTGGTTTAGACCTGGTTTAGACCTGGTTTTAGTCCTGGTTTAGTCCTGGTTTTTAAGTTAGTCCTGGTTTAGACCTGGTTTAGTCCTGGTTTAGTCCTGGTTTAGACCTGGTTTAGACCTGGTTAAGTCCTGGTTTAGTCCTGGTTTAGTCCTGGTTTAGTCCTGGTTTAGACCTGGTTTAGACCTGGTTAAGTCCTGGTTTAGTCCTGGTTTAGACCTGGTTTAGACCTGGTTTAGTCCTGGTTTAGACCTGGTTTAGACCTGGTTTAGTCCTGGTTTAGTCCTGGTTTAGTCCTGGTTTAGACCTGGTCTAGTCCTGGTTTAGTCCTGGTTTAGTCCTGGTTTAGTCCTGGTTTAGTCCTGGTTTAGACCTGGTTTAGACCTGGTTTAGTCCTGGTTTAGACCTGGTTTAGTCCTGGTTTAGTCCTGGTTTAGACCTGGTTTAGACCTGGTTTAGTCCTGGTTTAGTCCTGGTTTAGACCTGGTTTAGTCCTGGTTTAGTCCTGATTTGGTCCTGGTTTGGTCCTGGTTTAGTCCTGGTTTAGACCTGGTTTAGTCCTCATTTAGTCCTGGTTTAGACCTGGTTTAGAGCTGGTTTAGTCCTGGTGTAGTCCTGGTTTAGACCTGGTTTAGACCTGGTTTAGACCTGGTTTAGACCTGGTGTAGTCCTGGTTTAGTCCTGCTTTAGTCCTGGTTTAGTCCTGGTTTAGTCCTGGTTTAGTCCTGATTTAGTCCTGGTTTGGTCCTGGTTTAGACCTGGTTTAGTCCTGCTTTAGACCTGGTTTAGTTATGGTTTAGTCCTGCTTTAGACCTGGTTTAGACCTGGTTTAGACCTGGTTTAGTCCTGGTTTAGACCTGGTTTAGTCCTGGTTTAGTCCTGGTTTAGACCTGGTTTAGTCCTGGTGTAGTCCTGGTTTAGACCTGGTTTAGACCTGGTTTAGACCTGGTGTAGTCCTGGTTTAGACCTGGTTTAGACCTGGTTTAGTCCTGGTTTAGACCTGGTTTAGACCTGGTGTAGTCCTGGTTTAGACCTGGTTTAGACCTGGTTTAGACCTGGTTTAGACCTGGTGTAGTCCTGGTTTAGTCCTGGTTTAGACCTGGTTTAGTCCTGGTGTAGTCCTGGTTTAGACCTGGTTTAGACCTGGTTTAGACCTGGTTTAGACCTGGTGTAGTCCTCATTTAGTCCTGGTTTAGACCTGGTTTAGTCCTCATTTAGTCCTGGTTTAGACCTGGTTTAGTCCTGGTTTAGTCCTCATTTAGTCCTGGTTTAGTCCTGGTTTAGTCCTGGTTTAGACCTGGTTTAGTCCTGGTTTAGACCTGGTTTAGACCTGGTGTAGTCCTCATTTAGTCCTGGTTTAGACCTGGTTTAGTCCTCATTTAGTCCTGGTTTAGACCTGGTTTAGTCCTGGTTTAGTCCTCATTTAGTCCTGGTTTAGTCCTGGTTTAGTCCTGGTTTAGACCTGGTGGTTTAGTCCTGGTTTAGACCTGGTTTAGACCTGGTTTAGACCTGGTTTAGACCTGGTGTAGTCCTGGTTTAGTCCTGGTTTAGACCTGGTTTAGTCCTGGTGTAGTCCTGGTTTAGACCTGGTTTAGACCTGGTTTAGACCTGGTTTAGACCTGGTGTAGTCCTCATTTAGTCCTGGTTTAGACCTGGTTTAGTCCTCATTTAGTCCTGGTTTAGTCCTGGTTTAGTCCTCATTTAGTCCTGGTTTAGACCTGGTTTAGTCCTCATTTAGTCCTGGTTTAGACCTGGTTTAGTCCTGGTGTAGTCCTGGTTTAGTCCTCATTTAGTCCTGGTTTAGACCTGGTTTAGTCCTCATTTAGTCCTGGTTTAGACCTGGTTTAGACCTGGTTTAGTCCTCATTTAGTCCTGGTTTAGACCTGGTTTAGACCTGGTTTAGTCCTCATTTAGTCCTGGTTTAGTCCTGGTTTAGTCCTGGTTTAGACCTGGTTTAGACCTGGTTTAGTCCTCATTTAGTCCTGGTTTAGTCCTGGTTTAGTCCTGGTTTAGTCCTGGTTTAGACCTGGTTTAGACCTGGTTTAGTCCTCATTTAGTCCTGGTTTAGACCTGGTTTAGTCCTCATTTAGTCCTGGTTTAGACCTGGTTTAGACCTGGTTTAGTCCTGGTTTAGACCTGGTTTAGACCTGGTTTAGTCCTGGTTTAGACCTGTCTGCTGTCTGTTTCAGCGCCTCATGTGGAGTTCACTAAACCGCTGCACGACGTCGAAGTCAGAGAGAAAGAATCTGCAAAGTTCGAATGTGAAGTGTCCCGAGAGTCTGCGAAGGTGAGACTACACATCCCATCATGCACCTGTGCATCTAACCCCACAGCACTGCACCTCCCACAATGCACCTGGACTTAAAACCAGGATCTTAGAATGAACCAGAGAAAAAACGCACTTAATAATAATGTCCCTCTGGACCTGGTTCTGACCCGGTTTAGTCCTGGTTTAGTCCTGGTTTAGTCCTGGTTTAGTCCTGGTTCAGTCCTGCTTTAGTCCTGCTTTAGTCCTGGTTTAGTCCTGATTTAGTCCTGGTTCAGTCCTGGTTCAGTTCTGGTTTAGTCCTGCTTTAGTCCTGCTTTAGTCCTGGTTTAGTCCTGATTTAGTCCTGGTTCAGTCCTGGTTCAGTTCTGGTTTAGTCCTGCTTTAGTCCTGCTTTAGTCCTGGTTTGGTCCCGGTTTAGTCCCGGTTTAGTCCAGATTTAGTCCTGATTTAGTCCTGGTTTAGTCCTGGTTCAGTTCTGGTTCAGTCCTGGTTTAGACCTGGTTTAGTCCTGGTTCAGTCCTGGTTTAGACCTGGTTTAGTCCTGGTTTAGACCTGGTTTAGTCCTGGTTTAGTCCCGGCTTAGTCCCGGTTTAGTCCTGCTTTAGTCCTGGTTCAGTCCTGGTTTAGACCTGGTTTAGTCCTGGTTTAGACCTGGTTTAGTCCTGGTTTAGACCTGGTTTAGACCTGGTTTAGACCTGCTTTAGTCCTGGTTCAGTCCTGGTTTAGTCCTGGTTTAGTCCTGGTTTAGTCCTGGTTTAGTCCTGGTTTAGTCTTGGTTTAGACCTGGTTTAGTTCTGGTTCTGACCCGGTTCAGTCCTGGTTAAGTCCCGGTTCTGACCTGGTCTGTCTTTGTAGGTGCGCTGGTTCCGGGACGGGAATGAGATCCGAAAGAGTAAAAAGTACGAGATCTTATCGAAGGGAGTCCAGAGGATCCTGATCGTTCATAAGTCTGTGTTTGACGACGAGGCCGAGTACGAGTGTGACGCCCGGACCGCCAAGAGCTCCGGAATGCTGACCGTGATAGGTGAGAGCGCCTCGAGAGCGCCCATACACCCACAGAGCACCCACAGACCACCCACAGACCACCCACAGACCACCCACAGACCACCCATACACCCAGAGACCCACAGCTTGGTACTCCTGATCAGGAGGCTCAGATCTGGTTCTCCTGACAGATGTAAAGACCCTGAATGAGTCAAACGCAGAAGACACATTTATATAAGAGGCAATAATACCTGCATAAAATTAGTCCTGGTTTAGTCCTGGTTTAGTAGTCCTGGTTTAGACCTGGTTTAGTCCTGGTTTAGTCCCGGCTACTTTCTACCCTCCAATTTAACTCTGTCTTCCCCTCCTCTCTCCTCATCTCCTTCTCCCCCTCCTCTCTCCTCCTCTCCTTCTCCTCTCTCCTCCTCTCCTTCTCCTCTCTCCCCCTCTCCTCCTCTCTCCTCCTCTCCTCTTCTCCTCCTCCCTCTCCTCTCTCCTCCTCTCCTCCTCCCCTCTCCCCCTCTCCTCCTCTCCTCCTCTCTCCTCTCCTCCTCCTCTCTCCTCCTCTCCTCTCTCCTCCTCCTCTCTCCTCTTCATCTCCTCTCTCCTCCTCCTCTCTCCTCCTCTCTCCTCCTCTCTCCTCTCGTCCTCTCTCCTCCTCTCCTCCTCCTCCTCGCTCCTCCTCCTCTCTCCTCTTCATCTCCTCTCTCCTCCTCTCTCCTCCTCTCTCCTCTCGTCCTCTCTCCTCCTCTCCTCCTCTCCTCCTCTCTCCTCCTCTCTCCTCTCGTCCTCTCTCCTCTCTCCTCCTCCTCTCTCCTCTCTCATCTCTTCCTCTCTCCTCCTCTCCTCTCTCCCTCCTCTCTCCTCCTCCTCTCTCCTCTTCATCTCCTCTCTCCTCCTCTCTCCTCCTCCTCTCTCCTCTCGTCCTCTCTCTCCTCCTCTCCTCCTCTCCTCGCTCCTCCTCCTCTCTCCTCTTCATCTCCTCTCTCCTCCTCCTCTCCTCCTCTCTCCTCCTCTCTCCTCCTCTCTCCTCTCTCCTCCTCCTCTCTCCTCTCCTCTCCTCTCTCCTCTCTCTCCTCCTCTCCTCCTCCTCCTCTCTCCTCTCTCTCTCTCTCCTCCTCCTCCTCTCTCCTCTTCATCTCCTCTCTCCTCCCTCTCCTCCTCTCTCCTCCTCCTCTCCTCCTCCTCTCTCCTCCTCTCTCCTCCTCCTCTCCTCCTCTCTCCTCTCATCTCTCCTCTCCTCCCTCCTCTCCTCCTCTCTCCTCTCTCACGCTCCTCTCGTCCTCTCTCCTCCTCCTCTCTCCTCTCTTCATCTCCTCTCTCCTCTCTCCTCTCTCCTCTCTCCTCATCTCCTCCTCTCCTCCTCTCTCCTCCTCTCTCCTCTCGTCCTCTCTCTCCTCCTCTCCTCCTCTCCTCCTCTCCTCCTCTCTCGTTTTTCAGAGGAGGACGCCCGCTTCACTAAGAACCTGTCGAACGTGGAGGGCACAGAGACGGACTCGGTGAAGTTGGTGTGTGAAGTGTCCAAGGCGTCTGCGGAGGTGCGCTGGTTTAAAGAGGGGCAGGAGATCCCCGAGGGCGGGCGCTACGAGCACCTGTCCGACGGGCGCAAACGGGTCCTCATCATCCAGGACCTGCGCCTGGACGACAGGGGAGACTACACCTGCCAACTGTCCCCCAGCGTCACCACCACCGGCAAACTCAGCATCAACGGTGAGGCCCGGGTACAGCCGGGGAGGAGCTGGTTTAGACCTGGTTTAGACCTGGTTTAGACCTGGTTTAGACCTGGTTTAGTCCTGGTTTAGTCCTGGTTTAGACCTAGTTTAGACCTAGTTTAGACCTGGTTTAGTCCTGGTTTAGACCTAGTTTAGACCTAGTTTAGACCTGGTTTAGACCTGGTTTAGACCTGGTTTAGACCTGGTTTAGACCTGGTTTAGACCTGGTTTAGACCTGGTTTAGACCTGGTTTAGTCCTGGTTTAGACCTGGTTTAGTCCTGATTAGACCTGGTTTAGACCTGGGTTTAGACCTGGTTTAGACCTGGTTTAGACCTGGTTTAGACCTGGTTTAGTCCTGGTTTAGACCTGGTTTAGACCTGGTTCAGTCCTGGTTTAGACCTGGTTTAGACCTGGATTAGACCTGGTTCAGTCCTGGTTCAGTCCTGGTTTAGACCTGGTTTAGACCTGGATTAGACCTGGTTCAGTCCTGGTTTAGACCTGTTTTAGACCTGGTTTAGTCCTGGTTTAGACCTGGTTTAGTCCTGGTTTAGTCCTGGTTTAGTCCTGGTTTAGTCCTGGATTAGACCTGGTTTAGACCTGGTTTAGTCCTGGTTTAGTCCTGGTTTAGACCTGGTTTAGTCCTGGTTCAGTCCTGGTTTAGTCCTGACCCTCACTGCTCTTCTCTCCACAGAGCTGGCGGCCGAGTTCATCGCACGGCCTCAGAACGTGGAGGTGGTGGAGGGCGAGAGGGCGGAGTTTGTGTGCTCCGTTTCCAAGGAGACGTATGAGGTGAAGTGGTTCAGAGGAGAACAGGAAGTGAGCGAGGGCGAGAAGTACAGCGTGGTGAGCGAGGGCAAACGCCGCGCTCTTATTGTGAAAAGCTGCGACAGGAAGGACGAGGGCGGATACACGGCGCACATCGGCAACGTCAAGGCGTCTGCAGAGCTCTACGTCATCGGTAAGACCTGAGGCCGGGGACCTGAGACCAGAGACCTGAGACCAGAGACCTGAGGCCGGGGACCTGAGACCAGAGACCTGAGACCAGAGACCTGAGGCCGGGGACCTGAGATCAGAGACCTGAGACCAGAGACCAGAGACCTGAGGCCGGGGACCTGAGACCAGAGACCTGAGACCAGAGACCTGAGACCAGAGACCTGAGACCTGAGACCAGAGACCTGAGACCAGAGACCAGAGACCTGAGGCCGGGGACCTGAGACCAGAGACCTGAGACCAGAGACCTGAGACCAGAGACCAGAGACCTGAGACCAGAGACCTGAGACCAGAGACCTGAGGCCGGGGACCTGAGATCAGAGACCTGAGACCAGAGACCTGAGGCCGGGGACCTGAGATCAGAGACCTGAGACCTGAGACCTGAGACCAGAGACCTGAGACCAGAGACCTGAGGCCGGGGACCTGAGACCTGAGACCTGAGACCAGAGACCTGAGACCTGAGACCTGAGACCTGAGACCGGGGACCTGAGAGACCTGAGACCTGAGACCGGGGGACCTGAGACCAGAGACCTGAGACCGGGGACCTGAGACCAGAGACCTGAGACCGGGGACCTGAGACCTGAGACCGGGGACCAGAGACCAGAGACCTGAGGCCGGGGACCTGAGACCTGAGACCTGAGGCCGGGGACCTGAGACCAGAGACCTGAGACCAGAGACCTGAGACCAGAGACCTGAGGCCGGGGACCTGAGATCAGAGACCTGAGACCGGGGACCTGAGACCAGAGACCTGAGGCCGGGGACCTGAGATCAGAGACCTGAGACCTGAGACCGGGGACCTGAGACCTGAGACCTGAGACCTGAGACCGGGGACCTGAGACCTGAGACCTGAGGCCGGGGACCTGAGACCAGAGACCTGAGACCAGAGACCTGAGGCCGGGGACCTGAGATCAGAGACCTGAGACCGGGGACCTGAGACCAGAGACCTGAGACCGGGGACCTGAGACCTGAGACCGGGACCAGAGACCTGGGACCAGGAGGGACCAGGGACCTGAGATCAGAGACCTGAGACCGGGGACCTGAGACCTGAGACCTGAGACCGGGGACCAGAGACCTGGGACCAGGGACCAGGGACCTGAGATCAGAGACCTGAGACCGGGGACCTGAGACCTGAGACCTGAGACCTGGGACCTGAGACCTTGGACCTGAGACCTGGGACCTGAGACCTGAGACCTGAGACCTGGGACCTGAGGCCGGGGACCTGAGACCAGAGACCTGAGACCGGGGACCTGAGACCTGGAATCTAAGACCTGAGACCTGAGACCTGGGACCTGAGACCTGAGACCTGAGACCTGGGACCTGGGACCTGAGACCTGAGACCTGAGACCTGAGACCTGAGACCTGAGACCTGGGATCTGAGACCTGAGACCTGAGGCTGGGGACCTGAGACCGGAGACCTGAGACCGGGGACCTGAGACCAGAGACCTGAGACCGGGGACCTGAGACCTGAGACCTGGGACCTGGGACCTGAGACCTGAGGCCGGGGACCTGAGACCTGAGACCAGAGACCTGAGACCGGGGACCTGAGACCTGAGACCTTGAATCTAAGACCTGAGACCAGGGACCTGAGACCTGGGACCTGAGACCTGAGACCTGGGATCTGAGACCTGAGACCTGAGACCAGAGACCTGATACCGGGGACCTGAGACCGGGGACCTGAGACCTGGGACCTGATACCGGGGACCTGAGACTTGAGACCGGGGACCTGAGACCAGAGACCTGATACCGGGGACCTGAGACCGGGGACCTGATACCGGGGACCTGAGACCAGAGACCAGAGACCTGGGACCAGGGACCAGGGACCTATGACCTGGGACCAGGGACCTGAGACTGGGGACCTGAGACCTGAGACCTGGGACCAGGGACCTGAGACCTGGGACCAGGGACCTGAGGCTGGGGACCTGAGACCAAGGACCTGAGACCTGGGACCTGAGACCTGGGACCAGGGACCTGGGACCTGGGACCTGAGACCTGAGACCTGAGACTTTAGACCTGAGACTGGGGACTTGGGACCTGAGACCAGAGGCCAAGGGACCAGAGACCGGGGACCTGAGACTCGTTTAGATCTGGGTCCTGATTTAGTCCTGGTTTACTTCTGGCTTAGTCCTACTTTAGTCCTCCTGTAGTTCATGTTCTAACTCATTTCTCCTCTCCTCCCTCCCTCCTCTCTCCCTCCTCCTCCCTCCTCCTCCCTCCCTCCCTCCCCTCCCTCCCTCCCTCCTCCTCTCCTCCCTCCCTCTCTCCCTCCTCCTCCCTCTCTCCCTCCTCCTCCCCTCCTCCCTCCTCCTCCCTCTCTCTCTCCTCCCTCCTCCTCTCCCTCTCTCTCTTCCTCCTCTTTCTCTCCCTCCTCCTCTCCCTCTCTCTCTTCCCTCTCTCCCTCCTCTCTCCTCCTCTCTCTCTCTCCCTCCCCCTCCTCTCCTCCCTCCTCTCCTCTCCTCCCTCCTCCTCCCTCTCTCTCTCCTCCCTCCCTCCTCCTCCTCCCTCCTCCCTCCCCTCCCTCCCTCCTCCTCCCTCCTCCTTCCTCCTCACAGAGAAGCTGCGTGTGATCACTCCTCTTCGGGACGTGCAGGTGAAGGAGGGAGGAGAGCTGGTGTTTAACTGTGAGGTGAACTCTGACGGAGCCAAAGCCAAGTGGCTCAAACAGGAGGAGACCATCTTTGAGAGCGGCAGGTTCACCATGAGCCAGAGAGACAACGTGTTCTCCCTGCGCATCCGCGACGCCGTCAAGAGCGACCAATCACAGTACACCGTGCTCCTGACCAATCAGAGAGGAGAGCAGGCCAAGAGCACCGCCTCTGCCACCGTGGCAGGTAAGACCGGCCAATCAGAGGACTCCTGACCAATCAGAGCACTGCTGCTCCTGACCAATCAGAGCACTGCTGCTCCTGACCAATCAGAGCACAGCTGCTCCTGACCAATCAGAGCACTGCTGCTCCTGACCAATCAGAGCACTGCTGCTCCTTCTGTGGTTCAGGTCCAGAGGTTCAGTCCTGGTTCAGACCTGTTCCAATCCTGGTTTAATCCTGGTTTAGTCCTGGTTTAGTCCTGGTTTGGCTCTGGTTTAGTCCTGGTCTAGTCCTGGTATAGACCTGGTTTAGTCCTGGTTCAGTCCTGGTTTAGTCCTGGTTCAGTCCTGGTTTAGTCCTGGTTTAGACCTGGTTTAGACCTGGTTTAGTCCTGGTTTAGCTCTGGTTTAGTCCTGCTTTAGTCCTGGTGGTTTACTGGTCCTGGTTTGTCCTGCTTTAGTCCTGGTTTAGTCCTGCTTAAGTCCTGGTTTAAGTCCTGGTTTAGTCCTGCTTTAGTCCTGGTTAGTCCTGGTTCAGCTCTGGTTTAGTCCTGGTTTAGCTCTGGTTTAGTCTGGTTTAGTCCTGGTTTAGTCCTGGTTTAGCTCTGGTTTAGTCCTGGTTTAGTCCTGCTTTAGTCCTGGTTTAGTCCTGGTTTAGTCCTGGTTTAGTCCTGGTTTAGTCCTGGTTTAGTCCTGGTTTAGTCCTGGTTTAGTCCTGGTTTAGCTCTGGTTTAGTCCTGGTTTAGTCCTGGTTTAGCTCTGGTTCAGTCCTGGTTTAGCTCTGGTTTAGTCCTGGTTTAGTCCTGGTTTAGCTCTGGTTTAGTCCTGGTTTAGTCCTGGTTTAGCTCTGGTTTAGCTCTGGTTTAGTCCTGGTTTAGTCCTGGTTTAGCTCTGGTTTAGTCCTGGTTTAGTCCTGGTTTAGTCCTGGTTTAGTCCTGGTTTAGCTCTGGTTTAGTCCTGGTTTAGCTCTGGTTTAGCTCTGGTTTAGTCCTGGTTTAGTCTCTGGTTTAGCTCTGGTTTAGTCCTGGTTTAGCTCTGGTTTAGTCCTGGTTTAGTCCTGGTTTAGTCCTGGTTTAGTCCTGGTTTAGTCCTGGTTCAGACCTGCTCTAGTCCTGGTTCAGGCCTGGTTTAGTCCTGGTTCAGACCCGCTCTAGTCCTGGTTCAGGCCTGAGTCAGTCCTGGTTTCTGACTCGGTCTTGTCTTCACAGAGGAGATGTTGAAGTTCTTGGAGCCCATAGAGGACATCGAGACGCAGGAGAAGAAGACCATAGCGTTCGTGTGCAAAGTGAACCGTCCCGAGTCCACCGTGCGCTGGTTCAAAGCCGGGCAGGAGCTGCCTTTGAGCAAACGTGTGGTTTACCGAGTGGACGGCCTCAAACACACGCTGACCATCAAGGACTGCGTGATGGACGATGAGGGAGAGTACACGGCTCAAGTGGGAGAGGACAGGTACTCAAACTACGGCTACTCCTGATAATACTAGTCATACTGCTGCTACTGATACCACTGTGGGGGCATCTTTTGAGCCTCGTAGGTGTGCTGGGAGGGCATCTGACTCTTTTGCGTCTCGTTGCAGGTGTGCGGCGGAGCTGATCATCAGTGAGGCGCCCACAGACTTCACCGCACAACTCAAAGATCAAACAGTCACCGAGTTTGAAGACGCAGAATTCACCTGTAAAATCAACAAAGACAAGGCCTCCGTCAAGTGGTACAGAGCCGGGAGAGAGATCAGAGAAGGACCAAGGTAAGACCAGAACCAGGACCAGACTGAGACCAGACCAGGACCAGACTGAGACCAGACCAGGACCAGACTGAGACCAGACCAGGACCAGATCAAGACCAGACTAGGACCAGACTAGGACCAGACTGAGACCAGACTGAGACCAGACTGAGACCAGACCAGGACCAGATCAGGACCAGACTGAGACCAGACTGAGACCAGACCAGGACCAGATCAAGACCAGACTGAGACCAGACCAGGACCAGACTGAGACCAGACCAGGACCAGACTGAGACCAGACCAGGACCAGATCAAGACCAGACTGAGACCAGACCAGGACCAGATCAAGACCAGACTGAGACCAGACCAGGACCAGACTGAGACCAGACCAGGACCAGACTGAGACCAGACCAGGACCAGACCAGGACCAGATCAAGACCAGACTGAGACCAGGACATGTCCTCCTCTCTGGGAGACCTGAGACCATGGTTTTAACCCTGGTCAAGACCAGACTAGGACCAGAGCGTGAGGACCAAATCTGTGAGTCTGATCGTGAGAGACCTGTCGCCCTGACGATGACCAGACGAGTACGCCTGCTGAGTGGATGACTGAGCTCCAGACCAGGACCAGACGAGACCAGAAGGGTACTGCAGACGAGGACCAGATCAAGACCAGAGTGAGACCAGACCAGGACCAGATTAGTCCAGGTTTAGACCAGACTGCTTTGACTAACGGCGATGTGGACCAGACAGAACCCCCTGTGGACCAGACTGAGACCAGACCAGGACCAGATCAAGACCAGACTGAGACCAGACTAGGAGAGTTGACTGAGACCAGGTGGAGACCAGACTGAGACCACACCATGATCATCGTCAAGGAGACAAGTGAGAATGATCAGTGAAGGGACCAGTCCACCAGCTCAAGTGTGAGACCAGACCCGAGACCAGGGCGATCAAGACCATCGTGGCCAGGACCAACTGAGACCAGACCAGGACCAGACTGAGCTAGCAGACCAGGAGCAGACCAGAGCAGATCAAGACCAGGTTGAGACCAGGACATTTCCTCCTCTCTTAGTCCTGGTGTAGTAATGGTTTTAGTCCTGGTGGTGGTTGCAGGTACCACATTTAGACCTGGGGTAAACCTCTGTTAGTCCTGATCGTGAAGACCTGTCGCCCTGACGATGAGTGCGAGTACGCCTGCGGGGTGGATGAGAGACGCTCACGAGCAAGGCTTTAGTAGAGGGTTTAGTACTGGTTTAGATAGGGTTTAGTCCAGATTTAGTACCAGTTTAGTCCTGGTTTAGTACTGCTTTGTTAACGGCGATGTGTCCCTCAGAAACCCCTGTGGAGACCTGGTTTTCGCCCGCCTCAGGACCTGTTTGAACCTCCAGGCTCTGACGTGGTCTTTGAGGCAGAGTTGAACAAAGATCGGGTGGAGGTGCGATGGATGAGGAACAACATGATCATCGTCCTGGTTTAGTCCTGGTGATCAGTGAAGGGAAAGTCCACCGGCTCCAGGTGTGTGAGATCAGACCCCGAGACCAGGGCGAGTACCGCATCGTGGCCAAGGACAAGGACGCACGCGCCAAACTGGAGCTAGCAGGTGAGGAGCGGGTTTAGAGCGGGTTTAGACCTGGTTCAGACCTAGTTTAGTCCTGGTTTAGTCCTGGTTTAGTAATGGTTTAGTCCTGGGTTAGACCTGGTTTAGACCTGGTTTAGTCCTGGTTTAGACCTGGTTTTGTCCTGGTTTAGTCCTGGTTCAGTTCTGGTTTAGTCCTGGTTTAGTCCTGGTTTAGTCCTGGTAACCTGGTTTAGGTTTAGTCCTGGTTTAGTCCTGGTTTAGTCCTGGTTTAGTCCTGGTTTAGTCCTGGTTTTGTGCTGGTTCAGTCCTCATTTAGTCCTGGTTTAGTCCTGGTTTAGACCTGGTTTAGACCTGGTTCAGACCTAGTCTAGACCTGGTTTAGTCCTGGTTTAGACCTGGTTTAGACCTGGTTTAGTCCTGGTTTAGACCTGGTCTAGTCCTCAGTTTAGCCTGGTTTAGACCTGGTTCAGACCTTGGTTAGACCTGGTTTTAGACCTGGTTTAGTCCTGGTTTCGACCTGGTTTACGACCTGGTTTAGACCCGGTCTAGTTCCGACGTCAGTCCTGGTTTAGACATCGACTTTAGTCCTGGTCTAGTACCTGGTCTAACTCGTGCTCTGCGATACCTCAGCAAGAACAAGCCTACGGATAAAGACGACAGATCAGACGTTGGTGACTGATGCGGGTAAACCGTTTGTGATGGCGGTGCCGTACGACGCCTATCCTCGCGCCGACGCCGAGTGGTTCTTCGGCGACGTCAGCCTCCCGGTCCAGAACATCGACTCCAGTCTGGACAAGACCGAGTACCGGCTCAAGAGCCCGACCAAAGACGACCAGGGACGATACCGGATCCACATCAAGAGCTGACAGACCGGGTAGTTCTGGCGAAGAATCCACCTGGACTGATTTATCGGTTTAGAACTGTCCTGATTTAGACCGAGTTTAGACCGGGATTAATTTAGACGGGTTTAGAACTGGTTTAGATCTGATTTAGACCGGGTTAAGACCAGTTTTAGAACTGGTTTAATCTTTCTTTACTTCTGCCTAAGTCCAGTTTTAGTCCTGCTTTAGACCGGGTTTAGTCCAGGTTCAGTCCAGTCTTAGTCCCGGTCTGGACTCCGGTCTGACCCTCTCTGTCCTTCAGACGTCCCGGGTCCGGTGAAGTGTCTCCAGGTCACGGACACGGCGGAGGGCGAGGTCAGCCTGTCGTGGGAGGAGCCAGAATCAGACGGCGGCGCTAAGATCACGACGTACGTGGTGGAGCGCCGCGACATCAAGAGGAAGACGTGGACTCTAGCCACGGATCGGGCCGACGCTCCAGAATACTGCGTGTCCGGACTCAACCGGGACCTGCTCTACCTGTTCAGGGTCAGCGCCAGGAACCGCGTGGGCACCGGGCCCAGCGTGACTCTGGACGAGCCCGTACAGCCCAAGAACAAGTTCGGTGAGTCAACGGTGGCCATTTTGTGTCAGAGCCGCCATTTTGTATTTCTGTTTAAACTGAGGCCCACTGAGGTCACATGATCTGAACATAAGTAATAATCTGTGAGGTTAGAGCCGTTTGTCCAGTGTACCACAGAGTTAGGTAACAGTTATGAAATTCTCTCATGTGAGGTCATACTTTCTAATCACGAAGTAAAATCCTCCTCTTCTCCTCTTCTCCTCTTCTCCTCTCCTCCTCTCCTCCTCCTCCTCCCACAGATGTGCCAGATGCCCCGCAGAACGTGCATGTGTCCACGGTGAATCGCTTTGGTGCGACCGTGTGCTGGGAGCCGCCGCTGTCTGACGGAGGGTCAGAGGTCACGGCGTACGTGATCGAGCTCCGTGACCGCACGTCCGTGAAGTGGGAGGCGGCTCTGGTCACCGCGGCGACAGAGCGTTCCGCCACGCTGAACGATGTCGTGGAGAACAAAGAGTACATCTTCAGAGTGAGAGCGGAGAACAAGGCCGGAGCGGGACGCCCGAGCGCCGCCACCGCCCCCGTCAAGATCATGGACCCCATCGGTGAGCGAGGGAGGGCATCTGACACTTTAACCTGCTGTGGGGAGGGCATCTGACACTTTAACCTGCTGTGGGGAGGGCATCTGACACTTTAACCTGCTGTGGGGAGGGCATCTGACACGTTAACCTGCTGTGGGGAGGGCATCTGACACTTTAACCTGCTGTGGGGAGGGCATCTGACACTTTAACCTGCTGTGTGGGGAGGGCATCTGACACTTTAACCTGCTGTGGGGAGGGCATCTGACACTTTAACCTGCTGTGGGGAGGGCATCTGACACGTTAACCTGCTGTGGGGAGGGCATCTGACACGTTAACCTGCTGTGGGGAGGGCATCTGACACGTTAACCTGCTGTGGGGAGGGCATCTGACACGTTAACCTTCTGTGGGGAGGGCATCTGACACTTTAACCTCCTCTCTCTCCTCCTGTCTCTCCTCCTCTCTTTTTCTGTCTCACCTGTTCTCTCCTCCTCTCTTTTTCTGTCTCACCTGTTCTCTCCTCCTCTTTTTCTGTCTCACCTGTTCTCTCCTCCTCTCTTTTTCTGTCTCACCTGTTCTCTCCTCCTCTCTTTTTCTGTCTCACCTGTTCTCTCCTCCTCTCTTTTTCTGTCTCACCTGTTCTCTCCTCCTCTCTTTTTCTGTCTCACCTGTTCTCTCCTCCTCTCTTTTTCTGTCTCACCTGTTCTCTCCTCCTCTCTTTTTCTGTCTCACCTGTTCTCTCCTCTCTTTTTCTGTCTCACCTGTTCTCTCCTCCTCTCTTTTTCTGTCTCACCTGTTCTCTCCTCCTCTTTTTCTGTCTCACCTGTTCTCTCCTCCTCTCTTTTTCTGTCTCACCTGTTTCTCTCCTCCTCTCTTTTCTGTCTCACCTGTTCTCCATCCTCCTCTCTTTTTCTGTCTCACTCCTCTGAATCTCTTTTTCAGTCATCTGACCTCTCCTCTTTTTTCCTGTTCTGGGACCTGTTCTGCTCCTCAAACTTTTTCTGTCTCACACTGTTCTCTCCTCCTCTCTTTTCTGTCTCACCTGTTCTCTCCTCCTCTCTTTTTCTGTCTCACTGTGTCCTCTCCCTCCTACTTTTTCTGAGTACGTCTGACCCTGTTCTCTCCTCTCTTTTTCTGTCCACCTGTTCTCTCCCCGCCCTGAGCTTTTCTGTGAGTACGACCTTCTCTCCTCCTCCTTTTTCTGTCTCACCTGTTCCTCCCTCCTCTACAGGTTTCGGTCTCACCTGTTCTCTCTGATCCTCTCACCTGTCTCACAGGTTCTCTCCTCCTCTCTTTTCCACTCCTCTCTTTTTCTCACCTGTTCTCCCACCTGAGCTTTCGTTCACGACCTGAGCCCCGACTGAGCTACAGGGTGTCTCACCCTGTTCTCTCCTCCTGAGCTTTTTCTGTCTCACCTGTCTCGACCTGAGCTCTTTTCTGTCTCACCTGAGCTCTCCTCCTCTCTTTTCTGTCTCACCTGTTCTCTCCTGACTTTTTCTGTCTCGACCTGTTCTCTCTCCTCTCTTTTTCTGTCTCACCTGTTCTCTCCTACCTCTATTTTTCTGTCTCACCTGTTCTCTCCTCTCTTTTTCTGTCTCACCTGTTCTCGCCTCCTCTCTTTTTCTGTCTCACCTGTTCTCTCTCCTCTCTCTTTTCTGTCTCACCTGTTCTCTCCTCTGAGCTCTTTTTCTGTCTCACCTGTTCTCTCCTCCTCTCTTTTTTCTGTCTCACCTGTTCTCTCCTCCTCTCTTTTTCTGTCTCTCACCTGTTCTCTCAGGGTGAGTTTTCTGTCTCACCCCGTTCTCCCCTCCTGAGCTTTTTCTGTCTACACCTGAGCCTCGACCTCTCCTCCTTTTGAAGTCTCACCTGTTCTCTCCTGAGCCTTTTTCTGTCTCACCTGAGCTCCTCCTCCTCTCTTTTTCTGTCTCACCTGTTCTCCCCGACCTGAGCCCCTCACCTGTTCTCTCCGACTCTCTTTTTTTCTGACTCACCTGTTCTCTCCTGAGCTCCGACCTGAGCCCACGACCTGAGCTCCACTCTGAGTACAGACCGAGCCCAGCCCTCCCCTGAATCTCCATTTCAGTGATCTGACTCGTAGCGGCGTGACTCTGACCTGGGAGACCCTGACCTGAACGGCCCGCAGCATGATCACGGGTTACATCATCGAGAAGTGTGACGAGGGCGCTTACAACTGGCTCCGAGTCAACGCCAAACTGTGCCCCGACCTGAGCTACAGGGTGAGTACGACCTGAGCCCCGACCTGAGCCCCGACCTGAGCCCCGACCTGAGCCCCGACCTGAGCCCCGACCTGAGCCTCGACCTGAGCCCCGACCTGAGCTACAGGGTGAGTACGACCTGAGCCCCGACCTGAGCCCCGACCTGAGCTACAGGGTGAGTACGCCAAACTGTGCCCCGACCTGAGCTACAGGGTGAGTACGACCTGAGACCCGACCTGAGCCCCGACCTGAGCTACAGGGTGAGTACGACCTGAGCCCCGACCTGAGCCCCGACCTGAGCCCCGACCTGAGAGCCCGACCTGAGCCCCGACCTGAGAGCCCGACCTGAGCCCCGACCTGAGCTACGGGTGAGTACGACCTGAGCCCCGACCTGAGCCCCGACCTGAGCCCCGACCTGAGCTACAGGGTGAGTACGACCTGAGCCCCGACCTGAGCCCCGACCTGAGCCCCGACCTGAGCCTCGACCTGAGCCCTGACCTGAGCTACAGGGTGAGTACCCGACCTGAGCCACGACCTGAGCCCCGACCTGAGCCCTGACCTGAGACCCTGACCTGAGGCACGACCTGAGCCCTGATGAGTTGCAGAAATGCTCTTATTGTGAAAAGGTTTTAAAATGACAAAGCACTAAACTCTCAACAGCCATTTATGTATCTGTTTAAAGACCTGACTGGTCTTAGTCCTGGTTTAGTCCTGGTTTAGTCCTGGTCTTGGTCTTAGTCTTGGTCTTAGTCCTGGTCTCGGTCTTAGTCTCGGTCTTAGTCCTGGTTTAGTCCTGGTTTAGTCCTGGTCTCGGTCTTAGTCTCGGTCTTAGTCCTGGTTTAGTCCTGGTCTCGGTCTTAGTCTCGGTCTTAGTCCTGGTTTAGTCCTGGTTTAGTACAGGGTTTAGTCCTGGTTTAGTCCCGACCGGTCTTAGTCTCGGTCTTAGTCCTGGTTTAGTCTTGGTCTCGGTCTTAGTCTCGGTCTTAGTCCTGGTTTAGTCCTGGTCTCGGTCTTAGTCTCGATCTTAGTCCTGGTTTAGTCCTGGTCTCGGTCTTAGTCTCGGTCTTAGGCCTGGTTTAGTCTGGTTTAGTCCTGGTTGAGTCCTGGTCTGAGTCCTGGTCTGAGTCCTGGTCTCGGTCTTAGTCCTGGTTTAGTCCTGGTTTAGTCCTGGTTTAGTCCTGGTTTAGTCCTGGGCTCGGTTTTAGTCTCGGTTTTAGTCCTGGTTTAGTCCTTACCTGGTCTTCAATTTCAATTTCAATTTCTTTTATTGTCAAATGTGCATATACATACAAGATGAATAGCGCAGATGAAATTTCTGTCTGTTCGACTCTCCCACCTCAGTTGCAAACTTAAATGTGCCAAAAAGATTAAATAAGAAGAATAAATTAAAAAATTTGCAAACAAGAAAAAGAAGAAATGTGCAAACCACAAAGAGAAATGTGCAAACCACAAAAAAACGAAATGTGCAACCCTTCAATTAACATTAAGACAAACAAAACAGAAAAACATACAAGTGTAAACAGCCTGAGATTGCGGGTAAAGTGAGGTAGTGATTAAGTAACAATTATTGATGTCCATATAAAAGTGAGGTAGTGCTTCATAGTCCGGTTTTCTCAGTGAGTGACAGGGGGCTGAGGGGGGGCAGAGTGGAAAAGTGAGGGTAGGGCAGGGAGAGAGAGTTGAGTCTCCTGACAGCCTGGTGGAAGAAACTGTCCTGGAGTCTGCTGGTTCTGGCCTGAAGGCTCCGCAGTCTCCTCCCTGATGGCAGCAGGCTGAAGAGGCTGTGAGATGGATGGGTGGGGTCGCCTGCAATCCTGGTGGCTTTGCGGGTGAGGCGGGAGTCTGGGGAGTCTAGATGTCCAGTCCAGTAGAGGGGGGAGAGGAACACCGATGATCCTCTCAGCTGCTCTGACGATGCGCTGCAGAGTCTTTTTTTAGCAGAGGACGGTGCAAGAGCCGTACCACACCGTGATGCAGCTGGATAGGATGCTTTCGATGGTGGTCTCTGTAGAAGGTCGAAGGATGGGGGCCGGAGCTCTTGCTCTTTTCAGTTTGCGGAGGAAGTAGAGGCGTTGTTGAGCTCTTTTTTGGCCAGTGATTAGCAGAGTTGCTGCTCCAGGAGAGGTCCTCAGAGATGTGCACACCCAGGAACTTGGTGCTGCTCACGTCCTCGCTCCACTGCAGCAACGTTGATAATAAGTGGAGCATGCTGGGTGTGCGCTCTCCTAAAGTCTTGGTCTTAGTCTCGGTTTTAGTCCTGGTTTAGTCCTAGTTTAGTCCCGGTCTCGGTCTTAGTCTCGGTCTTAGTCCTGGTTTAGTCCTGGTCTCGGTCTTAGTCTCGGTCTTAGTCCTGGTTTAGTCCTGGTTTAGTCCTGGTTTAGTCCTGGTCTTAGTCCTTAGTCTCGGTCCTGGTCTCGGTCTTAGTCCTGGTTTAGTCCTGGTTAGTCCTGGTCTCGGTCTTAGTCCTGGTTTTAGTCCTGTTTTAGTCTGTCTTGGTTTAGTCCTGGTTTTAGTCTCGGTTTTGTCCTGGTCTCGGTCTTAGTCCTGGTCTTAGTCCTGGTTTTTAGTCTAGTCTCGGTCTTAGTCTCGGTCTTAGTCCTGGTTTAGTCCTGGTCTCGGTCTTAGTCTCGGTCTTCTTTCAGTCCCTGGTTTAGTCCTGTTCTCTTCAGTCTTAGTCTCGGTCTTAGTCTCGGTCTTAGTCCTGGTTTAGTCCTGGTCTCGGTCTTAGTCTCGGTTCTTAGTCTCGGTCTTAGTCCTGGTTTTAGTCCTGGTCTCGGTCTTAGTCTCAGTAGTAGTAGTACTTTAGCCTGGTAGTAGTACTGGTCTCGGTCTTAGTCTTGCGGTAGTTAGTCCTTGCAGTAGTAGTAGTACTTGCAGTCTCGTAGTACTAGTACTTGCAGTAGTAGTAGTAGTAGTAGTAGTAGTTGTTCTTAGTAGTAGTAGTTAGTAGTTGTTGTAGTAGTAGTAGTAGTATCATCGTTGTTAGTAGTAGTAGTATAGTTTAGTAGTAGTAGTAGTAGTAGTAGTAGTCGTAGTAGTTAGTTGTGTCTAGTAGTAGTAGTCCTAGTATAGTTGTTGTAGTACTTGCAGTAGTAGTAGTAGTAGTTTTAGTAGTAGTAGTAGTACTAGTACTTGCAGTAGTAGTAGTGGTATAGTTTTAGTAGTAGTAGTAGTAGTACTAGTACTTGCAGTAGTAGTAATAGTGTGGTTGTAGGTAGTAGTACTAGTACTTGCAGTAGTAGTAGTAGTACTAGCACTTGCAGTAGTAGTAGTACTCGCAGTAGTAGTAGTAATTGCAGTAGTAGTAGTACTTGCAGTAGTAGTAGTAGTAGTACTTGCAGTAATAGTAGTACTAGTACTTGCAGTAGTAGTAGTAGTAGTACTTGCAGTAGTAGTAGTAGTAGTATAGTTGTAGTAGTAGTAATAGTAGTACTAGTACTTGCAGTAGTAGTAGTAGTAGTAGTACTAGTACTTGCAGTAGTAGTAGTAGTAGTATAGTTGTAGTAGTAGTAGTAATAGTACTTGCAGTAGTAGTAGTAGTATAGTTATAGTAGTAGTAGTACTTGCAGTAGCAGCAGTAGTAGTAGTAGTATCTTCTAGTAGTACTAGTACTCACAGTAGTAGTAGTACTTGCAGTAGTAGTATTACTAGTACTCGCAGTAGCAGAAGTACTCGCAGTAGTAGTAGTACTAGTACTCGCAGTAGTAGTACTTGTATTCGCAGTAGTAGTAGTACTTGCAGTAGTAGTAGTACTAGTACTCGCAGTAGTAGTAGTACTAGTACTCGCAGTAGTAGTAGTACTTGTACTCGCAGTAGTAGTAGTACTTGCAGTAGTAGTAGTAGTAGTAGTAGTAGTAGTAGTATAGTTGTAGTAGTAGTAGTAGTAATAGTACTTGCAGTAGTAGTAGTACTAGTTGTAGTAGTAGTAGTAGTAGTAGTACTTGCAGTAGCAGCAGTAGTAGTATAGTCGTAGTAGGACTTGTACTCGCAGTAGTAGTAGTACTTGCAGTAGTAGTAGTACTTGCAGTAGTAGTAGTACTAGTACTCGCAGTAGTAGTAGTACTTGCAGTAGTAGTAGTACTAGTACTCGCAGTAGTAGCAGTACTTGCAGTAGTAGTAGTACTACCAGTCGCAGTAGTAGTAGTACTTACAGTAGTAGTAGTAGTACTTGCAGTAGTAGTAGTAACTAGTACTCGCCGAGTAGTAGTACTTGCAGTAGTAGTAGTACTAGTACTAGTACCGCAGTAGTACTTGTACTCGCAGTAGTAGTAGTACTTGCAGTAGTAGTAGTACTTGTACTCGCAGTAGTAGTAGTACTTGCAGTAGTAGTAGTACTTGTACTCGCAGTAGTAGTAGTACTTGCAGTAGTAGTAGTACTTGTACTCGCAGTAGTAGTAGTACTTGCAGTAGTAGTAGTACCAGTACTCGCAGTAGTAGTAGTACTTGCAGTAGTAGTAGTACCAGTACTCGCAGTAGTAGTAGTACTTGCAGTAGTAGTAGTACCAGTACTCGCAGTAGGTAGTACTCTCGTACACTAAACATGTCTGTCCTACAGTGGCTCCCTCCATGGATCTCAGCTCCTTCAGAAACGGGCTGGAGGTGACCGGGACAGCCCCTGGTTTCAGAGTACCCATCAGCGGGTACCCGACGCCCACGGCCTCCTGGACCTTTGGAGACCAGGAGCTCAAACCGGGCCAGGACCGCGTCACCGTGGTGACCAAACCCACCTACGCCGAGCTCACAGTCAGTCCGAGCGTCAGGCCCGACAAAGGAACCTACGGCCTCACGCTGGAGAACGACGTGAGCTACGTCAGCGGAGAGGTGGAGGTCAACGTCATCGGTGAGACCCGGTTTAGACCTGGGACAGACCCGGTTTAGACCTGGGACAGACCTGGGACAGACCCGGTTTAGACCTGGGACAGACCTCGGACAGACCCGGTTTAGACCTGGGACAGACCTGGGACAGACCTGGGACAGACCCGGTTTAGACCTGGGACAGACCTCGGACAGACCCCGGTTTTAGATCTGGGACAGACCCGGTTTAGACCTGGGACAGACCTGGGACAGACCCGGTTTAGATCTGGGACAGACCTGGGACAGACCCGGTTTAGATCTGGGACAGACCTCGGACAGACCCGGTTTAGATCTGGGACAGACCCGGTTTAGACCTGGGACAGACCTCGGACAGACCCGGTTTAGATCTGGGACAGACCTCGGACAGACCCGGTTTAGACCTGGGACAGACCTCGGATAGACCCGGTTTAGACCCGGTTTAGATCTGGGACAGACCCGGTTTAGATCTGGGACAGACCTCGGACAGACCCGGTTTAGACCTGGGACAGACCTCGGATAGACTCGGTTTAGATCTGAGACAGACCTCGGATAGACCCGGTTTAGACCTGGGACAGACCTCGGATAGACCCGGTTTAGACCTGGGACAGACCTCGGACAGACCCGGTTTAGATCTGGGACAGACCTCGGATAGACCCCAGATGTTCCCTCACATGTGTGTATTTGGGCCCTGAGCGCGCCCAAAGACCTGGTTTAGTCCTGGTTTAGTCCTGGTTTAGTCCTGATTTAGTCCTGGTTTAGTCCTGGTTTAGTCCTGATTTAGTCCTCTTTAAGTCCTCTTTTAGTCCTGGTTTAGTCCTGATTTAGACCTGATTTAGTCCTGGTTTAGTCCTGGTTTAGTCCTCTTTTAGTCCTGGTTTAGTCCTGGTTTAGTCCTCTTTAGTCCTCTTTTAGTCCTGATTTAGTCCTGTTTTAGTCCTGGTTTAGTCCTGGTTTAGTCCTGGTTTACTCCTCTTTAAGTCCTCTTTTAGTCCTGATTTAGTCCTGATTTAGTCTTGATTTAGTCCTGTTTTAGTCCTGTTTTAGTCCTGGTTTAGTCCCGGTTTAGTCCCGGTTTAATCCCGGTTTAGTCCCGGTTTAGTCCTGATTTAGTCCTGGTTTAGTCCTGGTTTAGTCCTCTTTAAGCCCTGGTTTAGTCCTCTTTAAGTCCTCTTCTAGTCCTGGTTTAGTCCTCGTTTAGTCCTCTTTTAGTCCTGATTTTAGTCCTGATTTAGGCCTGTTTTAGTCCTGATTTAGTCCTGTTTTAGTCCTGATTTAGTCCTGGTTTAGTCCTGGTTTAGTCCTGGTTTAGTCCTGGTTTAGGTCTCACAGTGTGCTTCTTGCAGCCGCCCCGAGCGCGCCTAAAGACCTGAAGGTGGCTGAAGTGACTCGCAGACATGTGCACCTCCAGTGGGAGGCGCCGGAGCACGACGGGGGCAGCCCTGTGACGCACTACCAGATTGAGAAGAGGGAGGTGTCCCGCAAAACCTGGGCCAAAGTGAGTCAGACTGGGCCAAACTGGGCTACACCACAACAAACCAAAACATGCTCATATCCATTCACACGAAAACACCAGACTTAACCTGGGCAACAGAGGGCCGAAGAATGGGCCAAAGAGTGGGTCGAAGAGTGGGCCAAAGAGTGGGCCAAAGAGTGGGCCAAAGAGTGGGCCAAAGCGGGCCAGAGCGGGTCACAGGGGCCTGAATTTACCTGCAAACATTTAAAACAGAGGGGAGCAAAAGGACATTCAAATATAATAAATAAATAATCCATTTGAAGGTCATTTCAAACTGGATGCACTGGTGCCACTGCAGCACTTCAATAATGTGGAGACAGACTCACTGCTCCTGGTCGGATGTTTCACTTGGACCTCTGCAGTTTGGTGCTTTTTTGTATCATGACACAGAGTCTGGAGGAGTCTGGTCTCTCATCGATCTCTCTATGAATAAAAACTAAAACCACCCTGTCATTACGATGTGTTTTTAGGTGGCCACAGGTGTGCTGGACCTGGAGCACACAGTCACCGATGTGATGGAGGGAAAGGAGTACCTGTTTAGTGTGACAGCCTGTAACAAGTGTGGCCCCGGAGAGCCTGCCTACATCGATGAGCCTGTCAACGTGTCCTCTCCTGCAAGTGAGTACCCCAAAAACACGACCTGAACACACCCGGCCCTGTCACGCAACCACACGACACAAACCATGACAACAAGTGTGGCCCCAGAGAGACCACCTACATCGGTGAGCCTCCAGTCGCAACAGACGCAACAATTTCAACAGAAGCAACAGTCACAACAAACGTGACGCAACTGACGTAACAGACCCCATAGAAGTAAATACCTCCTCTTTAATACCCCACAGGAGTAAATACCTCCTCTTTAATACCCCATAGAAGTAAATACCTCCTCTTTAATACCCCACAGGAGTAAATACCTCCTCTTTAATACCCCACAGAAGTAAATACCTCCTCTTTAATACCCCACAGGAGTAAATACCTCCTCTTTAATACCCCACAGAAGTAAATACCTCCTCTTTAATACCCCACAGAAGTAAATACCTCCTCTTTAATACCCCACAGGAGTAAATACCTCCTCTTTAATACCCCATAGAAGTAAATACCTCCTCTTTAATACCCCACAGGAGTAAATACCTCCTCTTTAATACCCCACAGGAGTAAATACCTCCTCTTTAATACCCCATAGAAGTAAATACCTCCTCTTTAATACCCCACAGGAGTAAATA
The DNA here is from genome assembly GCA_019594935.1 of Periophthalmus modestus. NCBI lineage: Eukaryota > Metazoa > Chordata > Actinopteri > Gobiiformes > Gobiidae > Periophthalmus > Periophthalmus modestus. The sequence goes on along the minus strand of JAIEZT010001300.1, from coordinate 213,467 downwards.
CCTCCTCTTTAATACCCCACAGAAGTAAATACCTCCTCTTTAATACCCCACAGAAGTAAATACCTCCTCTTTAATACCCCACAGGAGTAAATACCTCCTCTTTAATACCCCACAGGAGTAAATACCCCCTCTTTAATACCCCCACAGAGTAAATACCTCCTCTTTAATACCCCACAGGAGTAAATACCTCCTCTTTAATACCCCACAGAGGTAAATACCTCCTCTTTAAATACCCCACAGAAGTAAATACCTCCTCTTTAATACCCCACAGGAGTAATACCTCCTCTTTAATACCCCACAGGAGTAAATACCTCCTCTTTAATACCCCACAGAAGTAAATACCTCCTCTTTAATACCCCACAGGAGTAAATACCTCCTCTTTAATACCCCACAGGAGTAAATACCTCCTCTTTAATACCCCACAGGAGTAAATACCTCCTCTTTAATACCCCACAGGAGTAAATACCTCCTCTTTAATACCCCCACAGGAGTAAATACCTCCTCTTTAATACCCCACAGAGTAAATACCTCCTCTTTAATACCCCACAGGAGTAAATACCTCCTCTTTAATACCCCACAGAGGTAAATACCTCCTCTTTAATACCCCCAGGAGTAAATACCTCCTCTTTAATACCCCACAGAAGTAAATACCTCCTCTTTAATACCCCACAGAAGTAAATACCACCTCTTTAATACCCCACAGAAGTAAATACCTCCTCTTAATATACCCACAGAAGTAAATACCTCCTCTTTAATACCCCACAGGAGTAAAATACCTCCTCTTTAATACCCCACAGGAGTAAATACCTCCTCTTTAATACCCCACAGAAGTAAATACCTCCTCTTCTAATACCCACAGAGTAAATACCTCCTCTTTAATACCCCCACAGGAGTAAATACCTCCTCTTTAATACCCCACAGGAGTAAATACCTCCTCTTTTAATACCCCACAGGAGTAAATACCTCCTCTTTAATACCCCACAAAGTAATACCTCCTCTTTAATACCCCACAGGAGTAAATACCTCCTCTTTAATACCCCACAGGAGTAAAATACCTCCTCTTTAATACCCCACAGAAGTAAATACCTCCTCTTTAATACCCCACAGGAGTAATACCTCCTCTTTAATACCCCACAGGAGTAAATACCTCCTCTTTAATACCCCACAGGAGTAAATACCTCCTCTTTAATACCCCACAGGAGTAAATACCTCCTCTTTAATACCCCACAGGAGTAAATACCTCCTCTTTAATACCCCACAGGAGTAAATACCTCCTCTTTAATACCCCACAGGAGTAAATACCTCCTCTTTAATACCCCACAGGAGTAAATACCTCCTCTTTAATACCCCACAGAAGTAAATACCTCCTCTTTAATACCCCACAGAAGTAAATACCTCCTCTTTAATACCCCACAGAAGTAAATACCTCCTCTTTAATACCCCACAGAAGTAAATACCTCCTCTTTAATACCCCACAGAAGTAAATACCTCCTCTTTAAATACCCCACAGAAGTAAATACCTCCTCTTTAATACCCCACAGAAGTAAATACCTCCTCTTTAATACCCCACAGGAGTAAATACCTCCTCTTTAATACCCCACAGGAGTAAATACCTCCTCTTTAATACCCCACAGAGTAAATACCTCCTCTTTAATACCCCACAGAAGTAAATACCTCCTCTTTAATACCCCACAGAAGTAAATACCTCCTCTTTAATACCCCACAGAAGTAAATACCACCTCTTTAATACCCCACAGGAGTAAATACCTGCTCTTTAATAAGACTAATAATATAATTGGACTTATATTATAATACCTCCGCTTTAATACCCCTCTTCCCAAACCCCAGCGGTGCCTGACCCCACAGGAGAAATACCTCAAGTTAAGGGACAGTCGGGCCAAGTCCATCTTCCTGCTGTGGGAGCCTCCGCGGTACGACGGCGGCGCTCCTATCAAAGGTTACATCATCGACAAGTGTCAGCGAGGAACCGACAAGTGGGAGCCGTGTGGAGACCCCATCACTGAACTCAAGTGAGTCAAGTGTTTTAGTCCAGGTTTAATCCCTGTTTTTAATACCCCACAGGAGTAGTCCCTCCTCCTGGTTTAGACCTGGTTTAGTCCTGGTTTAGACCTGGTTTAGTCCTGGTTTCCTGGTTTAGTCCTGGTTTAGACCTGGTTTTAGTCCTGGTTTAGTCCTGGTTTAGTCCTGGTTTAGTCCTGGTTTAGACCTGGTTTAAGACCTGGTTTAAGTCCCTGGTTTAGTCCTGGTTTAGACCTCCTCTTTTAGACCATGTTTAACCTGGTTTAGACCTGGTTTAGTCCTGGTTTAGACCTGGTTTAGTCCTGGTTTTAGACCTGGTTTAGTCCTCCTGGTTTAGTCCTGGTTTAGACCTGGTTTACCTCCTGGTTTAGACCCACAGGTCTAGACCTGCTTTAGACCTGTTTTAGTCCTGGTTTAGTCCTGGTTTAGTCCTGGTTTAGACCTGGTTTAGTCCTGGTTTAGACCTGGTTTAGACCTGGTTTAGACCTGGTTTAGTCCTGGTTTAGATCTGGTTTAGACCTGGTTTAGTCCTGGTTTAGTCCTGGTTTAGTCCTGGTTTTAGACCATGTTTAGACTTGGTTTAGACCTGGTTTAGTCCTGGTTTAGTCCTGGTTTAGACCTGGTTTAGTCCTGGTTTAGTCCTGGTTTAGTCCTGGTTTTAGACCATGTTTAGACTTGGTTTAGACCTGGTTTAGTCCTGGTTTAGTCCTGGTTTAGTCCTGGTTTAGATCTGGTTTAGACCTGGTTTAGTCCTGGTTTAGTCCTGGTTTAGTCCTGGTTTTAGACCATGTTTAGACCTGGTTTAGACCTGGTTTAGTCCTGGTTTAGTCCTGGTTTAGACCATGTTTAGACCTGGTTTAGACCTGGTTTAGTCCTGGTTTAGACCTGGTTTAGTCCTGGTTTAGACCTGGTTTAGTCCTGGTTTAGTCCTGGTTTAGACCTGGTTTAGTCCTGGTTTAGACCTGGTCTAGACCTGCTTTAGACCTGGTTTAGTCCTGGTTTAGTCCTGGTTTAGTCCTGGTTTAGACCTGGTTTAGTCCTGGTTTAGACCTGGTTTAGACCTGGTTTAGACCTGGTTTAGTCCTGGTTTAGATCTGGTTTAGACCTGGTTTAGTCCTGGTTTAGTCCTGGTTTAGTCCTGGTTTTAGACCATGTTTAGACTTGGTTTAGACCTGGTTTAGTCCTGGTTTAGTCCTGGTTTAGACCTGGTTTAGTCCTGGTTTTGTAGTCCTGGTTTAGTCCTGGTTTTAGACCATGTTTAGACCTTGGTTTAGACCTGGTTTAGTCCTGGTTTAGTCCTGGTTTAGTCCTGGTTTAGAGCTGGTTTAGACCCTGGTTTAGACCTGGTTTAGTCCTGGTTTAGTCCTGGTTTAGACCCCATGTTTAGACCTGGTTTTAGACCTGGTTTTAGTCCTGGTTTAGTCCTGGTTTAGTCCTGGTTTAGTCCTGGTCTAGTCCTGGTTTAGACCTGGTTTAGTCCTGGTTTAGACCTGGTTTAGACCTGGTTTAGACCTGGTTTAGTCCTGGTTTACTCCTGGTTTAGACCTGGTTTAGACCTGGTCTAGACCTGGTTTAGGCCTAGTGTGGTCCTGCTTTACTAAATGTTTGTTATCGTCGCAGATATCAGGTGACAGGTCTCATCGAGGGGCAGTGGTACTCGTACAGAGTCAGAGCCATGAATCGTCTGGGAGCCAGCCGCCCGAGCAGAGCCACAGACGAGATCCAGGCCGTGGATGCCAAAGGTGAGATAGACCAGGTTTAGACCTGGTTTAGTCCCAGTCTCAGTCCATGTTTAGTCCTGGTTTAGTCCCAGTCTCAGTCCATGTTTAGTCCTGGTTTAGTCCCAGTCTCAGTCCATGTTTAGTCCTGGTTTAGTCCCAGTCTCAGTCCATGTTTAGTCCTGGTTTAGTCCCAGTCTCAGTCCATGTTTAGTCCTGGTTTTGTCCCAGTCTCAGTCCATGTTTAGTCCTGGTTTTGTCCCAGTCTCAGTCCATGTTTAGTCCTGGTTTAGTCCCAGTCTCAGTCCATGTTTAGTCCTGGTTTAGTCCCAGTCTCAGTCCTCTTTCTCTCCTCAGAACCTCCTCAGATCCAGTTGGATGTGAAGCTTCTGGCTGGACTCACAGCCCGGGCCGGGTCTAAAATCGAGCTTCCTGCTGAAGTGACCGGAAAACCAGAGCCGAGGATAAAATGGACCAAAGCCGACTTGGTGCTGCGGGCCGACGACCGCATCACCATGGAAACCACCCCAGGACACGCCAAACTGAGCATCGCCAGCACGACCCGAGGCGACACCGCAACTTACATCATTGAAGCCGTCAACACGTGTGGAAGAGAAGAGCCACCGCCACATCCTGGGACAGTCAGAACCTGGGTTTAGAGAGAACCGGGTTTAGACCTGAGATAGACCGGGTTTAGACCGGGTTTAGACCTGGGATAGACCGGGTTTACACCGGGTTTAGACCTGGGATAGACCGGGTTTACACCGGGTTTAGACCTGGGATAGACCGGGTTTACACCGGGTTTAGACCTGGGATAGACCGGGTTTAGACCTGGGATAGACCGGGTTTACACCGGGTTTAGACCTGGGATAGACCGGGTTTAGACCTGGGATAGACCGGGTTTACATCGGGTTTAGAACTGGGATAGACCGGGTTTAGACCTGAGATAGACCGGGTTTACACCGGGTTTAGACCTGGGATAGACCGGGTTTTAGACCGGGTTTAGACCTGGGATAGACCGGGTTTAGACCTGGGATAGACCGGGTTTACACCTGGGATTAGACCGGGTTTAGACCTGGGTTTAGACCGGGTTTAGACCTGGGATAGACCGGGTTTAGACCTGGATTAGACCGGGTTTAGACCTGGGATAGACCGGGTTTACACCTGGATTAGACCGGGTTTAGACCTGGATTAGACCGGGTTTAGACCTGGGATAGACCGGGTTTAGACCTGGATTAGACCGGGTTTAGACCTGGGATTAGACCGGGTTTAGACCTGGATAGACCGGGTTTAGACCTGGGATAGACCGGTTTAGACCTGGGATAGACCGGGTTTACACCGGGATTAGACCGGGTTTTAGACCTGGGATAGACCGGGTTTAGACCTGGATTAGACCGGGTTTAGACCTGGGATAGAGACCCGGGTTTAGACCGGGGATAGACCTGGTTTAGACCTGGTTTACACCTGGGATAGACCGGGTTTAGACCTGGTTTACAGACCGGGTTTAGACCTGGGATAGACCGGGTTTAGACCAGGTTTAGACCCTGGATAGACCGGGTTTACACCTGGATTAGACCACTCGGGTTTAGACCTGGGATAGACCGGGTTTAGACCTGGATTAGACCGGGTTTAGACCTGGATTAGACCGGGTTTACACCTGGATTAGACCGGGTTTTAGACCTGGGATAGACCGGTTTTAGACCTGGTTTAGACCTGGGATAGACCCGGGTTTAGACCTGGGATAGACCGGGTTTACATCGGGTTTAGAACTGGGATAGACCGGGTTTAGACCTGAGATAGACCGGGTTTACACCGGGTTTACACCGGGTTTAGACCTGGGATAGACCGGGTTTAGACCTGGATTAGACCGGGTTTAGACCTGGGATAGACCGGGTTTACACCTGGATTAGACCGGGTTTAGACCTGGGATAGACCGGGTTTACACTTGGGATAGACCGGGTTTAGACCTGAGATAGACCGGGTTTACACCTGGATTAGACCGGGTTTAGACCTGGGATAGACCGGGTTTAGACCAGGTTTAGACCCTGGATAGACCGGGTTTACACCTGGATTAGACCAGGTTTAGACCTGGGATAGACCGGGTTTAGACCTGGATTAGACCGGGTTTAGACCTGGGATAGACCGGGTTTACACCTGGATTAGACCGGGTTTAGACCTGGGATAGACCGGGTTTAGACCTGGGATAGACCGGGTTTACACCTGGGATAGACCGGGTTTACACCTGGGATAGACCGGGTTTAGATCTGACAAAATGGTTTACATCTGGGATCGACTCTTGTCCCCGTTTAGACTCCTGTAAACCCCACTCTTCTCTCTCTTCAGACAAACCCGGGCCACCCGCCGCCTTTGACATTTCGGAGATCACCAGCGAGTCGTGTGTTTTGGCATGGAACCCGCCCAGAGACGACGGCGGCTCCGCCATCACAAACTACATCGTGGAGAACCGCGAGCTGGACAAAGAAGAGTGGCACAAACTGTCGGCCACGGTCAAACACACCACATTCACAGCCACCAAGCTCACGGCGCTCAAAGAGTACGTGTTCCGCATCAGCGCTGAGAACCAGTACGGCATCGGCGCGCCCGCCGAGCACACGCCCATCATCGCCAAGTACTCCTTTGGTATGTCCTGAGTCACGGTTAGGCCGGGTTAGACTGGGTTTAGATCAGGTTTAGATCAGGTTTAGATCAGGTTTAGATCAGGTTTAGATCAAACCGGGTTTAAAATGGACTGATTCAGTCCTGGTTTAGTCCTGGTTTAGTCTTGGTTTAGTCCTGGTTTAGTCTTGGTTTAGTCTTGGTTTAGTCCTGGTTTAGTCTTGGTTCAGTCCTGGTTTAGTCCTGATTCAGTCCTGGTTTAGTCCTGGTTTAGTCTTGGTTCAGTCCTGGTTTAGTCCTGATTCAGTCCTGGTTTAGTCCTGGTTTAGTCCTGGTTCAGTCCTGGTTTAGTCCTGATTCAGTCCTGGTTTAGTCCTGGTTTAGTCCTGGTTCAGTCCTGGTTTAGTCCTGATTCAGTCCTGGTTTAGTCCTGGTTTAGTCTTGGTTTAGTCCTGGTTTAGTCTTGGTTCAGTCCTAGTTTAGTCCTGGTTCAGTCCTGGTTCAGTCCTGGTTTAGTCCTGATTCAGTCCTGGTTCAGTCCTTGTCTCACCCTCTCTCTTCCACAGACCCGCCTGGACCCCCCACCCGGGTGATTCCCTCAGATGTGGCCCGGGACGCAGTGACCCTGACATGGTTGGAGCCGGACGAGGACGGTGGTTCACCCATTACTGGGTATTGGGTGGAGAAGTTTGACCCAGACAGCGACAAGTGGGTCCGCTGCAACAAGCTGCCCATTAAGGACACCACCTTCAGGTCAGTGAGGGAGAAACCGGGGTTAGAGACTGGGTTAGTCCTATTTAGACCTGGTTTAGATCTGGTTTAGTACTGGTTTAGTCCTGGTCTAACCTCTCTCTTTCTGATTCTCAGGGTGAAGGGTCTTCCCACCAAGAAGAAGTTCCGTTTCAGAGTTCTGGCCGAGAATTTGGCTGGAAACGGCAAACCCAGCGACGAGACGGACCCAGTCTTGATCAAGGACCCCATCGGTGAGTCATAGGGACCTGGTTTAGTCCTGGTTTAGACCTGGTTTAGACCTGGTTTAGACCCAGTTTAGACCTGGTGTAGACCCGGTTTAGACCCGGTTTAGACCTGGTTTAGACCCGGTGTAGACCTGGTGTAGACCCAGTTTAGACCCAGTTTAGACCCGGTGTAGACCCGGTTTAGACCCAGTTTAGACCCGGTGTAGACCCGGTTTAGGCCCAGTTTAGACCTGGTTTAGACCCGGTGTAGACTCGGTTTAGACCCAGTTTAGACCCGGTTTAGACCCGGTTTAGACCCGGTTTAGACCCGGTTTAGACCCGGTTTAGACCCGGTTTAGACCCGGTTTAGACCTGGTTTAGACCCGGTTTAGACCCGGTGTAGACCCGGTTTAGACCCGGTTTAGACCAGGTGTAGACCCGGTTTATACCCAGTTTAGACCTGGTTTAGACCCTGTTTCTCTCCTCAGACGTCCCCTGGGCCCCTGGCAGGCCTGTGGTGCGTGATGTGGGGAAGACGATGGTGTCGTTGTCCTGGACTCGGCCTGAACATGACGGAGGAGCAAAGATCGAGGGTTATGTGCTGGAGCTGCAGAAGACGGGCTCCGAGGACTGGATCCGAGCGGCCGAAGACATTCCCCAGACGGAACATTCCCTCAAAGACCTGATGGAAAAACAGGAATACTGCTTCAGAGTGAGAGCGGTGAACCGTGCGGGCGAGAGCGAACCCAGCGAGCCCAGTGAGAACGTGGTCTGCAAGGAGAGGCTATGTGAGTACTACTACTACTATATACTACTTCTATACTAGATATTGGAATTTCTCCACTGTGGGACTAATAAAGGCTTATCTTATCTTATATACTATACTGCTACTACTACTAGTACTACTACTCTCTCCACAGACGTTCCCTCCTCAGTCTCAGTTCTCACCTGTATTCTGTCTCCAGACGTCCCCTCCTCAGTCTCAGTTCTCACCTGTATTCTGTCTCCAGACGTCCCCTCCTCAGTCTCAGTTCTCACCTGTATTCTGTCTCCAGACGTCCTCTCCTCAGTCTCAGTTCTCACCTGTATTCTGTCTCCGCAGACGTCCCCGACCCTCCCCAGTGGCTGGAGGTCGCTGGTATCTCTAAGACTTCTGCTGACCTGAAGTGGCAGCTCCCGAGCAGCGACGGCGGCTCTCCCATCACAAACTATGTGGTGGAGAAGCGTGACGTGAGGAGGAAGGCGTGGCAGGCCGTGGACACCACCGTGAAGGAGCTCAAGTACAGCGTGACCCCTCTGAACGAAGGATCGCTGTACGTCTTCAGAGTCGCCGCCGAGAACGCCGTGGGCATGTCCGAATTCTGCGAGCTGGAGGACGCTGTGCTCGCTAAGGACACGTTCAGTAAGAGACACTATATCTACAGCATCAATGCTCTACCTGTCCCACATGTCCTACCTGCCCCACCTGCACTACCTGTCCTACCTGTCCTACCTGTCCCACCTGTCCTACCTGCCCCACCTGCACTACCTGTCCCACCTGCCCCACCTGCCCCACCTGCACTACCTGTCCCACCTGTCCTACCTGCCCCACCTGCACTACCTGTCCCACCTGTCCTACCTGCCCTACCTGTCCTACCTGTTCCACCTGTCCCACCTGTCCTACCTGCCCCACCTGTCCTACCTGCACTATCTGTCCTACCTGCACGACCTGTCCCACCTGTCCTACCTGTCCCACCTGTCCTACCTGCACTATCTGTCCTACCTGTCCCACCTGTCCCACCTGTACTACCTGCACGACCTGTCCTACCTGTCCCACCTGTCCCACCTGTCCCACCTGTCCTACCTGCCCCACCTGTTCTACCTGCCCCACCTGTCCTACCTGCACTATCTGCCCCACCTGTCCCACCTGTCCTACCTGTTCTACCTGCACTACCTGTCCTACCTGCACTACCTGTCCCACCTGTCCTACCTGCACTACATGTTCTACCTGTCCTCCGCCCTGTCCTGACTCTGACCTCTCTCTCTCTGCTCTGTCTCACTGATCTCTGACCTGTGTCCTCAGCTACACCTGGACCTCCATACGCCCTGACCGTGGTGGAGGTGACCAAGAGACATGTGGACCTCAAGTGGGAGCCTCCACAGAGCAACGGAGGACGTCCCATCACCAAGTATGTACTAGAGCCGGTTTAGACCCGATTTTGTTCTGGTTTAGACCCAGTTTAGTCCTAGTTTAGTCCTAGTTTAGACCTGGTTTAGACCCGGCTTAGTCCTAGTTTAGACCTGGTTTAGACCCGGTTTAGACCTGGTTTAGACTTGGTTTAGACCCAGTTTAGACCTGGTTTAGACCCGGTTTAGTCCTAGTGTAGACCCGGTTTAGACCCGGTTTAGTCCTAGTTTAGACCCAGTTTAGACTCGGTTTAGTCCTAGTTTAGACCTGGTTTAGTCCTGGTTTAGACCTGGTTTAGACCCGGTTTAGACCCGGTTTAGTCCTAGTTTAGACCTGGTTTAGACCCGGTTTAGTCCTAGTTTAGACCTGGTTTAGACCCGGTTTAGTCCTGGTTTAGACCTGGTTTAGACCCGGTTTAGACCTGGTTTAGACCTGGTTTAGTCCTGGTTTAGACCTGGTTTAGACCTGGTTTAGACCCGGTTTAGTCCTAGTGTAGACCCGGTTTAGACCCGGTTTAGTCCTAGTTTAGACCCAGTTTAGACTCTGTTTAGTCCTAGTTTAGACCTGGTTTAGTCCTGGTTTAGACCTGGTTTAGACCCGGTTTAGACCCGGTTTAGTCCTAGTTTAGACCCGGTTTAGACCCGGTTTAGTCCTAGTTTAGACCTGGTTTAGACCCGGTTTAGTCCTGGTTTAGACCTGGTTTAGACCCGGTTTAGACCCGGTTTAGACCTGGTTTAGTCCTGGTTTAGACCTGGTTTAGACCCGGTTTAGACCCGGTTTAGACCTGGTTTAGTCCTGGTTTAGACCTAGTTTAGACCCGGTTTAGACCCGGTTTAGACCCGGTTTAGACCCGGTTTAGACCCGGTTTAGACCCGGTTTAGACCCGGTTTAGACCCGGTTTAGACCCGGTTTAGACCCGGTTTAGTCCTGGTTTAGACCTGGTTTAGACCCGGTTTAGTCCTGGTTTAGACCCGGTTTAGACCTGGTTTAGACCCGGTTTAGACCTGGTTTAGACCTGGTTTAGACCCGGTTTAGACCCGGTTTAGTCCTGGTTGACCTGGGCTCTCCCTCGTTCAGGTATGTGATTGAGAAGAAGGAGAAGCTGGGCTCTCGTTGGCTGAAGTGCTGTAAAACTCCAGACCGACAGACTCAGTTCAAAGTGACCGACGTGGACGAGGGGTCAGAGGTCCAGTTCCAGGTCCGAGCCGAGAACGAGGCCGGGGTGGGAGAACCGTCTGAACCCACCGTGGTGCTGACCATCGAGGACGCCACCAGTGAGTACCTCGAGTGCATCCCTGTGATTACCCCAAAAGAGCACCCCAAGAGTATTCGGAGAAGGCACCAAAGGAGTACCACCAGATTAATTTATTCATTTTTCACTTACATAACAAGTCTCTCTCCTCCTCTCCTCTCTCTCCTCCTCCCTCCTCCTCTCTCTCCTCCTCTCTTCTCTCCTCTCTCCTTTCCTCCTCTCTCCTCGTCTCTCCTCCTCTCCTCCTCTCTCCTCCTCCTCTCCTCCTCCTTTCTCCTCTCCTCTCTCCTCCTCTCTCCTCCTCTCTCTCTCCTCTCTCTCCTCCTCTCTACTCCTCTCTCTCCTCCTCCTCCTCCTCTCCTCTCCTCTCCTCTCTCCTCCTCTCCTCTCTCCTCCTCTCTCCTCCTCTCTATCTCTCCTCTCCTCCTCCTCCTCCTCTCCTCTCCTCTCTCTCTCCTCCTCCTCCTCTCCTCCTCCTCCTCTCCTCCCTCTCTCTCTCTCTCCTCCTCTCTCCTCCTCTCCTCGTCTCTCTCTCCTCCTCTCTCCTCCTCTCCTCCTCTCCTCCTCTCTCCTCTCTCCCTCTCTCCTCCTCCTCCTCTCTCCTCTCTCTCCTCCTCCTCTCTCTCCTCTCTCTCTCTCCTCCTCTCTCCTCTCCTCCTCCTCTCCTCCTCTCTCCTCTCCTCGTCTCTCCTCGTCTCTCCTCTCCTCCTCCTCTCTCTCCTCCTCCTCCTCTCCTCCTCCTCTCCTCTCTCCTCCTCCTCCTCCTCCTCTCTCTCTCTCTCTCTCCTCCTCTCCTCCTCTCCTCTCTCTCTCCTCCTCCTCTCTCCTCTCCTCTCCTCTCTCCTCCTCTCTCCTCCTCCTCTCTCCTCCTCCTCCTCCTCCTCCTCCTCTCTCCTCTCTCCTCCTCTCTCTCTCTCCTCCTCTCTCTCTCCTCCTCTCTCCTCCTCTCCTCGTCTCTCCTCCTCCTCTCTCTCCTCTCCTCTCTCTCCTCCTCCTCTCTCCTCCTCTCTCTCTCCTCCTCCTCTCTCCTCCTCTCTCCTCCTCTCCTCGTCTCTCCTCCTCCTCTCCTCCTCCTCTCCTCTCTCCTCCTCTCCTCTCTCCTCTCCTCTCCTCTCCTCCTCCTCCTCTCCTCTCCTCCTCCTCCTCCTCTCTCCTCTCTCCTCTCTCCTCCTCCTCTCCTCCTCCTCCTCTCTCTCTCCTCCTCCTCTCCTCCTCTCTCTCTCTCCTCTCCTCTCTCCTCTCTCCTCTCTCCTCCTCTCTCCTCCTCTCCTCGTCTCTCCTCCTCCTCTCCTCCTCTCCTCCTCCCTCCCTCAGGTGTTCCCTCTCCCCCTGTGGAGCTCGCCGTTGTGGATGCGAGCCGTGAGCACATAAATGTGACGTGGAAGCCTCCGGTTAAAGATGGCGGCTGTCCGGTGACGGGTTACCACGTGGAGGTGTCGGAGGCGCGCCCGGAGCTCAAGTGGCTGCGCGTCAACTCTCGACCAATCAAAGAGCTCGCCTTCCGCATCGACGAAGGCATCAAACCCGACAAGAAGTACGTGATCCGCGTCCGCGCCATCAACTCTGTGGGCGTCAGCGAGCCCTCCGACGTCACCGACAAAGTGTACACCCGGGACCCCGACTGTGAGTACCCCATACCCTGAGTTTAGACCTGGTTTAGACCTGGGTTTAGACCGGGTTTAGACCGGGTTTAGACCTGGTTTAGACCTGGTTTAGACCGGGTTTAGACCTGGTTTAGACCGGGTTTAGACCGGGTTTAGACCGGGTTTAGACCTGGTTTAGACCTGGTTTAGACCGGGTTTAGACCTGGTTTAGACCGGGTTTAGACCGGGTTTAGACCGGGTTTAGACCGGGTTTAGACCGGGTTTAGACCGGGTTTAGACCTGGTTTAGACCGGGTTTAGACCGGTTTAGACCGGGTCTAGACCTGGTTTAGACCGGTTTTAGACCGGGTTTTAGACCGGGTTTAGACCGGGTTTAGACCGGGTTTAGACCGGGTTTAGACCCTGGTTTTTAGACCGGGTTTAGACCTGGTTTAGACCTGGTTTAGACCGGGTTTAGACCGGGTTTAGACCGGGTCTAGACCTGGTTTAGACCGGGTTTAGACCGGGTTTAGACCGGGTTTAGACCTGGTTTAGACCGGGTTTAGACCTGGTTTAGACCGGGTTTAGACCTGGTTTAGACCGGGTTTAGACCGGGTTTACACCTGGTTTAGACCGGGTTTAGACCGGGTTTACACCTGATTTAGACCGGGCTTAGACCGGGTTTAGACCTGGTTTAGACCGGGTTTAGACCTGGTTTAGACTGGGTTTAGAACCGCTTTAGTCCTGGTTTAGTGCTAATTTACTCCTGGTCTAGTCCCGGTCTAGTTCTGGTCTTACCCTCTCTTCTCTCTAGGTGCTCCCTCCCTGGAGGTCTCCTCAGATGAGGTGGTGGTGGTGGAGGGGGAGAAGCTCCACCTGGTGGTTCCATACAAAGGGATCCCGACGCCCAAGATGTCGTGGTTGAAGGAGGAGGCGGAGCTTAAAGCGGACGACCGCCTGTCTATGACCGTGGAGATGAAAGACGTCCACCTGGAGCTGCTCAAGAGCACAAGGGCAGACGCCGGGAAATACACCGTCACCCTGGAGAACGAGCTGGGCAAGGCCTCGGGCACTGTACCCGTCAAAGTCATCGGTGAGGAGGACTCCAGTCCTGGTTTAGACCTGGTTTAGTCCTGGTTTAGACCTGGTTTAGCCCTGGTTTAGACCTGGTTTAGTCCTGGTTTAGACCTGGTTTAGTCCTGGTTTAGACCTGGTTTAGTCCTGCTTTAGTCCTGCTTTAGTCCTGCTTTAGTCCTGGTTTAGTCCTGGTTTAGACCTGGTTTGGTCCTGGTTTAGTCCTTGTTTAGACCTAGTTTAGTCCTGGTTTAGTCCTGCTTTAGTCCTGGTTTAGTCCTGGTTTAGTCCTGGTTTAGACCTGGTTTAGACCTGGTTTAGTCCTTGTTTAGACCTAGTTTAGTCCTGGTTTAGTCCTGGTTTAGTCCTGGTTTAGACCTGGTTTAGTCCTGGTTTAGTCCTTGTTTAGACCTGGTTTAGACCTGGTTTAGTCCTGGTTTAGTCCTGGTTTTTAGTCCTGGTTCAGTCCTGGTTTAGTCCTGGTTTAGTCCTGGTTTAGTCCTGTTTAGACCTGGTTTAGACCTGGTTTAGTCCTGGTTTAGTCCTTGTTTAGACCTGGTTTAGACCTGGTTTGGTCCTGGTTTAGTCCTTGTTTAGACCTGGTTTAGACCTGGTTTGGTCCTGCTTTAGTCCTGGTTTAGACCTGGTTTAGTCCTGGTTTAGTCCTTGTTTAGACCTGGTTTAGTCCTGGTTTAGTCCTGGTTTAGTCCTTGTTTAGACCTGGTTTAGTCCTGGTTTAGTCCTGGTTTAGTCCTTGTTTAGACCTGGTTTAGTCCTGGTTTAGTCCTGGTTTAGAGTCCTGGTTTAGTCCTGGTTTAGTCCTGGTTTAGTCCTGGTTTAGTCCTGGTTTAGTCCTGGTTTAGTCCTGGTTTAGACCTGGTTTAGTCCTGGTTTAGTCCCTGGTTTAGTCCTGGTCAAAGTCCTGGTTTAGACCTGGTTTAGTCCTTGTTTAGTCCTGGTTTAGTCCTGGTTTAGTCCTGGTTTACACCTGTTTTTCCCCTCCAGGCCTCCCGGGGCAGTGTAAGGACATTTCCGCCGCTGATGCCACTAAGAACTCTGTGGTGGTGAGCTGGGTGGCTCCTGAAGACGACGGGAACACTCCCATCACCGGGTACTCTCTGGAACGCCGTGAGTCGTCCAAGAAGACCTACGTCCCCGCCATGAGCTGCCAGGACGTCCTCACCTTCACCGTGAAGGACCTCTACGTCAACTGTGAATACTACTTCAGAGTCCGAGCCCACAACCGCGTGGGGGCGGGGCCCTACCTCGAGCTCAGGACGCCCGTCATCATCGAGGAGATCAAACGTAAGAGCGCCGGGTCAAAGGTCAAACACCAGAGCACTGTATAACTCAGGGTCAAAGGTCAAACACAGGATCGCTCTATAACTCAGGGTCAAAGGTCAAACATCAGAGCAGTCTATAACTCAGGGTCAAAGGTCAAACACCAGAGCACTGTATAACTCAGGGTCAAAGGTCAAACACCAGAGCACTGTATAACAAGGGTCAAAGGTCAAACACCAGAGCACTGTATAACTCAGAGTCAAAGGTCAAACACCAGAGCACTGTATAACTCAGAGTCAAAGGTCAAACACCAGAGCACTGTATAACTCAGGGTCAAAGGTCAAACACCAGAGCACTGTATAACTCAGGGTCAAAGGTCAAACACCAGAGCACTGTATAACTCAGGGTCAAAGGTCAAACACCAGAGCACTGTATAACTCAGGGTCAAAGGTCAAACACCAGAGCACTGTATAACTCAGGGTCAAAGGTCAAACACACCAGAGCACTGTATAACTCAGGGTCAAAGGTCAAACACCAGAGAACTGTATAACTCAGGGTCAAAGGTCAAACACCAGAGAACTGTATAACTCAGGGTCAAAGGTCAAACACCTGCTGATCTTTAAAAGTCTAAACATCTCCGTTAAACCCGTGTCTCTCACAGAGAAACCCGACCCTCCGGTCTGTGTGGAGGCGTACGACCCCACCTCCAAATCCATCACCGTGTCCTGGAAGGCGCCGGACTCGGACGGAGGCTGCCCCATCCAGGGCTACGTGGTGGAGAAGATGGAGAAGGACGGAGACCGATACGAGAGGGTCACGCCCAGCCTGGTGCCCGGGTTCACCTACACCGTCACCGGGCTCACGGAGGGCCAGGAGTACCAGTTTAGAGTGAGGGCGGAGAACGCCGCCGGGGTCAGCGAGCCGTCACGCAGCTCCTCCATGATGAAGGCAGAAGATCCTAAAGGTGAGAGGTCATAGAGGGGTCAGAGGTCAGGGAGGGGTCAGCGAGATCTTTTGACAACCCTACCTGTACCCTCCTCATCCTCCTCCTCCTGCGCCTCCTCCTCCTCTGTTTTGTCCTGACCTCCCCCTTTCATCCCCCTCACAGAGGAGCCGTTGGTGTCTCTGTCGGCTCGTGTCCTCCTCTCCTCTTTCTCTCTTGTCCTCTCTTTCTCTCCTCCTCCTCTCCTCCTGCGCCTCCTCCTCCTCTGTTTTGTCCTGACCTCCCTCTTTCTCATCCCTCACAGAGGAGCCGTTGGTATCTCTGTCGGCTCGTGTCCTCCTCTCTTTCTCTTGTCCTCTCTTTCTCTCCTCCTTCTCCTCCTGCGCCTCCTCCTGCGCCTCCTCCTCCTCTGTTTTGTCCTGACCTCCCTCTTTCTCATCCCTCACAGAGGAGCCGTTGGTCTCCCTGACGGCTCGTGACCTCCTCCTCTCTTTCTCTTGTCCTCTCTTTCTCTCCTCCTTCTCCTCCTCCTCCTGCGCCTCCTCCTCCTCTGTTTTGTCCTGACCTCCCTCTTTCTCATCCCTCCCAGAGGAACCGTTGGTCTCCCTGTCGGCTCGTGTCCTCCTCCTCTCTTTCTATTGTCCTCTCTTTCTCTCCTCCTCCTCCTCTCTGCTGCGCCTCCTCCTCTGTTTTGTCCTGACCTCCCTCTTTCTCATCCCTCACAGAGGAACCGTTGGTCTCCCTGTCGGCTCGTGTCCTCCTCCTCTCTTTCTCTTGTTCTCTCTTTCTCTCCTCCTCCTCCTCCTGCGCCTCCTCCTCCTCGTCCTGACCTCCTTCTCTCTCCTCCCTCACAGAGAAACCGGTGGTCTCCCTGTCGGTTCGTGTCCAGGGCGGTCTGTGTGTGAAGAAGGGGGAGGAGATTTGCCTGGACGCCGTCATCTCCGGATCGCCGTATCCTAAAATCACATGGCTCCGAAACGAGGAGGACGTGACCAAAGAGCCGTCCAAGAAAACGGCGCCGCTCGTCAAGAAGAAGAAGACCAAGTCCCGCCTCCCGGAGCCGGAGCCGGAGTTCATCACTCCTCTGAGGGAGCGACTGGGACTGGACCAGACCAAACGGGGCCAGTCTGTGCTAATGGTCCGAGACGCCGTGAGAGCCGACCACGGAACCTTCACCGTGTACGCCGAGAACCAGCACGGGAACGCCGCCGCCACCTGCACCGTCAACGTACTCGGTCAGTCCTGGTCTAGTCCTGGTGCAGTCCTGGTTTAGACCTGGTTTAGACCTGGTTTAGTCCTGCTTTAGTCCTGGTTTAGACCTGCTTTAGTCCTGGTCTAGTCCTGGTTTAGTCCTGGTTTAGACCTGGTTTAGTCCTGGTTTAGTCCTGCTTTAGTCCTGCTTTAGTCCTGGTTTAGACCTGGTTTAGTCCTGGTTTAGTCCTGGTTTAGACCTGCTTTAGTCCTGGTCTAGTCCTGGTTTAGTCCTGGTTTAGACCTGGTTTAGTCCTGGTTTCCTGCTTTAGTCCTGGTTTAGTCCTGGTTTAGACCTGGTTTAGTCCTGGTGTAGTCCTGGTTTAGACCTGGTTTAGTCCTGGTTTAGTCCTGGTTTAGACCTGGTTTAGACCTGGTTTAGACCTGGTTTTAGTCCTGCTTTAGTCCTGGTCTGGTCTGGTTCCAGTCCTGGTTTAGACCTGGTTGGTCCTGGAACTTTAGTCTCCTGGTGATTCCACGTCTGTCATGTAGTCCTGGTTTAGTCCTGGTTTAGTCCTGGTCGGCAGGTTTGGACCTCGAAGTCCTGGTTTAGACCTGGAGAAGTCCAGTCTGGTTTAGACCTGGTTTAGGCCTCAGTAACTCCTGGTCTGGTCCAGTCCTGGTTTAGACCTGGTTTAGTTCTGGTCCAGTCCTGGTTTAGTCCTGCTTTAGTCCTGGTCTGGTCCAGTCCTGGTTTAGACCTGGTTTAGTCCTGGTTTAGTCAACCTTAGACCTGGTTTAGACCTGGTTTAGACCTGGTTAGTCCTGCACCTAGTCCTGCTTTTAGTCCGGTCCAGTCCAGTCCTGGTTTGACCGCTCTCACCTCAGATATTCCTGGACCTCCTCAGAACTTCTCGTTCTCTGAGGTGAGGAACACGTCTGTCATGTGTCACTGGGAGCCTCCTGAAGACGACGGCGGCTGCGACATCGAAAACTACATCTTAGAGAAGAAGGACAACCGCAACGAGGAGATGGGCTGGATCACCATCACCTCCACCCTCAAGGTAACACCATCACCTCCACCACCACCACCTCACCCCACCACATCACCTCCACCCTCAAAATAACCACCATCACCTCCACCAACCACCACCCTCACCTACCCACCATCACCTCTACCCACCATCACCTCCACCCACCATCACCTCCACCCTCAAGGTAACACCATCACCTCACACCCACCATCACCTCCACCCACCACACATCACCTCTACCACCATCACCTCCACCCACCATCACCTCCACCCTCAAGGTAACACCATCACACCTCCACACCCATCACCATCACCTCTACCCTCAAGGTAACACCATCACACCCACCCACCATCACCTCCACCCTCAAGGTAACACCATCACACCCACCCACCATCACCTCCACCCTCAAGGTAACACCATCACCTCACCACCATCACCTCCACCCACCATCACCTCCACCCTCAAGGTAACACCATCACCTCCACCCACCATCACCTCCACCCACCATCACCTCCACCCTCAAGGTAACACCATCACCTCCACGCACCATCACCTCCACCCTCAAGATAACACCATCACCTCCACCCACCCTCACCTCTACCCTCAAGGTAACACCATCACCTCCACCCACCCTCACCTCCACCCACCATCACCTCTACCCACCATCACCTCCACCCTCAAAATGACACCATCACCTCCACCCACCATCACCTCCACCCTCAAGGTAACACCATCACGTCCACCCACCATCACCTCCACCCTCAAGGTAACACCATCACCTCCACCCACCATCACCTCCCTCCTCCTCCTCTCCTCTCTTTGATCGTTCTTTCTTGTCGTTTAGGACCCTCCTCCTCTCCTCCTCACTCCTCTCTCCTCCTCCTCCTCCTCTCCTCTCTTTGATCGTTCTTTCTTGTCATTTAGGACCCTCCTCCTCTCCTCCTCACTCCTCTCCTCCTCTCTCCTCCTCCTCCTCCTCCTCCTCGCCTCTCTTTGATCGTTCTTTCTTGTCGTTTAGGACCTCTCCTCCTCCTCATCTCTCCTCCTCTCTCTCCTCCTCCTCCTCTCCTCTCTCTCTCCTCTCTCCTCCTCCTTTCCTTTAGGGCACTCCTCCTCTCCTCCTCTCTCCTTCTCCTCTCTCTCTCTCTCTTTGATCGTTCTTTCTTGTCGTTTAGGGCACCTCCTCCTCCCTCCTCTCCTCCTCCTCTCTCCTTACCTCCTCTCTCCTCTCCTCACTCTCCTCCTCTCTCTTGATCGTTCTTTCTTGTTGTTTAGGACCCTCCTCCTCTCCTCATCTCCTCTCTCTCCTCCTCCTCCTCCTCTCCTCTCTCTTGATCGTTCTTTCTTGTTGTTTAGGACCCTCCTCCTCCTCTCCTCTCTCTCTCCTTCCTTCTCCTCTCCTCTCTTTGATCGTTCTTTTTAGTTGTCGTTTAGGACTCTCCTCCTCACTCCTCTCTCCTCCTCCTCCTCCTCTCCTCTCTTTGATCGTTCTTTCTTGTCGTTTAGGGCACCTCCTCACTCCTCTCCTCCTCCTCACTCCTCTCCTCCTCCTCCTCCTCTAGTCTTTGATCGTTCTTTCTTGTCGTCTAGGGCACCTCCTTCCCTGTGCCTAAACTGATCGAGGGTAAAGAGTACATCTTTAGAGTCACTGCTGAGAACAAGATGGGCACTGGCGCCCCCTGCATCTCCGAGCCGCTGGTCGCCAAGAACATGTTTGGTAAGGACCTGGTTTAGTCCTGGTTTAGTTCTCCTTTAGTCCTGGTTTAGTTCTCCTGTAGTCCTGGTTTAGTTCTCCTGTAGTCCTGGTTTAGTTCTCCTGTAGTCCTGGTTTAGTTCTCCTGTAGTCCTGGTTTAGTTCTCCTGTAGACCTGGTTTAGTTCTCCTGTAGTCCTGGTTTAGTTCTCCTGTAGTCCTGGTTTAGTTCTCCTGTAGTCCTGGTTTAGTTCTCCTGTAGTCCTGGTTTAGTTCTCCTGTAGACCTGGTTTAGTTCTCCTGTAGTCCTGGTTTAGTTCTCCTGTAGTCCTGGTTTAGTTCTCCTGTAGTCCTGGTTTAGTTCTCCTGTAGTCCTGGTTTAGTTCTCCTGTAGACCTGGTTTAGTTCTCCTGTAGACCTGGTTTAGTTCTCCTGTAGTCCTGGTTTAGTTCTCCTGTAGTCCTGGTTTAGTTCTCCTGTAGACCTGGTTTAGTTCTCCTGTAGACCTGGTTTAGTTCTCCTGTAGTCCTGGGTTTCTCCTGTAGTTCTCCTGTAGACCTGGTTTAGTTCTCCTGTAGTCCTGGTTTAGTTCTCCTGTGGAGTCCTGGTTTAGTTCTCCTGTAGTCTGGTTTAGTTCTCCTGTAGTCCTGGTTTAGTTCTCTGTAGACCTGGTTTAGTTCTCCTGTAGTCCTGGTTTAGTTCTCCTGTAGTCCTGGTTTAGTTCTCCTGTAGACCTGGTTTAGTTCTCTGTAGACCTGGTTTAGTTCTCCTGTAGACCTGGTTTAGTTCTCCTGTAGACCTGGTTTAGTTCTCCTGTAGACCTGGTTTAGTTCTCCTGTAGTCCTGGTTTAGTTCTCCTGTAGTCCGGTTAGTCCCTGGTTTAGTTCTCCTGTAGTCCTGGTTTAGTTCTCCTCCTGGTTTAGTTCCCTGTGGTTTAGTTCTCCTGTAGTCCTGGTTAGTTCTCTCCTGGTTTAGTTCTCCTGTAGTCTGGTTTAGTTCTCCTGTAGTCCTGGTTTAGTTCTCCTGTAGTCCTGGTTTAGTTAGATCCTGGTTTAGTCTCCTGTAGACACCTGGTTTAGTTCTTTGACCTTCTAGTTCTGTAGACCTGGTTTAGTTTCTCCTGTAGTCCTGGTTTAGTTTTCTACCTGTAGTCCTGGTTTAGTTCTCTGTAGACCTGGTTTAGTCTGGTAGTCCTGGTTTAGTTCTCCTGTAGACCTGGTTTAGTTCTCCTGTAGTCCTGGTTTAGTTCTCCTGTGTAGACCTGGTTTAGTTCTCCTGTAGTCCTGGTTTAGTTCTCCTGTAGTCCTGTGTTCTCCTGTAGTCCTGGTTTAGTTCTCCTGTAGTCCTGGTTTAGTTTCCTGTAGACCTGGTTTAGTTCTCCTTAGTCCTGGTTTAGTTCTCCTGTAGTCCTGGTTTAGTTCTCTGTAGTCCTGGTTTTAGTTCTCCTGTAGACCTGGTTTAGTTCTCCTGTAGTCCTGGTTTAGTTCTCCTGTAGTCTGGTTTAGTTCTCCTGTAGACCTGGTTTAGTTCTCCTGTAGTCCTGGTTTAGTTCTCCTGTAGACCTGGTTTAGTTCTCCTGTAGTCCTGGTTTAGTTCTCCTGTAGTCCTGGTTTAGTTCTCCTGTAGTCCTGGTTTAGTTCTCCTGTAGACCTGGTTTAGTTCTCCTGTAGTCCTGGTTTAGTTCTCCTGTAGTCCTGGTTTAGTTCTCCTGTAGACCTGGTTTGGTTCTCCTGTAGTCCTGGTTTAGTTCTCCTGTAGTCCTGGTTTAGTTCTCCTGTAGTCCTGGTTTAGTTCTCTGTAGTCCTGGTTTAGTTCTCCTGTAGTCCTGGTTTAGTTCTCCTGTAGTCCTGGTTTAGTTCTCCTGTAGTCCTGGTTTAGTTCTCCTGTAGTCCCTGGTTTAGTTCTCCTGTAGTCCTGGTTTGTTCTCCTGTAGTCCTGGTTTAGTTCTCCTGTAGACCTGGTTTAGTTTCTCCTGTAGTCCTGGTTTAGTTCTCCTGTAGACCCTGGTTTAGTTCTCCTGTAGTCCTGGTTTAGTTCTCCTGTAGTCCTGGTTTAGTTCTCCTGTAGTCCTGGTTTAGTTCTCCTGTAGTCCTGGTTTAGTTCTCCTGTAGACCTGGTTTAGTTCTCCTGTAGTCCTGGGTTTAGTTTCTCCTGTAGACCTGGTTTAGTTTCCTGTAGTCCTGGTTTAGTTCTCCTGTAGTCCTGGTTTAGTTCTCCTGTAGACCTGGTTTAGTTCTCCTGTAGTCCTGGTTTAGTTCTCCTGTAGTCCTGGTTTAGTTCTCCTGTAGTCCTGGTTTAGTTCTCCTGTAGTCCTGGTTTAGTTCTCCTGTAGTCCTGGTTTTAGTTCTCCTGTAGTCCTGGTTTAGTTCTCCTGTAGACCTGGTTTAGTTCTCCTGTAGTCCTGGTTTAGTTCTCCTGTAGTCCTGGTTTAGTTCTCCTGTAGACCTGGTTTAGTTCTCCTGTAGTCCTGGTTTAGTTCTCCTGTAGTCCTGGTTTAGTTCTCCTGTAGTCTGGTTTAGTTCTCCTGTAGTCCTGGTTTAGTTCTCCTGTAGTCCTGGTTAGTTCTCCTGTAGTCCTGGTTTAGTTCTCCTGTTAGTCCTGGTTTTAGTTCTCCTGTAGACCTGGTTTAGTTTCTCCTGTAGACCTGGTTTAGTTCTCCTGTAGTCCTGGTTTAGTTCTCCTGTAGACCTGTTTAGTTCTCCTGTAGTCCTGGTTTAGTTCTCCTGTAGTCCTGGTTAGTTCTCCTGTAGACCTGGTTTAGTTCTCCTGTAGTCCTGGTTTAGTTCTCCTGTAGTCCTGGTTTAGTTCTCCTGTAGTCCTGGTTAGTTTCTCCTGTAGACCTGGTTTAGTTCTCCTGTAGTCCTGGTTTAGTTCTCTCTGTAGTCCTGGTTTAGTTCTCCTGTAGTCCTGGTTTAGTTCTCCTGTAGACCTGGTTTTAGTTCTCCTGTAGACCTGGTTTAGTTCTCCTGTAGTCCTGGTTTAGTTCTCCTGTAGACCTGGTTTAGTTCTCCTGTAGACCTGGTTTAGTTCTCCTGTAGACCTGGTTTAGTTTCTGGTTAGACCTGGTTTAGTTCTCCTGTAGTCCTGGTTTAGTTCTCCTGTAGTCCTGGTTTAGTTCTCCTGTAGTCCTGGTTTAGTTCTCCTGTAGTCCTGGTTTAGTTCTCCTGTAGACCTGGTTTAGTTCTCCTGTAGACCTGGTTTAGTTCTCCTGTAGTCCTGGTTTAGTTCTCCTGTAGACCTGGTTTAGTTCTCCTGTAGACCTGGTTTAGTTCTCCTGTAGACCTGGTTTAGTTCTCCTGTAGTCCTGGTTTAGTTCTCCTGTAGACCTGGTTTAGTTCTCCTGTAGACCTGGTTTGTTCTCCTGTAGACCTGGTTTAGTTCTCCTGTAGTCCTGGTTTAGTTCTCCTGTAGACCTGGTTTAGTTCTCCTGTAGACCTGGTTTAGTTCTCCTGTAGACCTGGTTTAGTTCTCCTGTAGACCTGGTTTAGTTCTCCTGTAGACCTGGTTTAGTTCTCCTGTAGACCTGTGGTTTAGTTCTCCTGTAGACCTGGTTTAGTTCTCCTGTAGTCCTGGTTTAGTTCTCCTGTAGACCTGGTTTAGTTCTCCTGTAGACCTGGTTTAGTTCTCCTGTAGTCCTGGGTTTAGTTCTCCTGTAGTCCTGGTTTAGTTCTCCTGTAGACTGGTTTAGTTCTCCTGTAGACCTGGTTTAGTTCTCCTGTAGACCTGGTTTAGTTCTCCTGTAGACCTGGTTTAGTTCTCCTGTAGTCCTGGTTTAGTTCTCCTGTAGTCCTGGTTTGGTTCTCCTGTAGTCCTGGTTTAGTTCTCCTGTAGACCTGGTTTAGTTCTCCTGTAGTCCTGGTTTAGTTCTCCTGTAGACCTGGTTTAGTTCTCCTGTAGACCTGGTTTAGTTCTCCTGTAGTCCTGGTTTAGTTCTCCTGTAGTCCTGGTTTTAGTTTCTCCTGTAGACCTGGTTTAGTTCTCCTGTAGACCTGGTTTAGTTCTCCTGTAGTCCTGGTTTAGTTCTCTGTAGTCCTGGTTTAGTTCTCCTGTAGACCTGGTTTAGTTCTCCTGTAGTCCTGGTTTAGTTCTCCTGTAGTCCTGGTTTAGTTCTCCTGTAGTCCTGGTTTAGTTCTCCTGTAGTCCTGGTTTAGTTCTCCTGTAGTCCTGGTTTTGTTCTCCTGTAGTCCTGGTTTTCTCCTGTAGACCTGGTTTAGTTCTCCTGTAGTCCTGGTTTTGTTCTCCTGTAGTCCTGGTTTTGTTCTCCTGGTTTAGTTCTCCTGTAGACCTGGTTTAGTTCTCCTGTAGTCCTGGTTTAGTTCTCCTGTAGTCCTGGTTTTAGTTCTCCCTGTAGTCCTGGTTTTAGTTCTCCTTTAGTTCCCTGGTTTTGTTCTCCTGTAGACCTGGTTTAGTTCTCCTTAGTCTCCTGTAGACCTGGTTTAGTTCTCCTGTAGTCCTGGTTTAGTTCTCCTGTAGTCCTGGTTTGTTCTCCTGTAGTCCTGGTTTAGTTCTCCTGTAGTCCTGGTTTAGTTCTCCTGTAGTCCTGGTTTAGTTCTCCTGTAGACTGGTTTAGTTCTCCTGTAGTCCTGGTTTAGTTCTCCTGTAGTCCTGGTTTAGTTCTCCTTTAGTCCTGGTTTAGTTCTCCTGTAGTCCTGGTTTTGTTCTCCTGTAGACCTGGTTTAGTTCTCCTGTAGTCCTGGTTTAGTTCTCCTGTAGTCCTGGTTTAGTTCTCCTGTAGACCTGGTTTAGTTCTCCTGTAGTCCTGGTTTAGTTCTCCTGTAGTCCTGGTTTAGTTCTCCTGTAGTCCTGGTTTAGTTCTCCTGTAGTCCTGGTTTAGTTCTCCTGTAGACCTGGTTTGTTTCTCTGTAGACCTGGTTTAGTTCTCCTGTAGTCCTGGTTTAGTTCTCCTGTAGACCTGGTTTGGTTCTCCTGTAGTCCTGGTTTAGTTCTCCTTAGTCCTGTGTAGTCCTGGTTTAGTTCTCCTGTAGTCCTGGTTTAGTTCTCCTGTAGACCTGGTTTGGTTCTCCTGTAGTCCTGGTTTAGTTCTCCTGTAGTCCTGGTTTAGTTCTCCTGTAGAGTCCTGGTTTGGTTCTCTCTGTAGTCCTGGTTTAGTTCTCCTGTAGTCCTGGTTTAGTTCTCCTGTCCTGGTCCTGGTTTAGTTCTCCTGTAGACTGGTTCGTAGTCTGTAGTCCTGGTTTAGTTCTCCTGTAGTCCTGGTTTAGTTCTCCTTTAGTTAGTCCTGGTTTTAGTTCTCCCTGTAGACTGTAGTTTTTAGTTCTCCTGTAGTCCTGGTTTAGTTCTCCTGTAGTCCTGGTTTTGTTCTCCTGTAGTCCTGGTTTAGTTCTCCTGTAGTCCTGGTTTAGTTCTCCTGTAGTCCTGGTTTAGTTCTCCTTTAGTCCTGGTTTTGTTCT
The DNA here is from genome assembly GCA_019594935.1 of Periophthalmus modestus. NCBI lineage: Eukaryota > Metazoa > Chordata > Actinopteri > Gobiiformes > Gobiidae > Periophthalmus > Periophthalmus modestus. The sequence goes on along the minus strand of JAIEZT010001300.1, from coordinate 188,512 downwards.
CCTGTAGACCTGGTTTAGTTCTCCTGTAGTCCTGGTTTTTAGTTCTCCTGTAGTCCTGGTCCTGGTTTGTTTCCTGTAGTCCTGGTTTTGGTCTCCTGTAGACCTGGTTTAGTTCTCCTGTAGTCCTGGTTTAGTTCTCCTGTAGTCCTGGTTTTGTTCTCCTGTAGTCCTGGTTTAGTTCTCCTGTAGAGACCTGTTTAGTTTCTCTCCTGTAGTCCTGGTTTAGTTCTCCTGTAGTCCTGGTTTAGTTCTCCTGTAGTCCTGGTTTAGTTCTCCTGTAGACCTGGTTTGGTTCTCCTTGTCTTCTCCAGACCCGCCTGACGCCCCGAACACGCCGCGTGTCCAGGATGTCACTGCGTCCACCGCCAAACTGTCGTGGCACGAGCCCAAAGACAACGGCAGCCCCATCCTCGGGTACTGGATCGAGAGGAAGGAGGTGAACAGCAAACACTGGACCCGGGTCAACCGCGCCCTGCTCAACGCGCTGGAGGTCAAAGTTCAGGGGTTACAGGAGGGTTTGACCTACATCTTCAGAGTCTGCGCCGAGAACTTAGCCGGCCCCGGACCGTTCAGCGAGCCGTCAGACCGGACCGTCGCCATGGACGCCATCTGTGAGTGTTAAGGGTCAGACCCGGGGTAGACCTGGTTTAGACCTGGTTTAGACCTGGTTTAGACCTGGTTTAGACCTGGTTTAGACCTGGTTTAGTCCTGGTTTTGTCCTGGTTTAGACCATGTTTAGACCTGGTTTAGTCCTGGTTTAGTCCTGGTTTAGACCTGGTTTAGACCTGGTTTAGATCTGGTTTAGACCTGGTTTAGTCCTGGTTTAGACCTGGTTTAGTCCTGGTTTTGTCCTGGTTTAGACCATGTTTAGACCTGGTTTAGTCCTGGTTTAGACCTGGTTTAGATCTGGTTTAGACCTGGTTTAGTCCTGGTTTAGACCTGGTTTAGACCTAGTTTAGACCTGGTTTTGTCCTGGTTTAGACCATGTTTAGACCTGGTTTAGTCCTGGTTTAGATCTGGTTTAGACCTGGTTTAGTCCTGGTTTCGACCTGGTTTAGACCTAGTTTAGACCTGGTTTTGTCCTGGTTTAGACCATGTTTAGACCTGGTTTAGTCCTGGTTTAGATCTGGTTTAGACCTGGTTTAGTCCTGGTTTCGACCTGGTTTAGACCTAGTTTAGACCTGGTTTAGTCCTGGTTTAGACCTAGTTTAGACCTGCTTTAGACCTGGTTTAGTCCTGGTTTAGACCTGGTTTAGTCCTGGTTTAGACCTGGTTTAGTCCTGGTTTAGACCTGGTTTAGACCTAGTTTAGACCTGCTTTAGTCCTGGTTTAGTCCTGGTTTAGTCCTGATTTAGACCTGGTTTAGTCCTGGTTTAGTCCTGGTTTAGTCCTGGTTTAGTCCTGGTCTAGTCCTGGTTAAGCCTGGTTTAGTCCTGGTTTAGTCCTGGTTTAGTCCTGGTCTAGTCCTGGTTTAGTCCTGGTTCAGTCCTGGTTTAGTCCTGACCTGGTTTAGTCCTGGTTCAGTCCTGGTTTAGTCCTGATTTAGTCCTGGTTTAGTCCTGGTTTAGACCTGGTTTAGTCCTGGTTTAGTCCTGGGTCTCACCCTGGTCTCTCCTCAGTGCCTCCTGGACCTCCTTCTCCTCGGGTGGTCGACACTGGAAAAGACTTTGTGATTTTGGCCTGGAAACCTCCTCTGTACAACGGAGGAGGAGACATCTCTGGATACCACGTGGAAAAGGTACCTCCTCCTCCTCGCTCCTCCTCTCTCCTCTCCTCCTCCCCTCCCCTCACTCTCTCCTCTCCTCCTCTCTCCTCCCCTCTCTCTCCTCTCTCCTCCTCTCACTCCCTCCTCACTCCTCACTCCTCTCCTCCTCCTCCCCTCACTCTCTCCTCTCTCCTCCTCCTCTCTCTCCTCTCTCCTCCTTTCCTCCTTCCTCCTCTCCTCCTCCTCTCTCCTCTCTCTCCTCCTCTCCTCCTCTCTCCTCCTCTCTCTCTCCTCTCTCCTCCTTTTCTCCTTCTCTCTCCTCCTCTCACTCTCTCCTCTCTCTCCTCTCTCACCCTCTCCTCTCCTCCTCCCCTCCCCTCACTCTTTCCTCTCCTCCTCTCTCCTCCTCTCTCTCTCTCCTTTTCTCCTCCTCTCTCCTCCTCTCACTCCCTCCTCTCTCGTGGCAGATGGTTGTTGGGGAGAAGGAGTGGAAACGTGCCACTGAGCACCGCTGTAAAGATCTGACCTTCACCGCGACCGGACTGACCGAAGGAGCCGACTATTACTTCCGAGTGATGGCGGTGAACGAGGCTGGACTCGGAGCGCCGGGAACCACCGACCCGGTCACCGTCAAGGAGCCTGAAGGTGAGGTCACATGACCTAACGCTCCAGCCAGTGAACCGCGAGGTCTACTGTCTGTAGTTTACTCCACCATACATGCTAATGTGATATGCTAATACGACATGCTAATGGAACATGCTAATATGACATGCTAATGAAACATGCTAATACGACATGCTAATACCACATGCTAATACCACATGCTAATGTATTAGGCTAATATGACATGCTAATGTCATATGCTAATACAACATGCTAATGGGACATGCTAATAGAACATGCTAATACGCCATGTTAATGGAACATGCTAATACAACATGCTAATGGCACATGCTAATATGACTTGCTAATTTAACATGCTAATATGACGTGCTAATATTCTAATATGACATGTTAATGTGACACTAGCATACTCCTAATGAGCCAAAGGGTGACCAAACCTGACCCTCACGACCCCTGACCTCCTTTTGCCCCTCGCTCCTCAGAGTCCCCGTTGGTGGAACTGGACGCCGCCGTGCGTAATGGCGTGATCATTCGTGCCGGAGAGCCGCTGCGTCTGCCCGCCGTGGTGACCGGGCGCCCGCAACCCACGGTCAAATGGACCAAAGACGAGACCGACCCGGATCCAGAGAGAGTCCAGGTGGAGACCGAAGGCAAAAACACCACCCTCTTCATCAAAGTGACCACCAGAGCCGACCACGGCAAATACACCATCACCGGCACCAACAGCGGTGGCAGCAAGAGCGCCGAGACACGTGTCGACGTCATGGGTGAGTTTAGACTGGGATTAGACCAGGTCCAGATCGGGTCTAGACCCGGTTTAGAACCGTCTTAGACAGTGTTTAGACCCGGTTTAGACCCGTCTTAGACAGTGTTTAGACCCGGTTTAGACCCGTCTTAGACAGTGTTTAGACCCGGTTTAGACCCGTCTTAGACAGTGTTTAGACCCGGTTTAGACCCGTCTTAGACAGTGTTTAGACCCGGTTTAGACCCGTCTTAGACAGTGTTTAGACCAGGTTTAGACCCGTCTTAGACTGTGTTTAGACCCGGTTTTGACCTGGTTTAGACCCGTCTTACACCGGGTTTAGACTGGGCATAGACCGGGGTTAGACCGGGTTTAGGTCCGGCTTAGGTCCGTCTTAGACCAGGTTTAGACCCATCTTAGACCGGGTTTAGACCAGGCTTAGACCCGTTTTAGACCGGGTTTAGACCTGTTTAACTTGCTCTCAGAGGTGCTCTGGTTTAACACCGCTTCTCTCTCTCAGATGTACCCGGGCCAGTGGTGGACCTCAAAACCGTGCAGGTCACTAAGAAGAACATCGTGCTGGTGTGGAAGGACCCGCTGGACAATGGCGGCAGTGACATCATGGGTTACGTGGTCCTGAGGAAAGACTCCAACATGAAGCTGTTCCGTCAGCCCATCGACACGGCGTCCTGTAAGTGCGACGTCCAAGGGCTGCTCGCCAACGAGAGCTACGACTTCAGAGTCATCGCACGCAACAAGTACGGAGACGGAGTGCCCGCCGACCTCGGACCCATCGTCGCAGAAGACCCCAAAGGTGAGGAAAAAAAGCGTCAAAAACATGCCCTGGCCCTATTCAAACCCTGCTTACGGTTAGCAGTAAGATCCTGTACGAGGCTCCGCCCACAAGGCTACATCACCCATGTACAAGGCTCCGCCCACAAGCCTACATCACCCATGTACGAGGCTCCGCCCACAAGCCTACATCACCCATGTACGAGGCTCCGCCCACAAGCCTACATCACCCATGTACGAGGCTCCGCCACAAGCCTACATCACCCATGTACGAGGCTCCGCCACAAGCCTACATCACCCATGTACGAGGCTCCGCCACAAGCCTACATCACCCATGTACGAGGCTCCGCCCACAAGCCTACATCACCCATGCTCCACACGACAATCCTCCATAAATAAACAAAACCATGATACAAACTGTTCACTATGACGTGACAAACCTGGTGTGATGTGCAGGAGTTTCATTAGATGCAGCTGATTGTGACAGTGTCTGAGGGGGAGGGGCTTAGCACAGAGGGTAAAGAGACTCAGAGCGACAGAACTGAAAGTGAAACTTAAAAAACATGTTAATAATATGAGTGAAAACAACATGTTCAAAATAATAAAAGGAAACATGGTGAGCTACAGTAAATATGTGTTACAGTTAATACCCCATAGAGGTAAATACCTCCTCTTTAATACCCCACAGAAGTAAACACCTCCTCTTTAATACCCCACAGAAGTAAACACCTCCTCTTTAATACCCCACAGAGGTAAATACCTCCTCTTTAATACCCCATAGAAGTAAATACCTCCTCTTTAATACCCCACAGAAGTAAATACCTCCTCTTTAATACCCCACAGAAGTAAATACCTCCTCTTTAATACCCCACAGAAGTAAATACCCCTGTTTACCCCTCTCCTGTAGGAACCCCGTCGGCCCCTGAGAAGCTGCACTACACTGACCGAGGTAAGACCACAATCTCTCTGGCCTGGGAGCCGCCGCGCTCGGATGGCGGCAGTCCCATCATCGGGTACTACGTGGACAAGATGAGGTCGGACAGCACCGAGTACGACGTCGCCCACAGGAAGATCTTCCCCGAATGCCACGGGACCATCGAGAACCTGTCCGAGGGGCAGGAGTACCAGTTCAGGGTCAAGGCCGTGAACGAGGTCGGGAACGGAGACCCCAGCAAACCCATCACCGCCAAGATCCAAGACGACGAGAGTGAGTTCAGACCTGGTCTAGTTCTGGTTAAGTCCTGGTTTAGTCCAGGTTTAATCCTGGTTAAGTCCTGGTTTAGTCCTGGTCTAGTCCTGGTCTAGTCCCGGTCTAGTCCTGGTCTGGACCTGCTTTAGTCCTGTGTAGTTCTAGTTTAGTCCCGGTCTAGTCCTGGTCTGGACCTGCTTTAGTCCTGTGTAGTTCTAGTTTAGTCCGGGTCTAGTCCCGGTTTAGTCCTGGTCTAGTCCCGGTCTAGTCCCGGTCTAGTCCCGGTCTAGTCCTGGTCTGGACCTGCTTTAGTCCTGTGTAGTTCTAGTTTAGTCCGGGTCTAGTCCCGGTTTAGTCCTGGTCTAGTCCCGGTCTAGTCCCGGTCTAGTCCTGGTCTGGACCTGCTTTAGTCCTGTGTAGTTCTAGTTTAGTCCGGGTCTAGTCCCGGTTTAGTCCTGGTCTAGTCCTGGTCTCGTCCTGGTCTAGTTCTCTGATGTTGGATCTTCTCGTTCTCAGTTCCTCCCTCCATTGCGATGCTGCGGTTCTTTAAGAGTAATGCCCTGATCATCCGTAAAGGGGGCGCTGTGGACCTGCCCGCGGAGGTCAAGGGACTTCCTCTGCCCACCTTCACCTGGTTCAGAGACGACGTGCCCGTCGAGGTCAAACCCGAGGACGAGAGAATGACCATGGAGTCGGAGGAGGTGGGGCTAAGCACGACGACTATTACACACAACTCTGTCATGGAGGAGGAGAGCAGGAGGAGAGCAGGAGGAGGAGGAGAGGAGGAGGAGGAGGAGCAGAGGAGGAGAGGAGATAGGTCTAAGCACAATGACTACTAGAGACATGACCTTAACACTGAGGAGGAGGAGGAGAGGAGGGTGAGGTACAGAGGAGGAGCAGAGGAGGGTTATTACAGAGGAGGAGCAGAGGAGGGTGAGGTACAGAGGAGGTACAGAGGAGGTACAGAGGAGGAGCAGAGGAGGGTGAGATACAGGGGAGGAGCAGACGAGGGTGAGGTACAGGGGAGGAGCAGAGGAGGGTGACGTACAGGGGAGGAGCAGAGGAGGGTGAGGTACAGGGGAGGAGCAGAGGAGGGTGAGGTACAGGGGAGGAGCAGACGAGGGTGAGGTACAGGGGAGGAGCAGAGGAGGGTGACGTACAGGGGAGAGGAGCAGAGGAGGGTGAGGTACAGGGGAGGAGCAGAGGAGGGTGAGGTACAGGGGAGGAGCAGACGAGGGTGAGGTACAGGGAAGGAGCAGAGGAGGGTGAGGTACAGGGAAGGAGCAGACGAGGGTGAGGTACAGGGGAGGAGCAGAGGAGGGTGAGGTACAGAGGAGCGGAGGGGGCAGAGAGTACCTCACATTGGGGTGTTGTTCCTCTGGATGCGTCCCACAGTTTGAGACCCCTCGGTGACTGTAGTTCCTCTCCTGTCCTGTAGGTGGACCGCACCACTCTGAGGACGAGGATCTCCATCCCTCAGTCTGTGCGACAGGACAAAGGAAACTACAAACTGTACGCCGAGAACATCTACGGCAACGCCACGCACACCATCACCGTCAACGTGCTGGGTAAGGCCCGGGGCGCTGGACCGGTTAGTCCTGGTTTAGTCCTGGTTTAGTCCTGGATTAGACCTGGTTTAGACCTGGTTTAGTCCTGGTTTAGACCAGGTTTAGTCCTGGTTTAGTCCTGGTTTAGTCCTGCTTTAGACCTGGTTTAGTCCTGGTTTAGTCCTGGTTTAGACCTGGTTTAGTCCTGGTTAAGTCCTGGTTTAGACCTGGTTTAGTCCTGGTTTAGTCCTGGTTTAGACTTGGTTTAGTCCTGGTTTAGTCCTGGTTTAGACCTGGTTTAGACCTGCTTTAGACCTGGTTTAGTCCTGGTTTAGACCTGGTTTAGACCTGGTTTAGATCTGGTTTAGACCTGCTTTAGACCTGCTTTAGACCTGGTTTAGACCTGCTTTAAACCTGGTTTAGACCTGGTTTAGACCTGGTTTAATCCTGTTTCACTGTTTGTTTAACCCCTCCCTCTCAGACCGGCCCCTCCCTCCAAGAAACATCGTGATTTCGGACGTACGCTCGGACTCGTGTTATCTGACCTGGGACGCGCCCGAGGACAACGGCGGCTCTGACATCACCAATTACATCGTCGAGAGACGCGACGCCAGTAAGAAGAAGTCCGACTACGACGTTCTGACGGTCAACCTGATCGACCGCAGATATGGCGTAAGAACAGTCGCAGTATTACACGTATATAACATGTGTATATGATCAGGAACAGTCGCAGTATTACATGTATATAACATGTGTATATGATCAGGAACAGTCACAGTATTACATGTATATAACATGTGTATATGATCAGGAACAGTCTCAGTATTACATGTATATAACATGTGTATATGATCAGGAACAGTCACAGTATTACATGTATATAACATGTGTATATGATCAGGAACAGTCTCAGTATTACATGTATATAACATGTGTATATGATCAGGAACAGTCACAGTATTACATGTATATAACAGTATGTGTATATGATCAGGAACAGTCGCAGTATTACATGTCGCAGTATTACATGTATATAACATGTGTATATGATCAGGAACAGTCACAGTATTACATGTATATAACATGTGTATATGATCAGGAACAGTCGCAGTATTACATGTCGCAGTATTACATGTATATAACATGTGTATATGATCAGGAACAGTCGCAGTATTACATGTATATAACATGTGTATATGATCAGGAACAGTCACAGTATTACATGTATATAACATGTGTATATGATCAGGAACAGTCTCAGTATTACATGTATATAACATGTGTATATGATCAGGAACAGTCACAGTATTACATGTATATAACATGTGTATATGATCAGGAACAGTCGCAGTATTACATGTCGCAGTATTACATGTATATAACATGTGTATATGATCAGGAACAGTCACAGTATTACATGTATATAACGTGTATGATCAGGAACAGTCACAGTATTACATGTATATAACATGTGTATATATCAGGAACAGTCACAGTATTACACGTATATAACATGTGTATATGATCAGGAACAGTCGCAGTATTACACGTATATAACATGTGTATATGATCAGGAACGAACGTGATCATAACATGATATGATCAGGAACAGTCACAGTATTATATACACGTATATAACAGTCGCAGTGTATATATATGATCAGGAACAGTCGCAGTATTACATGTCGCAGTATTACATGTATATAACATGTGTATATGATCAGGAACAGTCACAGTATTACATGTATATAACATGTGTATATAATCAGGAACAGTCACAGTATTACATGTATATAACATGTGTATATAATCAGGAACAGTCACAGTATTACACGTATATAACATGTGTATATGATCAGGAACAGTCGCAGTATTACACGTATATAACATGTGTATATGATCAGGAACAGTCGCAGTATTACATGTATATAACATGTGTATATGATCAGGACAGTCATGTCGCAGTATTACATGTATATAACATGTGTATATGATCAGGAACAGTCACAGTATTACATGTATATAACATGTGTATATGATCAGGAACAGTCACAGTATTACACGTGTATAACATGTGTATATGATCAGGAACAGTCGCAGTATTACATGTATATAACGTGTATATGATCAGGAACAGTCGCAGTATTACATGTATATAACATGTGTATATGATCAGGAACAGTCACAGTATTACATGTATATAACATGTGTATATGATCAGGAACAGTCGCAGTATTACATGTATATAACGTGTATATGATCAGGAACAGTCACAGTATTACACGTATATAACATGTGTATATGATCAGGAACAGTCGCAGTATTACACGTGTATAACATGTGTATATGATCAGGAACAGTTGCAGTATTACACGTGTATAACATGTGTATATGATCAGGAACAGTCACAGTACTACACGTGTATAACATGTGTATATGATCAAGAACAGTCGCAGTATTACATGTATATAACGTGTATATGATCAGGAACAGTCACAGTATTACATGTATATAACATGTGTATATGATCAGGAACAGTCGCAGTATTACACGTGTATAACATGTGTATATGATCAGGAACAGTCTCAGTATTACCATGTGTATAACATGTGTATATGATCAGGAACAGTCACAGTATTACATGTATATAACGTGTATATATGATCAGAACAGTCACAGTATTACATGTATATAACATGTGTATATGATCAGGAACAGTCGCAGTATTACATGTATATAACGTGTATATGATCAGGAACAGTCGCAGTATTACACGTATATAACATGTGTATATGATCAGGAACAGACGCAGTATTACATGTATATAACATGTGTATATGATCAGGAACAGTCGCAGTATTACACGTGTATAACATGTGTATATGATCAGGAACAGTCACAGTATTACATGTATATAACATGTGTATATGATCAGGAACAGTCACAGTATTACATGTATATAACATGTGTATATGATCAGGAACAGTCACAGTATTACATGTATATAACGTGTATATGATCAGGAACAGTCACAGTATTACATGTATATAAAATGTGTATATGATCAGGAACAGTCTCAGTATTACATGTATATAACATGTGTATATGATCAGGAACAGTCGCAGTATTACATGTATATAACATGTGTATATGATCAGGAACAGTCGCAGTATTACACGTGTATAACATGTGTATATGATCAGGAACAGTCACAGTATTACATGTATATAACATGTGTATATGATCAGGAACAGTCACAGTATTACATGTATATAACATGTGTATATGATCAGGAACAGTCACAGTATTACATGTATATAACATGTGTATATGATCAGGAACAGTCACAGTATTACATGTATATAACATGTGTATATGATCAGGAACAGTCTCAGTATTACATGTATATAACATGTGTATATGATCACATATTCATATATATTCACATGAGGACCACGAGGGAGGTCATGTCTGTGTAGGAGATTAATTACCTCCGTAACTGTACAATCTGCTGTAGTGCTTTAATGATAAAATAATGATTATATTAATATAATCAATAATAATATTAATATTGTCAATAATAATGTTAATAATGACTCGTCCTCCGCAGGTGTACAAACTGGACTTTAACGGCCAGTACCAGTTCAGGATCAAAGCAGAGAACAAATACGGCGTGAGCGACGGCTGTGAGTCGGAGAAGGTGCAGCTCCGGGATCCGTTCGGACTTCCGGGACCTCCCAGAAACCCAAAGATCATCGCCGCCACCGCCACCACCATGACGGTGACCTGGGAGCCGCCGCTGGAGAACGGAGGCTCCACTATCCAGGGCTACTGGCTGGAGAAGAGAGAACGAGGCGCCGTGTACTGGGGGCGGGTCAACCGCTGTCCGGTCACCAAACCTGCGGTCAGAGGCCTGCAGTACACCATCCTGCGCCTCATCGAGGGCACAGAGTACCAGTTTAGAGTCGCCGCCCAGAACGCCGCCGGAGTCGGACCCCCGAGTGAGGGCACGCAGTGCCGCTTTGCCCTGGACCCCTGCAGTGAGTATTTCATACTGCCGTACTTCATATTATACTGCAGTGTTATAGTTAGAGTACTACAGAGTAGAGACAGTCATCGTGTCGTAGTACCTCATATTAGTATGGTACTGTAGTACTGCAGTACTATAGTACTATAGTACTACAGTACTGTGAGTACTCAGTACCACAGAGTGACATTACTCTCTATAACATATCAGACTATGATACTCTCCTGAAGTGACCCACAGCCCTGTGACAGACACAGCATGCTGACCTCTGACCTCTGCCCCTCCACAGACCCGCCCGGACCCCCTCTGGACCTCCAGGTGCGGGACAAGACCAAGTCGTCGGTCAGTCTGAGCTGGAATCCTCCAGAGAAGGACGGAGGAGCTCCGGTGAAAGGTTACGTGATCGAGGCTCATGAGGAGGGCATGGCCGAGTGGAAGCGCCTGACCTCTCCCGACAAACCGCACATCGTCACCGACTTCACCGTCCCCAACCTCCGGGAAAACCGCAAAGCACGCTTCAGAGTGTACGCCGTGAACTCCGCCGGGCTGTCCGAGCCCGCCGTCACCAAGGACGTAATGGTCCAGGACGTCCTGAGTGAGTAGACTGAATGTCCACGCTCTCCCACAGAGGGCGCTGTTTAAGGCTCACACAGGGCTGTCTGAATGTTCAGTGAATGAAAGAGTAGTCCACAATGCACCTTGAAAAGTAGTGTCCAGCACTGGTCACTAGGGGTCAGTATAGACCACAATGCACTGGGAGAGTCATAAAAACAGAGAGAGGTTTTTAACTGGACACAGCACGACTGAATGAAGCAGACAGAAGGTTTATCTCACACACATCCTGATCATGAATGAAACTCTGGTGTAAAGCCACTTTAGCTCGAGCCGTTAGCAGAGCGATCATAAAGCCTTGTGGTGTAAAGGTGCTAGCATTAGCCACTTTAGCTCGAACCGTTAGCAGAGCGATCATAAAGCCTTATAGTGTAAAGGTGCTAGCGTTAGCCACTTAAGCTCGAACCGTTAGCAGAGCGATCATAAAGCCTTGTGGTGTAAAGGTGCTAGCGTTAGCCACTTTAGCTCGAGCCGTTAGCAGAACGATTATAAAGCCTTATGGTGTAAAGGTGCTAGCGTTAGCCACTTTAGCTCGAGCCGTTAGCAGAGCGATCATAAAGCCTTGTGGTGTAAAGGTGCTAGCATTAGCCACTTTAGCTCGAGGTGTTAGCAAAGCGATCATAAAGCCTTGTGGTGTAAATGTGCTAGCGTTAGCCACTTTAGCTCGAGCCGTTAGCAGAGCGATTATAAAGCCTTATAGTGTAAAGGTGCTAGCGTTAGCCACTTTAGCTCGAGCCGTTAGCAGAGCGATCATAAAGCCTTGTGGTGTAAAGGTGCTAGCATTAGCCACTTTAGCTCGAGCCGTTAGCAGAGCGATTATAAAGCCTTGTGGTGTAAAGGTGCTAGCATTAGCCACTTTAGCTCGAGCCGTTAGCAGAGCGATCATAAAGCCTTATAGTGTAAAGGTGCTAGCGTTAGCCACTTTGGCTCGAACCGTTAGCAGAGCGATCATAAAGCCTTGTGGTGTAAAGGTGCTAGCGTTAGCCACTTTAGCTCGAGCCGTTAGCAGAGCGATCATAAGCCTTATGGTGTAAAGTGCTAGCATTAGCCACTTTAGCTCGAGCCGTTAGCAGAGCGATCATAAAGCCTTATGGTGTAAAGGTGCTAGCATTAGCCACTTTAGCTCGAGCCGTTAGCAGAGCGATCATAAAGCCTTATGGTGTAAAGGTGCTAGCATTAGCCACTTTAGCTCGAGCCGTTAGCAGAGCGATCATAAAGCCTTGTGGTGTAAAGGTGCTAATTAGCCACTTTAGCATTAGCCACTTTAGCTCGAGCCGTTAGCAGAGCGATCATAAAGCCTTATAGTGTAAAGGTGCTAGCGTTAGCCACTTTGGCTCGAACCGTTAGCAGAGCGATCATAAAGCCTTGTGGTGTAAAGGTGCTAGCGTTAGCCACTTTAGCTCGAGCCGTTAGCAGAGCGATCATAAAGCCTTGTGGTGTAAAGGTGCGAGCCTGGTCCAGGCCTGGTTTAACCCTGCAGACCTGGTTTAACTCTGCTCTCTCTTTATCCAGTCGAGCCCTCATTGACCCTTGATCTCAGCGCTAATGACCTCTTGAACACTCGTGCCGGGACATTGCTGCAGATCCCAGTGTCGGTGAGTGGGCGCCCCCTACCCAGCATCACCTGGAACTATGATGGAGCAGCTGAGACTGAGAAGAAGAATGAGAGACACACGCTGCCCCTGGACGCTGAGGTCAGAGTCCTGGTTTAATCCTGCTTTAGTCCTGCTTTAGTCCTGCTTTAATCCTGCTTTAGACCTGGTTTAGTCCTGGTTTAATCCTGCTTTAGTCCTGGTTTAGTCCTGGTTTAGTCCTGGTTTAGTCCTGCTTTAGTCCTGCTTTAGTCCTGGTTTAATCCTGCTTTAGACCTGGTTTAGTCCTGGTTTAGTCCTGGTTTAGTCCTGGTTTAGACCTGGTTTAGTCCTGGTTTAGACCTGGTTTAGTCCTGGTTTAATCCTGCTTTTGTCCTGGTTTAATCCTGGTTTAGACCTGGTTTAGACCTGGTTTAATCCTGCTTTAGCCCTGGTTTAGTCCTGCTTTAGGCTGGTTCTGACCCAGTCTAACCTGGTTCTACCCTTGTTTTGACCCGGTTCTGATCTCTCTTCTCAGGTCTACACTTCGGACACTTCGACGGAGGTGGTGATCTCAGAGTCTCAGATGTGTCACACTGGACGCTACATCATCAACGCTGAGAGTGCAGCCGGCCACAAGGTCCTGAAGGTCCGAGTCAATGTGCTCGGTGAGTCCTGCTCCAGACTGGGTTTAGACCGGGTCTAGACCGGGTTTAGACCAGGTTTAGTTTGTGATTACATTTGTCCAGACCAAAAGCTTGTCCTTAACCCTCCTCTCCCTCTGCCCCCTTACCTACCTGTGACCTCTGACCCCAGACCTGCCCGGCGCGCCACGAGACCTGAAGGTGAGTGACGTGACCCGAGGCACCTGCAGACTCACCTGGAAACCACCAGAGAGCGACGGAGGAGAACACATCAAGAGCTACTTCATCGAGAAGAAGACTACCAGAAGAAGACTACCACCGGCAACCAGGACCGGCCTGGACCAAGGTAGAACTAAAAGGACTAAACAGGACTAAACCAGGACCGAGGTAAACCAGGACTAAGACTGAGGTAGAACTAAACCAGGACTAAACCAGGGACTAAACCAGGACCCGAGGGTAGAAACCCAGGACTAAACCAGGACCGAGGTAAACCAAACTAAACGGACTAAACCAGGACTAAACCAGGACCGAGGTAGAACTAAACCAGGACTAAACCAGGACTAAACCAGGACCGAGGTAGAACTAAACCAGGACTAAACCAGGACCGAGGTAAACTAACCCAGGACTAAGCCTGGACCGAGGTAGAACTAAACCAGGACTAAGCCTGGACCGAGTAGAGAACTAAACCAGGACTAAACCAGGACCGAGGTAGAACTAAACCAGGACTAAACCAGTAGGTAGAACTAAAAACCAGGACTAAGCCAGGACCGAGGTAGAACTAAACCAGGACTAAACCAGGACCGAGGTAGAGAACTACTAAACCAGGACTAAACCAGGGACTAAACCAGGACCGAGGTAGAACTAAACCAGGACTAAGCCAGGACCGACGTAGAACTAAACCAGGACTAAACCAGGACTAAACCAGGACCCGACTGGACGAGGGTAAACCAGGACTAAACCAGGACTAAACCAGGACCGGTAGAACTAAACCAGGACTAAACCAGGACTAAACCAGGACCGAGGTAGAACTAAACCAGTAGAACTAAACCAGGACTAAAAAACCAGGACTAAACCAGGACCGAGGTAGAACTAAACCAGGACTAAACCAGGACAGGACCGAGGTAGAACTAAACCAGGACTAAGCCTGGACCGAGGTAGAACTAAACCAGGACTAAGCCCAGGACTAAACCTGGACCGAGGTAGAACTAAACCAGGACTAAACCAGGACTAAACCAGGACCGAGTAGAACTAAACCAGGACTAAACCAGGACCGAACCACGACCGAGGTAGAACTAAACCAGGACTAAACCAGGACCGAGGTAGAACTAAACCAGGACTAAACCAGGACCGAGGTAGAACTAAACCAGGACTAAACCAGGACCGAGGTAGAACTAAACCAGGACTAAACCAGGACCGAGGTAAACCAGGGACCGAGGTAGAAACCAGGACTAACAGGACCGAAACCAGAACTAAACCAGGACTAACCAGGGACCGAGGAACTTAGAACTAAACCAGGACTAAACCAGGACCGAGGTAGAACTAAACCAGGACTAAACCAGGACCGACGTAGAACTAACCAGGACTAAACCAGGACCGGTAGAACTAAACCAGGACTAAACCAGGACCGAGGTAGGTAGAAGGACTAAACCAGGACTAAGCCAGGACCGACGTAGAACTAAACCAGGACTAAACCAGGACTAACCAGGACCGAGGTAGAACTAAACCAGGACTAACCAGGACTAAACCAGGACCGAGGTACTAACCAGGACTAAACCAGGACCGAGGTAGAACTAAACCAGGACTAAACCAGGACCTAAACCAGACCGAGG
This sequence comes from Periophthalmus modestus, assembly GCA_019594935.1. NCBI lineage: Eukaryota > Metazoa > Chordata > Actinopteri > Gobiiformes > Gobiidae > Periophthalmus > Periophthalmus modestus. Next base: position 173,230 of record JAIEZT010001300.1, on the reverse strand, counting down.
TAGTAGAACTAAACCAGGACTAAACCAGGACCGAGTAGAACTAAACCAGACTAAACCAGGACCGAGGTAAACCAGGACTAACCAGGACTAAACCAGGACTAAGGTAGAACTAAACCAGGACTAAACCAGGACTAAACCAGGACCGAGGTAGAACTAAACCAGGACTAAACCAGGACCGAGGTAGAACTAAACCAGGACTAAACCAGGACCGAGGTAGAACTAAACCAGGACTAAACCAGGACTGACGTAGAACTAAACCAGGACTAAACCAGGACTAAACCAGGACCGAGGTAGAACTAAACCAGGACTAAACCAGGACCGAGGTAGAACTAAACCAGGACTAAACCAGGACCGACGTAGACCACTAAACTAAACCGAGGTAGGACTAAACCAGGACCCAGAGAGTAGAACTAAACCAGGACTAAACCAGGACTAAACCAGGACCGAGGTAGAACTAAACCAGGACTAAACCAGGACTAAACCAGGACCGAGGTAGAACTAAACCAGGACTAAACCAGGACCGAGGTAGAACTAAACCAGGACTAAACCAGGACCGAGGTAGAACTAAACCAGGACTAACCAGGACCGAGGTAAACTAAACCAGGACTAAAACCCAGGACCGAGGTAGAACTAAACCAGGACTAAACCAGGACTAAACCAGGACCGAGGTAGAACTAAACCAGGACTAAACCAGGACCGAGGTAGAACTAAACCAGGACTAAACCAGGACTAAACCAGGACCGAGGTAGAACTAAACCAGGACTAAACCAGGACCGAGGTAGAACTAAACCAGGACTAAACCAGGACCGAGGTAGAACTAAACCAGGACTAAACCAGGACCGAGGTAGAACTAAACCAGGACTAAACCAGGACCAGACCGTAGAACTAAACCAGGACTAAACCAGGACTAAACCAGGACTAAACCAGGACTAAACCAGACTAAACCAGGACCGAGGTAGAACTAAACCAGGACTAAACCAGGACTAAACCAGGACCGAGGTAGAACTAAACCAGGACTAAACCAGGACCGAGGTAGAACTAAACCAGGACTAAACCAGGACCGAGGTAGAACTAAACCAGGACTAAACCAGGACCGAGGTAGAACTAAACCAGGACTAAGCCTGGACCAAGGTAGAACTAACCCAGGACTAGAACTAAACCAGGACTAAACCAGGACCGAGGTAGAACTAAACCAGGGACTAACCAGGAGACCGAGGTAGAACTAAACCAGGACTAAGCCTGGACCGAGGTAGAACTAAACCAGGACTAAACCAGGACCGACGTAGAACTAAACCAGGACTAAACCAGGACCGACGGTAGAACTAAACCAGGACTAAACCAGGACCGAGGACCGAGGTAGAACTAAACCAGGACTAACTAACCCAGGACCGAGGTAGAACTAAACCAGGACTAAACCAGGACCGAGGAGAACTAAACCAGGACTAAACCAGGACCGAGGTAACTAAACCAGGACTAAACCAGGACCGACTAGAAAACCAGGACTAAACCAGGACCGAGGTAGAAACTAAACCAGGACTAAACCAGGACCGAGGTAGAACTAAACCAGGACTAAACCAGGACTAAACCAGGACTAAACCAGTACCGAGGTAGACCAGGGACTAAACCAGGACTAAACCAGGACCGAGGTAGAACTAAACCAGGACTAAGCCAGGACCGAGGTAGAACTAAACCAGGACTAAACCAGGACCGAGGTAGAACTAAACCAGGACTAAGCCAGGACCGAGGTAGAACTAAACCAGGACTAAACCAGGACCGAGGTAGAACTAAACCAGGACTAAACCAGGACTAAACCAGGACCGAGGTAGAACTAAACCAGGACTAAACCAGGACTGAGGTAGAACTAAACCAGGACTAAACCAGGACCGAGGTAGAACTAAACCAGGACTAAGCCAGGACCGAGGTAGAACTAAACCAGGACTAAACCAGGACCGAGGTAGAACTAAACCAGGACTAAGCCTGGACCGAGGTAGAACTAAACCAGGACTAAACCAGGACCGAGGTAGAACTAAACCAGGACTAAACCAGGACCGAGGTAGAACTAAACCAGGACTAAGCCTGTACCAAGGTAGAACTAAACCAGGACTAAACCAGGACTAAACCAGGACCGAGGTAGAACTAAACCAGGACTAAACCAGGACTAAAATAGGACTCTATAGACCTGGACGCAGTGGGACTCAGCTTGGATCTGAACCAGACTAACACGGGTCCCTGTGGTGCAGGTTAACCCTGCCTGTTCAGCTCAGTCTCTGGTGGTACCGGACCTGATCGACGGGCAGGAGTACATCTTCAGGATCAAGGCCGAGAACCGCTTTGGGTTTGGACCCTACACAGAGACTCCCGATGGAACCCGAGCTAGAGACCCCATCCGTAAGTCCACCTAGAACCTCAGAACTAGACCAGACCCATACTAGACCAGAACTAGACCAGAACTAGACCAGACCCATACTAGACCAGACCAGAACTAGACCAGAACTAGAACTAGACCAGAACTAGACCAGACCCATACTAGACCCAAAACTAGACCAGAACTAGACCCAGACCCATACTAGACCAGAACTAGACCAGACCATACTAGACCAGAACTAGACCAGAACTAGACCAGACCCATACTAGACCAGAACTAGACCAGAACTAGACTAGACCAGAACTAGACCAGACCCATACTAGACCAAAACTAGACCAGAACTAGACCAGACCCATACTAGACCAGAACTAGACCAGACCCATACTAGACCAGAACTAGACCAGAACTAGACCCGAACTAGACCAGACCCATACTAGACCAGAACTAGACCAGACCCATACTAGACCAAAACTAGACCAGAACTAGACCAGACCCATACTAGACCAGAACTAGACCAGACCCATACTAGACCAAAACTAGACCAGAACTAGACCAGACCCATACTAGACCAGAACTAGACCAGAACTAGACCAGACCCATACTAGACCAGAACTAGACCAGAAGAGAACAGAACTAGACCTGTTCATGGTCAAGTTTATTTCCAAAGCACATTTTCCAACAGCTGTCACTCAGAGGGATGTACAAGAGCAAATATGACCCAGATAATTCACAAGAGAAATGAAAATAAAACAGCACAGACACAACAATGAAACTCTACAAAACACGACATTCGACTTGTGTCGAACATGACATTTGTAAGCACTGGCCTGACTGGTCCTGGTCCGGTCCTGGTCTGGTCCTAGTCCGGACTTATAGCTAAAGTCTAGTCTGGGTCATATTCTAGTGTGATATTTGTGCACCTGTCTAAGCTCCACCCCCTGCCCCCCCCAGATCCTCCGGACCCGCCCACTCGCCTGAAGATCGTGGGCGTTAAGAAGGGCGTGGTGTCTCTGACCTGGAAGGCCCCCAAGAACGACGGAGGAGCACCAGTCACTCACTACAGCGTCGACATGCTGTGCTGGGACGCCAGCGGCTCGCAGAAGGAGGGGTGGATGAGGTAAATACACCTGTAATTACACCTGTAATTACACCTGTAAATACACCTGTAAATACACCTGTAATTACACCTGTAATTACACCTGTAAATACACCTGTAATTACACCTGTAAATACACTTGTAATTACACCTGTAAATACACCTGTAATTACACCTGTAAATACACTTGTAATTACACCTGTAAATACACCTGTAAATACACCTGTAATTACACCTGTAAATACACTTGTAATTACACCTGTAAATACACCTGTAATTACACCTGTAAATACACTTGTAATTACACCTGTAAATACACCTGTAATTACACCTGTAAATACACTTGTAATTACACCTGTAAATACACCTGTAATTACACCTGTAAATACACCTGTAATTACACCTGTAAATACACCTGTAAATACACCTGTAATTACACCTGTAAATACACTTGTAATTACACCTGTAAATACACCTGTAATTACACCTGTAAATACACCTGTAATTACACCTGTAATTACACCTGTAAATACACCTGTAATTACACCTGTAAATACACCTGTAATTACACCTGTAAATACACTTGTAATTACACCTGTAAATACACCTGTAATTACACCTGTAATTACACCTGTAAATACACCTGTAATTACACCTGTAAATACACTTGTAATTACACCTGTAAATACACCTGTAATTACACCTGTAATTACACCTGTAAATACACCTGTAATTACACCTGTAAATACACTTGTAATTACACCTGTAAATACACCTGTAATTACACCTGTAATTACACCTGTGACTAAAGTCCTGAACAGCCGCGCTCACAGAACGAGCGGTGGACGAGGTAAACCATCAAAACAACCTCCAGTTAAATCCTGCTGATCCTGGTCCTGGATCATCTGGAAAGAAGATGCCTGGACCAATCAGGCGTCGTCTTTCCCCGAGGTCACTTCCACTAGTGTTAGCAATATGTCTGATTGACAGCTCTAAGGGCCCGCCCCCTGTCTCCGTGCAGAAAGGGGCGTGACCTGATGAGCAGGTGTGTCTGCTCTCGGTGACGTCACACTTTACACAGTCTCGGTCCTCAGGTAAATAACCTGGTTGTTTTCAGGTGTAACCGTAGAGACGTGGAGTCCACCCACTTCAAGGTGGAGGATTTGAAAGAAGGCGACGAGTACGAGTTCAGAGTGACAGCGTACAACCAGGCCGGACCCAGCCGCCCCTCTACCACCGCCGGACCCATCCTCATCCAGGACCAGACATGTGAGTCCTGGTTTAGTTCTGTTTTAGTCCTGGTTTAGACCTGGTTTAGACCTGGTTTAGTCCTGGTTTAGACCTGGTTTAGACCTGGTTTAGTCCTGGTTTAGACCTGGTTTAGTCCTGGTTTAGACCTGGTTTAGACCTGGTTTAGTCCTGGTTTAGACCTGGTTTAGACCTGGTTTAGTCCTGGTTTAGACCTGGTTTAGTCCTGGTTTAGACCTGGTTGAGTCCTGGTTTAGTCCTGATTTAGTCCTGGTTTAGACCTGGTTTAGTCCTGGTTTAGTCCTGGTTTAGTCCTGGTTTAGACCTGGTTTAGACCTGGTTTAGTCCTGGTTTAGACCTGGTTTAGACCTGGTTTAGACCTGGTTTAGTCCTGGTTTAGACCTGGTTTAGTCCTGGTTTAGACCTGGTTTAGTCCTGGTTTAGACCTGGTTTAGTCCTGGTTTAGTCCTGGTTTAGACCTGGTTGAGTCCTGGTTTAGTCCTGGTTTAGTCCTGGTTTAGACCTGGTTTAGTCCTGGTTTAGTCCTGGTTTAGTGCTGGTTTAGTCCTGGTTTAGTCCTGTATTAGTCCTGGTTTAGTCCTGGTTTAGACCTGGTTTAGACCTGGTTTAAACCTGGTTTAGTCCTGGTTTAGTCCTGGTTTAGTCCATGTCCAGACCCAGTCTAATCCCAGTCTGCCTCAGGTGCCCCGTCCATTGAGCTGGAGGAGTTCCTGGAGTCCGAGCAGGGTCAGGAGATCCGGATCGTGGCAAAGATCCGTGGATGTCCGTTCCCGACTCTGACCTGGTTCAAGGCTCCGCCTCACAAACCCGACCTGAAGTCCGAGGTTCAATACGACGAGAACATAAACAAGATCGTGTCCGACGAGACGTGCACGCTGCTCATCCAGAGAGCCATCCGCGCAGACACCGGCCTCTACACCCTGCACGCCTCCAACAGCCTGGGCAAGGCCTCCAAGGAGATGAGGCTCAATGTCATGGGTGAGTCCTGGACCTGGGTGAGGCCCTGGTCCTAACCTGAGTCTGAGTCCTGGTCTGGTCCTGGTCTAGTCCTGGTCTGGTCCTGGTCTAGTCTTGGTCTGGTCCTGGTCTGGTCCTGGTCTAGTCCTGGTCTAGTCCTGGTCTGGTCCTGGTCTAGTCCTGGTCTAGAGCTGGTCAAGTCCTGGTCTAGTCCTGGTCTAGTCCTGGTTTAGTCCTGGTCTAGTCCTGGTTTAGTCCTGGTCTAGTGCTGGTTCATCATTTTTACACTCGAGCTGCACAGATCCAGTTTCGTCAGCTCCGATACTGAAACTTTGGCTTCAAGAATCCTCTAATTTACACGATACTTACCCATGATCCTCTCCTCAGGCCGGCCCGGTCCTCCCTCTGCTCCCATTAAATTTGAGGAGATCGGTGCGGAGAAGATCACGCTGTCATGGCTGCCTCCCAAAGACGATGGTGGCTCTAAACTCACAAACTACGTGATCTGGCGGCGCGTGGCAAACCGCAAGACCTGGGTCATTGTGACGAACGAACCCAAAGAGCGAATCTGGACCGTGGAGAACCTGATGGAAGGTCACGAGTACGTCTTCAGGATCATGGCCCAGAACAAGTACGGCGTCGGAGAGCCGCTGGACTCAGAGCCCGAAGTGGCACGCAACATCTGCTGTGAGTAGACCTGGTTTAGACCTGGTTTAGACCTGGTTTAGACCTGGTTTAGACCTGGTTTACACCTGGTTTAGTCCTGGTTTAGTCCTGGTTTAGACCTGGTTTAGTCCTGGTTTAGTCCTGGTTTAGACCTGGTTTAGTCCTGGTTTAGACCTGGTTTGGTCCTGGTTTAGTCCTGGTTTAGACCTGGTTTGGTCCTGGTTTAGTCCTGGTTTAGACCTGGTTTAGTCCTGGTTTAGACCTGGTTTAGACCTGGTTTAGTCCTGGTTTAGACCTGGTTTAGTCCTGGTTTAGACCTGGTTTAGACCTGGTTTAGTCCTGGTTTAGACCTGGTTTAGACCTGGTTTAGACCTGGTTTAGTCCTGGTTTAGACCTGGTTTAGTCGTGGTTTAGACCTGGTTTAGTCCTGGTTTAGACCTGGTTTGGTCCTGGTTTAGTCCTGGTTTAGACCTGGTTTAGTCCTGGTTTAGACCTGGTTTAGACCTGGTTTGGTCCTGGTTTAGTCCTGGTTTAGACCTGGTTTGGTCCTGGTTTAGTCCTGGTTTAGACCCTGGTTTAGTCCTGGTTTAGACCCAAAGGAGACCTGGTTTAGTCCTGGTTTAGACCTGGTTTAGTCCTGGTTTAGTCCTGGTTTAGACCTGGTTTGGTCCTGGTTTAGTCCTGGTTTAGACCTGGTTTAGTCCTGGTTTAGACCTGGTTTAGACCTGGTTTAGTCCTGGTTTAGACCTGGTTTAGTCCTGGTTTAGACCTGGTTTAGACCTGGTTTAGGTCCCTGGTTTAGACCTGGTTTAGACCTGGTTTAGTCTGGTTTAGACCTGGTTTAGTCCTGGTTTAGACCTGGTTTAGACCTGGTTTTGGTCCTGGTTTAGTCCTGGTTTAGACCTGGTTTGGACCTGGTTTAGTCCTGGTTTAGACCTGGTTTAGACCTGGTTTAGACCTGGTTTAGTCCTGGTTTAGACCTGGTTTAGTCCTGGTTTAGACCTGGTTTAGTCCTGGTTTAGACCTGGTTTAGACCTGGTTTAGACCTGGGTTTAGAACCTGGTTTAGTCTGGTTTAGACCTGGTTTAGTCCTGGTTTAGACCTGGTTTAGTCCTGGTTTAGACCTGGTTTAGTCCTGGTTTAGACCTGGTTTAGTCCTGGTTTAGTCCTGGTTTAGACCTGGTTTAGTCCTGGTTTAGACCTGGTTTAGACCTGGTTTAGTCCTGGTTTAGACCTGGTTTAGTCCTGGTTTAGACCTGGTTTAGTCCTGGTTTAGTCCTGGTTTAGTCCTGGTTTAGACCTGGTTTAGTCCTGGTTTAGACCTGGTTTAGACCTGGTTTAGTCCTGGTTTAGTCCTGGTTTAGACCTGGTTTAGACCTGGTTTAGACCTGGTTTAGTCCTGGTTTAGTCCTGGTTTAGACCTGGTTTAGTCCTGATTTGGTCCTGGTTTGGTCCTGGTTTAGTCCTGGTTTAGACCTGGTTTAGTCCTGGTTTGGTTTAGTCCTGGTTTAGTCCTGGTTTAGACCTGGTTTAGTCCTGGTTTAGTCCTGGTTAGTCCTGTTTAGACCTGGTTTAGTCCTGGTTTAGTCCTGGTTTAGACCTGGTTTAGTCCTGGTTTAGACCTGGTTTAGTCGTGGTTTAGACCTGCTTTAGTCCTGGTTTAGTCCTGGTTTAGGTCCTGTTTTAGACCTGGTTTAGTCCTGGTTTAGACCTGGTTTAGAGTCGTGGTTTAGACCTGGGTTTAGTCCTGGTTTAGTCCTGGTTTAGTCCTGGTTTAGACCTGGTTTAGTCCTGGTTTAGACCTGGTTTAGTCCTGGTTTAGACCTGGTTTAGTCGTGGTTTAGACCTGGTTTAGTCCTGGTTTAGTCCTGGTTTAGTCCTGGTTTAGACCTTGTTTAGTCCTGGTTTAGACCTGGTTTAGTCCGGGTTTAGACCTGGTTTAGTCCTGGTTTAGACCTGGTTTAGACCTGGTTTTAGTCCTGGTTTAGTCCTGGTTTAGACCTGGTTTAGACCTGGTTTAGACCTGGTTTAGACCTGGTTAGGTCCTGGTTTAGTCCTGGTTTAGACCTGGTTTAGACCTGGTTTAGTCCTGGTTTAGACCTGGTTTAGACCTGGTTTAGACCTGGTTAGGTCCTGGTTTAGTCCTGGTTTAGACCTGGTTTAGTCCTGGTTTTGTCCTGGTTTTGTCCTGGTTTAGACCATGTTTAGACCTGGTTTAGTCCTGGTTTAGTCCTGGTTTAGACCTGGTTTAGTCCTGGTTTAGACCTGGTTTAGACCTGGTTTAGTCCTGGTTTAGACCTGGTTTAGTCGTGGTTTAGACCTGGTTTAGTCCTGGTTTAGACCTGGTTTAGTCCTGGTTTAGACCTGGTTTAGTCCTGGTTTAGACCTGGTTTAGTCCTGGTTTAGACCTGGTTTAGACCTGGTTTAGTCCTGGTTTAGTCCTGGTTTAGACCTGGTTTAGACCTGGTTTAGACCTGGTTTAGACCTGGTTAGGTCCTGGTTTAGTCCTGGTTTAGACCTGGTTTAGACCTGGTTTAGTCCTGGTTTAGACCTGGTTTAGACCTGGTTTAGACCTGGTTAGGTCCTGGTTTAGTCCTGGTTTAGACCTGGTTTAGTCCTGGTTTTGTCCTGGTTTTGTCCTGGTTTAGACCATGTTTAGACCTGGTTTAGTCCTGGTTTTAGTCCTGGTTTTACCCTGGTTTAGTCCTGGTTTAGACCTGGTTTAGACCTGGTTTAGTCCTGGTTTAGACCTGGTTTAGTCGTGGGTTTAGACCTGGTTTAATCCTGGTTTAGACCTGGTTTAGTCCTGGTTTAGACCTGGTTTAGTCCTGGTTTAGACCTGGTTTAGTCCTGGTTTAGACCTGGTTTAGTCGTGGTTTAGACCTGGTTTAGACCTGGTTTAGACCTGGTTTAGACCTGGTTTAGTCCTGGTTTAGACCTGGTTTAATCCTGCTTTAGACCTGGTTTAGTCCTGGTTTAGACCTGGTTTAGTCGTGGTTTAGACCTGGTTTAGACCTGGTTTAGACCTGGTTTAGTCCTGGTTTAGTCCTGGTTTAGACCTGGTTCAGACCTGGTTTAGTCCTGGTTTAGACCTGGTTTAGACCTGGTTTAGACCTGGTTTAGTCCTGGTTTAGACCTGGTTTAGACCTGGTTTAGTCCTGGTTTAGACCTGGTTTAGTCGTGGTTTAGACCTGGTTTAGACCTGGTTTAGTCCTGGTTTAGACCTGGTTTAGACCTGGTTTAGTCCTGGTTTAGACCTGGTTTAGTCCGTGGTTAGACCTGGTTTAGACCTGGTTTAGACCTGGTTTAGACCTGGTTCAGACCTGGTTTAGACCTGGTTTAGTCCTGGTTTAGACCTGGTTTAGTCCTGGTTTAGACCTGGTTTAGTCGTGGTTTAGACCTGGTTTAGACCTGGTTTAGTCGTGGTTTAGATCTGGTTTAGACCTGGTTCAGACCTGGTTTAGACCTGGTTTAGTCCTGGTTTAGACGTGGTTTAGACCTGGTTTAGTCCTGGTTTAGACCTGGTTTAGTCGTGGTTTAGACCTGGTTTAGACCTGGTTTAGTCCTGGTTTAGACCTGGTTTAGACCTGGTTTAGTCCTGGTTTAGTCCTGGTTTAGACCTGGTTTAGACCTGGTTTAGTCCTGGTTTAGACCTGGTTTAGTCGTGGTTTAGACCTGGTTTAGTCCTGGTTTAGACCTGGTTTAGTCGTGGTTTAGACCTGGTTTAGACCTGGTTTAGACCTGGTTTAGACCTGGTTTAGTCGTGGTTTAGACCTGGTTTAGTCCTGGTTTAGACCTGGTTTAGACCTGGTTAGGTCCTGGTTTAGTCCTGGTTTAGTCTTGGTTTAGACCTGGTTTAGTCGTGGTTTAGTCGTGGTTTAGACCTGGTTTAGTCCTGGTTTAGTCCTGGTTTAGACCTGGTTTAGACCTGGTTTAGTCCTGGTTTAGTCCTGGTTTAGACCTGGTTTAGACCTGGTTTAGTCCTGGTTTAGACCTGGTTTAGTCGTGGTTTAGACCTGGTTTAGTCCTGGTTTAGACCTGGTTTAGACCTGGTTTAGTCCTGGTTTAGTCCTGGTTTAGACCTGGTTTAGTCGTGGTTTAGACCTGGTTTAGTCCTGGTTTAGTCCTGGTTTAGTCCTGGTTTAGACCTGGTTTAGGCCTGGTTTAGTCCTGGTTTAGACCTGGTTTAGACCTGGTTTAGACCTGGTTTAGTCCTGGTTTAGACCTGGTTCAGACCTGGTTTAGACCTGGTTTAGTCCTGGTTTAGTCCTGGTTTAGACCTGGTTTAGTCCTGGTTTAGACCTGGTTTAGTCCTGGTTTAGACCTGGTTTAGACCTGGTTTAGTCCTGGTTTAGTCCTGGTTTAGACCTGGTTTAGACGTGGTTTAGACCTGGTTTAGACCTGGTTTAGTCGTGGTTTAGACCTGGCTTAGACCTGGTTTAGTCCTGGTTTAGTCTTGGTTTAGACCTGGTTTAGACCTGGTTTAGACCTGGTTTAGACCTGGTTTAGTCGTGGTTTAGACCTGGTTTAGTCCTGGTTTAGACCTGGTTTAGTCGTGGTTTAGACCTGGTTTAGTCCTGGTTTAGTCCTGGTTTAGACCTGGTTCAGACCTGGTTCAGACCTTTTACTATTGGTTCTGACCTCCTCTCTTTCAGTGCCTCCTGGTCAGGTGGAGAAGCCCACTGTTACCGGGGTGACGTTGGATTCGATGACGGTGAACTGGGAGGAGCCAGAGGACGATGGCGGCTCGCCCATCACCGGGTACTGGCTGGAGCGTAAGGAGACGACGGGTAAACGCTGGACGCGCGTGACCCGGGAGCCCATCCGTCCTATGGGGATGGGCGAGAGCTTCTGCGTCACCGGCCTCATTGAAGGATCACAGTATCTGTTCAGAGTCACCGCCCTCAACGCCGCCGGACCCGGCCTGCCGAGCCCGCTCACCGACCCCGTGTTCGCCCGCGACCCCATCTGTGAGCGCCACTGTTACATGACCAATCATAACACAGCACCAACACTCACGGACTAATCACTCCCTCCTCTCTCCAGCCCCGCCCTCTCCACCCACACCCAAGGTCTCTGATTGGACCAAATCCACAGTGGACCTGGAATGGATCCCGCCCCTTAAAGATGGAGGCTCCAAGATCATGGGCTACTGGGTGGAGCACAAAGAGGAGGGCACCGAGGCCTGGGTCAAGGTCTGTACGAGTCCTGGTCTAGTCCTGGTTTAGTCCTGGTCTAGTCCTGGTTTAGTCCTGGTTTAGACCCGGTTTAGTCCTGGTTTAGACCTGGTTTAGACCTGGTCTAGACCCGGTTTAGTCCTGGTTTAGTCCTGGTTTAGTCCTGGTTTAGACCCGGTTTAGTCCTGGTTTAGTCCTGGTTTAGACCTGGTCTAGACCCGGTTTAGTCCTGGTTTAGTCCTGGTTTAGACCCGGTTTAGTCCTGGTTTAGACCCGGTTTAGTCCTGGTTTAGTCCTGGTCTAGACCCGGTCTAGACCCGGTTTAGTCCTGGTCTAGTCCTGGTTTAGACCTGGTTTAGACCTGGTCTAGACCCGGTTTAGTCCTGGTCTAGTCCTGGTTTAGTCCTGGTTTAGTCCTGGTTTAGACCCGGTTTAGTCCTGGTTTAGTCCTGGTTTAGACCCGGTCTAGAGCCGGTCTAGACCCGGTTTAGTCCTGGTTCATAGACTGTCTCTGTCTCTTAGGCCAAAGACACAGAGGTGCGTGGGACTCGTCTGGTCATCACTGGACTGAAAACCGGAGGAAAGTATCGCTTCAGAGTCTCCGCCTTCAACATGGCGGGAATCGGAGAACCAGGAGAGGTCCCCGAAGTGCTGGAGGTCCAAGACCGCACCAGTGAGTCCTGCTTTAGTCCTGCTTTAGTCCTGCTTTAGTCCTGCTTTAGTCCTGCTGTAGTCCTGGTTCAGTTTTATTTACTGTCCCTGCATTAGGACATGACAATCTCTCTATTTTATGTCTCTAACCCCTCTCTCCCCCCTGTTCCTCCTCTCCTCTTTCCTCTCCTCTTTCTTCTCCTCCTCTCCCTCCTCTCTTCCTCTCCTCTTTCCTCTCCCTCCTCTCTTCCTCTCCTCTTTCCTCTCCTCCTCTCCCTCCTCTTTTCCTCTCCTCTTTCCTCTCCTCTCCTCTCCTCCTCTCCCTCCTCTCCTCTCCTCCTCCCTCTCTCCTCCTCAGTCTCTCCCGAGGTGGACTTGGACGCCTCCCTGAAGGAGAGGATCGTGGTGCACGCCGGGGGAGTGATCCGCCTCATCGCTTACATCAGCGGGACGCCGGCCCCCGAGGTCACCTGGAGCAGAGACGGCGCCGCGCTGCCCCCGGAGGCCAAAGTGGAGACTACGGCCATCAGCTCGTCTCTGGTCATCAAACCCTGCGCTCGCAAACACCTGGGCGTGTACAGCGTGACCGCCAAGAACGCAGGAGGAGAGAAGCACAGGAGCGTGACGGTGGAGGTGCTGGGTATGTTCACACTGACACCTCCTCACACTGACCCCTCCTCAGACTGACCCCTCCTCACCTCCTCACACTGACACCTCCTCACACTGACCCCTCCTCAGCTCCTCACACTGACACCTCCTTACACTGACACCTTCTCACACTGACCCCTCCTCACACTGACACCTCCTCACTCTGACCCCTCCTCACACTGACCCCTCCTCAGCTCCTCACACTGACACCTCCTCACACTGACACCTCCTCACACTGACCCCTCCTCAGCTCCTCACACTGACCCCTCCTCACACTGACACCTCCTCACACTGACACCTCCTCCTCACACTGACCCCTCCTCACACTGACACCTCCTCGTCACACTGACACCTCCTCACACTGACACCTCCTCGTCACACTGACACCTCGTCACACTGACACCTCCTCACACTGACACCTCCTCACTCTGACCCCTCCTCACACTGGCACCTCCTCACTCTGACCCCTCCTCACACTGACCCCTCCTCACACTGGCACCTCCTCACTCTGACCCCTCCTCACACTGACCCCTCCTCAGCTCCTCACACTGACACCTCCTCACACTGACACCTCCTCAGCTCCTCACACTGACCCCTCCTCACACTGACACCTCCTCACACTGACACCTCCTCACTCTGACCCCTCTCCGCAGACGTGCCTGGCGCAGTGGGCATCCCTGTGACCGCGGAGAACTTGAGTGGAGACTCGTGTAAGCTGAACTGGTTCTTCCCGGAGAATGATGGCGGCTCTCCCATCAGTAACTTCGTGGTGGAGAAGAAAGAGGGCGAGCGTAAGGCCTGGACGTCCGTGTCGTACTCGGCCAGTCGACAGAACGCCGTGCTGACGGGACTGACCCCGGGCAAGGCCTACTTCTTCAGAGTGGCAGCGGAGAACGCCATCGGACTGGGACCGTTTATGCAAACCGCCGCTGAGATCGTCATCCAAGAGCCAATCAGTGAGTCCAAGAGAGGGGCGGAGTTAGAGCGGGGTTAGACCGAGGTTAGAGCGGGGTTAGACCGGAGTTAGACCGGAGTTAGACCGGAGTTAGACCGGAGTTAGACCGAGGTAAGACTGGGGTTAGACCGGGGTTAGACCGCGGTTAGACCGAGGTTAGAGCGGGGTTAGACCGGAGTTAGCCCGAGGTAAGACTGGGGTTAGACCGAGGTTAGACCTGGGTTAGACCGGGGTTAGACCGAGGTAAGACCGGGGTTAGACCGGGGTTAGAGCGGGGTTAGAGCGGGGTTAGACCGGAGTTAGACCGAGGTAAGACTGGGGTTAGACCGAGGTTAGACCGGGGTTAGACCGGGTTAGACCGAGGTAAGACTGGGGTTAGACCGGGTTAGACCGGAGTTAGACCGAGGTTAGAGCGGGGTTAGACCGGGGTTAGACCGGAGTTAGACCGAGGTAAGACTGGGGTTAGACCGGGGTTAGAGCGGAGTTAGACCGAGGTAAGACTGGGGTTAGACCGGGGTTAGACCGGGGTTAGACCGAGGTTAGAGCGGGGTTAGAGCGGAGTTAGACCGGAGTTAGACCGGAGTTAGACCGAGGTAAGACTGGGGTTAGACCGCGGTTAGACCGAGGTTAGAGCGGGGTTAGACCGGAGTTAGACCGAGGTAAGACTGGGGTTAGACCGGGGTTAGACCGGGGTTAGACCGAGGTAAGACCGGGGTTAGACCGGGGTTAGAGCGGGGTTAGACCGGAGTTAGCCCGAGGTAAGACTGGGGTTAGACCGGGGTTAGACCGGGGTTAGACCGGGGTTAGACCGGGGTTAGACCGAGGTTAGACCGGGGTTAGACCGGGTTAGACCGGGTTAGACCGGGGTTAGACCGGAGTTAGACCGGGGTTAGACCGGGGTTAGACCGAGGTAAGACCGCGGTTAGACCGAGGTTAGAGCGGGGTTAGACCGGAGTTAGCCCGAGGTAAGACCGGGGTTAGACCGGGGTTAGAGCGGGGTTAGACCGAGGTAAGACCAGGGTTAGACCGGGGTTAGAGCGGGGTTAGACCGGAGTTAGACCGGAGTTAGCCCGAGGTAAGACCGGGGTTAGACCGGGGTTAGTCCTGGGTTAGACCTGGCTTAGACCGGGGTTAGACCGAGGTTAGACCAGAGTTAGACCGGGGTTAGTTCTGGTCCAGCCCTGCTTTAGTCCTGCTTTAGTTCTGCTTTAGTCCTGGTCCAGCCCTTGTTTAGTTCTGGTTTAGTCCTCCTTTAGTCCAGCTTTAGTCCAGCTTTAGTCCTGGTCCTGTCTCGTGTGTCTGACCTTCTCCCTCTCCCTCAGGCGTACCTGATCGTCCAGAGGACTTGGAGGTGACCAAAGTGACCAAAGACCAGATTGGCGTGACGTGGAAAGCGCCGAAGTCTGATGGCGGCTCTGAGATCACCATGTACATCCTGGAGGCGCGCCAGATCGGAAAGGATAAATTCAGCCGTTTGACCAAAGAGCCGCTGATGGAGCGAAAGTTCACGTTGGACGGGCTCCGAGAAGGAGACACATATCAGTTCAGAGTTATCGCCGTCAACGAGGTGGGACCCAGCAAACCGAGCTTCTGCACCAAGCCCATCACCTGCAAAGACGAGCTCGGTGAGACCAGACTGCACCACATCAAGTCTACATGAACAAAACACCATACCACACTGTACAACGACTTCACAAACCTGGTGTAATGTGCACAGTGACCAGACTGCACCACCACCAGTCTACAAAACACCACACTGTACAACGACTTCACAAACCTGGTGTAATGTGCAGACAGTGACCAGACTGCACCACCACCAGTCTACAAAACACCACACTGTACAACGACTTCACAAACCTGGTGTAATGTGCAGACAGTGACCAGACTGCACCACCACCAGTCTACAAAACACCACACTGTACAACGACTTCACAAACCTGGTGTAATGTGCAGACAGTGACCAGACTGCACCACCACCAGTCTACATGAACATACAAATAATACCCCTCTTTATACCCCACAGAGGTAAAATATCCCCTTCTGAAGGCTGGTATCAGAGTGTCATGTTATAACTCCTAGTCTCCCTCTGGTCTCCTTCTCATCTCCTCCTCTCCCTCTGGTCTCTATCGTTTCCTTCTCGTCTCCTTCTCATCTCCTCCTCTCCCTCTGGTCTCTCTATCGTTTCCTTCTGGTCTCCCTCTCATTTCTCTATCGTTTCCTTCTCGTTTCCTTCTCGGCTCCTTCTCATCTCTCTATTGTTTCCTTCTCGTCTCCTTCTCATCTCTCTATCGTTTTGCTTCTTGTCTCCCTCTCATCTTTATCGTTTCCTTCTCACCTCCCTCTCATCTCTATCGTTTCCTTCCATTCTCCCTTTCGTCCCGCTATCGTTTCCTTCTCGTTTCCGTTTCATCTCTCTATCGTTTCCTTCTCACCTCCCTCTCATCTCTATCGTTTCCTTCTCGTCTCCCTTTCGTCTCTCTATTGTTTCCTTTTCGTTTCCTTCTCGTCTCCTTCTCATCTCTCTATCGTTTCCTTCTCGTCTCCCTTTCGTCCCTCTATCGTTTCCTTCTCGTTTCCTTCTCGTCTCCCTCTCATCTCTCTATTGTTTCCTTCTCGTCTCCCTTTCGTCTCTCTATCGTTTCCTTCTTGTTTCCTTCTCGTCTCCTTCTCATCTCTCTATCGTTTCCTTCTCGTCTCCCTTTCGTCCCTCTATCGTTTCCTTCTCGTCTCCTTCTCATCTCTCGATCGTTTCCTTTTCGTCTCCTCCTCATCTCTCTATCATTTCCTTCTCGTCTCCCTTTCGTCCCTCTATCGTTTCCTTCTCGTCTCCTTCTCATCTATCGTTTCCTTTTCGTCTCCTTCTCATCTCTCTATCGTTTCCTTCTCGTCTCCCTCTCATCTCTCTATCATTTCCTTCTCGTCTCCCTTTCGTCCCTCTATCGTTTCCTTCTCGTCTCCTTCTCATCTCGTATCGTTTCCTTTCGTCTCCTTCTCATCTCTCTATCGTTTCCTTCTGGTCTCCCTCTCATCTCTCTATCATTTCCTTCTCGTCTCCCTTTCGTCCCTCTATCGTTTCCTTCTCGTCTCCTTCTCATCTATCGTTCCTTTTTCGTCTCCTTCTCATCTCTCTATCGTTTCCTTCTCGTCTCCTTCATCTCTCTCATTTCCTTCTCGTCTCCCTTTCGTCCCTCTATCGTTTCCTTCTCGTCTCCTTCTCATCTATCGTTTCCTTTTCGTCTCCTTCTCATCTCTCTATCGTTTCCTTCTCGTCTCCCTCTCATCTCTCTATCATTTCCTTCTCGTCTCCCTTTCGTCCCCTCTATATCGTTTCCTTCTCGTCTCCTTCTCATCTATCGTTTCCCTTTCGTCTCCTTCTCATCTCTCTATCGTTTCCTTCTCGTCTCCCTTCATCTCTCTATCATTTCCTTCTCGTCTCCCTTTCGTCCCTCTATCGTTTCCTTTCTCGTCTCCTTCTCATCTCTCGTTCCGTTTCCTTTTTCGTCTCCCTTCTCATCTCTCTATCGTTTCCTTCTGGTCTCCCTTCATCTCTCTATCGTTTCCTTCTCGTCTCCCTTTTGTCCCTCTATCTTTCTATCTCGTCTCCTTCTCATCTATCGTTTCCTTCTCGTCTCCCTCTCATCTCTCTATCGTTTCCTTCTCGTCTCCCTTTCGTCCCTCTATCGTCTCCTTCTCGTTTTCTTCTCACCTCCCTCTCGCGTCTCCGTCCTCAGAGCCTCCGACCATCGAGCTGGACTTCAGGGATAAGATCATTATCCGTGTGGGTGAGAGCTGCCTGCTCCAGGGCCGATACAGCGGGAAGCCGTGTCCGTCCATCGTGTGGTACCGCGACGACGAGGAGCTGAAGGCCGACAAACACGTCATGTTCAAGAACACGCTGACCACCATGTCCCTGGGCCTGATGAAGGCCGAGCGGAAGCACAGCGGCCGCTACGTCGTCGTGGTCGAGAACAGCACCGGAGCCAGGAAGGGCATCTGTAACGTCACTGTCGTAGGTAAGGACATGACCACGCCCCTCCAGCTACATTCTGCTGACCACGCCCCTCCAGCTACATTCTGCTGACCACGCCCCTCCAGCTACGTTCTGCTGGCCACGCCCCTCCAGTTACATTCTGCTGACCACGCCCCTCCAGCTACGTTCTGCTGGCCACGCCCCTCCAGCTACGTTCTGCTGACCACGCCCCTCCAGTTACATTCTGCTGACCACGCCCCTCCAGCTACGTTCTGCTGGCCACGCCCCTCCAGCTACGTTCTGCTGACCACGCCCCTCCAGCTACGTTCTGCTGACCACAGAGTCCTCCTGACCAGACTCCTGACCACAGACTCCTCCTGACCACAGACTCCTGACCACAGACTCCTCCTGACCAGACTCCTGACCACAGACTCCTCCTGACCAGACTCCTCCTGACCACAGACTCCTCCTGACCACAGACTCCTCCTGACCGCAGACTCCTCCTCCTGACCACAGACTCCTGACCACAGACTCCTCCTGACCACAGACTCTTCCTGACCGCAGACTCCTCCTGACCACAGACTCCTCCTGACCACAGACTCCTCCTGACCAGACTCCTGACCACAGACTCCTCCTGACCACAGACTCCTGACCACAGACTCCTCCTGACCGCAGACTCCTCCTGACCACAGACTCCTCCTGACCACAGACTCCTCCTGACCGCAGACTCCTCCTCCTGACCACAGACTCCTGACCACAGACTCCTCCTGACCACAGACTCCTCCTGACCACAGACTCCTCCTGACCAGACTCCTGACCACAGACTCCTCCTGACCGCAGACTCCTCCTGACCACAGACTCCTCCTGACCACAGACTCCTGACCGCAGACTCTTGACCACAGATTCCTCCTGACCACAGACTCCTCCTGACCACAGACTCTTCCTGACCGCAGACTCCTCCTGACCACAGACTCCTGACCACATACTTGTATTTGTCATGGGGATTTTGTGGTTCAATCTCTTCAGACGGTCAGGAGGATGAGATCTGACATGAGTTTATTTGTGAACACATGGAACTATAATGAACACCACCTCTCTCTCTCCTCCTCTCCTCCCCTCCTCTCTCCTCCTCTCCTCCCCTCCTCTCTCCTCTCCTCCTCCCCTCCTCTCCTCCCCTCCTCCCCTCCTCCCCTCCTTCCCTCCTTCCCTCCCTCAGACCGTCCCACTCCTCCCGTGGGCCCTGTGATCTTTGATGAGGTTCACAGGGAGTTCATGGTTGTGTCATGGAAGCCTCCTCTGGACAGCGGCGGTGTCGATGTCTCCAACTACATCATCGAGAAGAGAGACACAAACAGAGAGGCCTGGACCACCGTCACCTCCGCCACCACCAAGACCACCTGCAAGGTCTGTTTACACCTGGTCTAGTCCCCTCTCAGACCTGGTTTAGAACTGGTTTGGTCCTGGTTTAGTCCTGGTTCAGTCCTAGTTTAGTCGTCTCTCAGACCTGTCGTTTGACCTTGTCTTCTTGCCGTAGATTCCCAAACTGACGGAGGGTCGCGAGTACATCATCCGGATCT
This sequence comes from Periophthalmus modestus, assembly GCA_019594935.1. Classification (NCBI taxonomy): domain Eukaryota; kingdom Metazoa; phylum Chordata; class Actinopteri; order Gobiiformes; family Gobiidae; genus Periophthalmus; species Periophthalmus modestus. The sequence goes on along the minus strand of JAIEZT010001300.1, from coordinate 153,899 downwards.
CTGCAGAGAACATGTACGGCATCAGTGACCCTCTGGAGTCCGAAGAGATGAAAGCCAAGGACCTCTTCAGTAAGAGCCCCACTGAGACACGCCCACTGCGACACGCCCACCGAGACACGCCCCACTGAGACACGCCCACCGCGACAACGCTCACCGTGACACGCCCACCGCGACACGCCCACCGCAACACGCTCACCGTGACACGGCCACTGTGACACGCCCACTGTGACACGCCCACTGCGACACGCCCACTGAGACACGCCCACCGAGACACGCCCCTGAGACACGCCCCACCGCGACACGCTCACCGTGACACGCCCACCGCGCGACACGCTCACCGTGACACGCCCCCGTGACACGCCCACCGCGACACGCCCACCGCGACACGCTCACCGTGACACGGCCCCTGTGACACGCCCACTGTGACACGCCCACTGCGACACGCCCACTGTGACACGCCCCACCGAGACACGCCCACTGAGACACGCCCACCGCGACACGCTCACCGTGACACGCCCACCGCGACACGCCCACCGCGACACGCTCACCGTGACACCACGCCCACTGTGACACGCCCACTGTGACACGCCCACTGCGACACACACGCCCACTGAGACACGCCCACCGTGACACGCTCACCGTGACACGCCCACCGCGACACGCCCACCGCGACACGCTCACCGTGACACGCCCACTGTGACACGCCCACTGTGACACGCCCACTGCGACACGCCCACTGCGACACATCCACCGTGACACGCCCACTGCGACACATCCACCGTGACACGCCCACTGCGACACGTCCACCGTGACACGCCCACCGTGACACGGCCACTGTGACACGCCCACTGCGACACGCCCACTGTGACACGTCCACTGTGACACGCCCACCGCGACACGCCCACTGTTACGTACACAGCGACTATCCTGATTTGTCTCCGGGTTCTCGTCGTTTCGAGAAGTTGTATTTGGAGAGATTCATGTTTGAGTTTAATCTTTAATCCACTATTTTCAAGATGCCATTTTGTCAATCTGTCTTTAACCTCCACCTGTGACACAGGATTCAGTAGTGTCACGTAGCCATTCTGTCCATAGGGGGCGCCGACAGCATGCGACGCTTTGTTGTGATGACGTTTACAGCAATGTCAGCTCCATTGGACACCAGTTTTCTAACCTGAAAGATGAATATTAAGCAAATTATTATTATTATTATTATTAACATAATGATCCACCCATGTCAGAGATGAGAACTATAGAGACACAATCACAATAGGGCTGCTTTAATGTGTCATAGCAAAGCTTCCGGACTGTAACTCTTTCCTTCTCCATAGGAGTACCTGAGGCCCCCGAGCAGCCCACTGTCAGAGAGGTCTACGGCACCAACGCCCTCGTGCTCTGGTCACGTCCTCGAGACGGAGGAAAACCGATCCTCAACTACATCCTGGAGAAGAAGGAAGTGGGAGCAAAGCGCTGGTCCAGAGTCACTCGCGATCAGCTGTACCCCCAAACCCAATACCGCGTCAACGACCTGATTGAAGGCTGCGAGTACGAGTTCAGAGTAACCGCAGAGAACGAGCTGGGCGTCGGAGACCCCAGCCCACCCAGCCAGCCCATCCTTGCCAAGGACCCCATCGGTATGTTACAAAACAGGCTAAATCTGCAAGAGCTAACTCTAATGCCAATGAAAGACCAAGGACCCTGTTGTTACAGTAAGACAAAGGACTGTTAACATAAGCTAAAGCTAAAGCTAACCAAAAGACCAGGACCCGTCACTCAGGATTACACTTAAGCTTTTGCTGGTTAGATTTCACTCCTGTTGATCATGATAGAGATGATCTTGTGCTTAAGTTTATCTAAGTATATACTTTAATACACAGACTTATAACGTAAATGTTTACCCTTGTCTCCGCAGTGCCCCCCAGCCCCCCCGTCACCCCCGAGTCCTACGATAAGACCAAAGACTCGGTCAGTCTGCGTTGGAAGCAGCCACGGCACGACGGCAAAGGCCGGATCTTTGGCTACCTGGTAGAGTACCAGAAGCCAGGTGCCGTGGAGTGGATCCAGGCCAACGAGAAACCGGAGCAGTGCCCAGGTCTAGACTACACCGTTACCGGACTGTCCGACCAACAAGAGTACAACTTCAGAATCTATACTGTCAACGCTGCTGGCAAATCAGACCCCTCCTACGTCAAGGAGACCATCAAGGTCCACGACAGACTCGGTAAGAATAAGCAACCAGGTAGGTCCTCCAGACCTGGATCCTGCTCACATGTTATAGCTCATAAAGCCCTGTCAAATAGCAACTCAAATACCAACTTAATTCTGGTCAGGTCTTGGTCTGGTCTGATCCTGGTCAGATCCTGGTCAGATCCTGGCCTGATTCTGGTCGGATCCTGGCCTAATCCTGGTCTGATCCTGGTCTGATCCCGGCCTGATCCCGGCCTGATCCCGGCCTGATCCCGGCCTGATCCCGGCCCGATCCCGGTCCGATCCCGGTCCGATCCCGGTCCGATCCCGGTCCGATCCTGGCCCGATCCCGGTCCGATCCTGGTCGGATCCTGGTCCGATCCTGGTCTGATCCTGGCCCGAACCTGGTCTGATCCTGGTCAGATCCTGGTCAGATGTGGAGAAGGGTCTCACTCCTGTTGCTGGGCAGAACTTATTCTCCTCTCTTTCTTTCTCACAGAGGCCCCTGAGCTCCTATTGGATGCCAACATGTCACGTGACCACCTGGCCATGGTGGGCACTGACATCACTCTCAGCGCTCTGATTCGCGGCGTCCCAACTCCGACCGTCCAATGGCAAAAGGAGGGCGGAGACATGCCCACCCACCTGACTGTGGCCGTGACCGAGTCCGGAACCAAAGTCTTCATCCCCAAATCCACACGCAAGGACTCCGGCAAATACACGCTAACCGCGGAGAATGCTGCGGGCAAGAAGAGTGCCACTGTGAATGTGCTGGTGCTGAGTGAGTACTGCAGGAGGGGCCGAGCTACCAGATGGAGTTTACATTTGGGTTTATATTATCATTATTAATGTAATTTTATCCTCTCTTCAGACAAACCCATGCCTCCGCGTGACCTCGTGGTGTCAGAGATCACCAGCGAGTCAGCGTATCTGACTTGGAAGGTGCCAGAGGATGATGGTGGCGCAGTCATTTCTCACTATGTAGTGCAGAAGAAGGACGTTGCGGCGGATGCGTGGGTTCCCGTGGCAGCGGCCAATAAGAAGCTGAGTCTGATGGCGCTCTATCTCATGGAAGGAATCCAGTACCTGTTCAGAGTCGCAGCTGAAAACCAGTTTGGACGGAGCGACTTTGTGACCACCAAGACCCCCATCAAGGCCCTCGATCCCCTGTGTGAGTGAGACCGGCCGGGAAAACCTGTGATCCTGGTTTAGTGCTGGTGTAGACCTGTTTAGTCCTGGTTTAATCACGGTTTTGATCCTCTCCTCTCCACAGATCCGCCCGGGCCACCTAAGAACCTGCACCACACCGACGCAGAGAAAACTGAGGTGTGGCTGCAGTGGGAGTGGCCAGAGCGCACTGGAGGAAGTGACATCACCGGCTTCATTGTGGAGTACCAGGAAGACGGGCAGACGGATTGGGTAACATTCAAAACCGTGACATCAGAGAAGGCGCACGTGACGGGACTGGAGGAGGGAAAGACCTACCGCTTCAGGGTCAAAGCCCAGAACGCCATCGGAGTGAGTCGCCCGGACACCAGTGTCCCTGTGACCTGCCAAGAGAAGACATGTAAGAGACACCAAAACATCACTATAACATCACCTACACATCACCAACACATCACCAACACGTCACCAACACATCACCAACACATCACCAACATATCACCAAACATCACCAACATACACATCACCATCACCAACATCACCAAAACGTCACAACACGTCACTATAAACACACCAAAACGTCACCCACACACCAACACGTCACCAACACGTCACCAACACGTCACCAACACGTCACCAACACGTCACCAAACATCACCAACACATCACCAACACATCACCAACACATCACCAACACATCACCAACACATCACCAACACATCACCAACACATCACCAACACATCACCAACATATCACCAAAACATCATCAACATATCACCAACATATCACCAAAACATCACCAACATATCACCAACACATCACCAACACATCACCAACATATCACCAACACATCACCAACACATCACCAACACATCACCAACATATCATTAAAACATCACCACATCAAACTTCACCAACACATCACCAACACATCACCAACACATCATTATCCAGTGATTTGTACAATAGTTATTTTCTATTTAACTTTGCAATTTTATTCTTTTTTTTTAACTCAAAATTTCTGTATTTTTATGTTTACCGTTGAAATCCTGAGAAGAGACGTGTGGTGAGGCACAGGCCGTTCGTGCCTCACATGTTCTGACTGTGCTGTAGCTCAGCAGTGACGCTGCTGTTTTAACTCTTTAAGAGCTGAGCACATTACAGCGGCTGTGAAAAGGCCCATGTGAGGCACGCAGTTACCCTGCCTCATGTTAGGGGGCGCTCGTGAGCCCAGGGATTCTTGTAACTCCCACAGAATAGGGGCCACAAACTACAATTTAGAGTTAGCAAGTCAAGTTTAGCAATTCCCTTTTTTCTTCTTGTCTGGCCCTACTTTTTAAATGGAAGATACATATTAAAGCTCAGTTTTCTAAACTGGACTTTGGGTCGAAGCAGGAGGTTAGAATTAAAGGACCAACACTAAAGGAGCTAAATGGTTTGATCCAGACGACGGGACAAAGACTCGACTTTTCAAACACAGTGGGACCAAATGTAAGAAATTTAATGATTCAATCCATTGAAAATTGGGGAAACAGAATAAGGATAAAAAACAATATAAAACCAGCTTTTTATTTCATACTATTAGAGCTATTTCATACGGACTTAGGAACTTTTATTTTGAAATTATTTTTTATTCTGGCCCCAAGTCCCTGGGAGAGAAACTGACCCGGGGTCAGATTTACTCGCCGACATCTGGTTTATATGTTTGTAAATCTGATTGTGACAACATCGGTGCCTCACCAGCCATGAACCTCACCACACGTCACTTCTGCAACAAGTCACCAACATACCTTCCAAATATTAAAATTGAAAAGCATGATGTTTGTATTATTTCTAATGTGCTGTCTCTCGCCCCAGTGCCTCCCACCATCGAGGTGGATGTGAAGCTCATCGAGGGGCTGGTGGTTAAAGCCGGCAGCACCATCGTTCTTCCGGCGCGCCTCACGGGTATTCCCATGCCCACCGCCAAATGGAGCAGCGATGGCAAAGAGATGGCCTCGGAGGGCCGCGTTACCATAGAAACGCTGGGCTCCAACACGATGCTGAGCATCTCCGAGTGCCAACGCGGCGACACTGGCGAGTACATCCTCTCCGCCTCTAACCCAGCCGGATCCAAGAGTGTGGCTCTGCACGTGACCGTCCTGGACCTGCCAGGGCCGCCCATCGGCCCGGTTAACATCCTGGAGGTCACGCCCGAGTACATGATGGTGCAGTGGCGCGCCCCGAAGGATGACGGCGGCACACCCATCACCAACTATGTGGTGGAGAAGAAGGATGTGAAGAAGCCGTGGGAGCCGTGGAGCGTGGTGAGCTCCGGAGGTATGTCCACCAAAGCCAAAGTGTCCCGTCTGGAGAAAGGACGAGAGTACATCATTCGAGTTAGAGCTGAGAACCGCATTGGCATTGGAGCGCCACTCGAGAGCCCGCCCACCATCGCCAAACACATGTTCAACCCCCCTGGACCGCCCGGCCCGCCCGAGTGCTCCGACATTACAGAGAATGCCGTGACCGTGGAGTGGGCCCTGCCTGACTACGATGGCGGTAGCCCCATCAGTGGCTACGTCATTGAGCGTCGTGAGATGACTGGTAAATGGATCCGTGTCAACAAGACGCCAGTGCTGGACCTCCGCTACCGCGTGTCCGGCCTGTGCGAAGGAAACAGCTACGAGTTCAGAGTGTTCGCTGAGAATGTGGCTGGCATCAGCGAGCCCTCATTGACCTCTGACCCAATCAAAGCGGCGCGTGCACTCACCCGCCCGGGACCTCCAGGAAACCCCAAACTCAAAGACTGGAGCAAATCCTATGCTGATATCTGCTGGACCAAGCCCACACGCGATGGCGGCAGCCCCGTGCTCGGCTACGTGGTGGAGGCACAGAAGTCCGGCACGGCGCAGTGGGACCGCATCAACAAAGACCTGATAAAAATGTGCGCTTACAGAGTCCCCGGGCTCATCGAGGGGTTGGAGTACCGCATCCGCATCAGAGCCACAAACAAGATCGGAGACAGCGAGCCGCGCGAGCTACAGGAGGTGGTGCTGGCCAAAGACATCCTGGTCCCTCCGGAGGTCACTGTGGATGTGTCCTGCAGAGACTCTCTGACCATCAGAGCCGGTCAGATCATCAACCTCATCACCAGGGTCAAAGGTCGTCCCGACCCCGAGATCACCTGGACCAAAGACGCCCGCGCCCTCGCACGTGACAAACGCACCGACTTCATCAACAACTACCCGCTGTGCGAGCTTGTCATCAATGATGCAGTCCGCGGAGACTACGGCAAATACGCCATCGTGGCCAAGAACAGCAGCGGGCAGGCGCAGGCCACCGTCATCGTGAACGTCCTGGACACGCCCGGACCCTGCCAGAACATCAAAGTGGCCTATGTCACCAAGAACTCCTGCATGGTCTCCTGGGAAAACCCTGAAGACAACGGAGGCACCGAGATCACACAGTACATCATCGAATGCCGCCAGCCAAGCCAGAGGAACTGGACTCTCGTCTCCAACGACTGCACCAAGCGTCTGCTCAAGGCGCCGCTCACCGAAGGCTGCGAGTACTTCTTCAGAGTCAGCGCTGAGAACAAGATCGGAGCCGGCCCACCCACCGAAACCAAGAACGCCGTGCTGGCCGTGGACCCCATTGAGAAACCCGGAGAGCCTCTGGACTTCCACATCGCAGAGATCGGAAAAACCTTCTGCTTCCTCAAGTGGAGGAAGCCCGATTACGATGGAGGCAGTAAGAACCTGGCCTACCACGTGGAGAAGAAGCCCAAAGAGGCAGAGGAGTGGGAGCGCATCCACAAGGGGGCGATCAAAGAGACGTACTTCATGGCCGACAGGTTTGTACTACTACTGCTACTACTACTATTGTTATTACTACTACTACTGTTACTATTACTACTGTTACTAACACACCCAGAACATGACCACATAACACTGATACACTCCCTCTGCAGCCTCTGCTTCACTGTAATGCACTGGCACTTAAACACTGACTATGTGCTTACACTTTTACTTACACTTGTACCTTTACGAACATGTGTACTCGTTTTTGTACTTTTACACGTGTACTTGTAGTTTTACTAACACGTGTACTTGTACTTGTCACTGACCCCTGTCTTTGCCTCAGGTGCCTGGAGAACCAGTTGTACCAGTTCCGTGTGCAGACGAAGAACGAGGGCGGTGAGAGCGGCTGGGTCACGTCTCCGGAGGTCCTGGTGAAGGAGCAGATCGTGGAGCCGTCGGTGACGGTGAAACCGGAGGAGCTGCTCGTGGTGAGAGCCGGAGACTCCATTTCTCTGCAGGCCGCGGTCAAAGGAAAGCCCGCCCCTGAGCTGAAGTGGACCAAAGATGAGCGCACGGACGAGATCAGGCGAGGCCCGCGGCACCAGCTCGAGACCGGAGCCGACTTCTCTAAACTGTTCATCACGGCCGCTCGCCGAACCGACAGCGGCGCTTACGTCATCACCGCCACCAACTCGGCCGGCACCGCCACGGGACGCGCCCGCGTCAACGTACTGGACCGCCCCGGTGAGGTGCGTGACCTCAAGGTCTCTGGAGTCACCACTGACCGCTGCCACCTGGCCTGGGAGGTGCCTGAGGACAACGGAGGCTGCGACATCTACAACTACATCATCGAGAAGTGTGAAACCAAGAGAGGGGTGTGGTCTGTCCACTCCAACGCCGTCATCACCAACAAGGCTGTGGTCACCAGGCTGATCGAAGGTACAGGGAGCATCTGAGAGAGAGAGAGGGCATCTGACACACAGGGAGGGCATCTGACACACAGAGAGGGGACCTGACACACAGAGAGGGCATCTGACACACAGGGAGGGCATCTGACACACAGGGAGGGCATCTGACACACAGAGAGAGGGCATCTGACACACAGAGAGGGCGTCTGACACACAGGGAGGGCATCTGACACACAGAGAGAGGGCATCTGACACACAGAGAGGGCGTCTGACACACAGGGAGGGCATCTGACACACAGGGAGGGCATCTGACACACAGAGAGAGGGCATCTGACACACAGAGAGGGCATCTGACACACAGAGGACACACACAGGAGGGCATCTGACACACAGAGAGGGGCATCTGACACCACAGGGAGGGCATCTGACACACAGGGAGGGCATCTGACACACAGGGAGGGCATCTGACACAGAGGGAGGGCATCTGACACACAGAGAGGGCATCTGACACACAGAGAGGGCATCTGACACTCTTTGTGTTCTCTCGCAGGAAACGAGTACATCTTCCGCGTGCGTGCAGAGAATAAGATGGGTCCCGGCCCAGCTGTGCAGAGTGAGTCCATCGTGGCGGGCACTCAGTTCAGTGTACCCGGTATCCCAGACGCCCCGGAGGTCACCAAAATCAGCAAAGAGGAGATGACGGTGGAGTGGTGCGAGCCGGAGCGTGACGGTGGCAAGCCCATCACCGGTTATCTCCTGGAGAAACGCGAGGAGCACGCCGTACGCTGGTCCCCCGTCAACAAGGACCCCATCCCGGGCACTCGCTTCACCGTCACCGGCCTGCTCCCTCTGCACGAGTACCAGTACAGGGTCAAGGCCGTCAACGAGATCGGAGTGGGAGGAGCCAGCAAGCCGTCGCGCGCCATCACTGCCAAAGACGCCGTGGGTGAGTGACGCAGAGTTTGGTCATAGTATGAAACATAAACCATGTCCTCTGAAGAGTAAACTCACCTGCCCCCTACGCCCCACAGAGCCGCCCGCTCCGCCCACCGCCCTCAAGGTGCTGGACTCCACCCGCAGCTCTGTGACTTTGGGCTGGGTGAAGCCGGTGTCTGACGGGGGCGCTCCGCTGATCGGATACGTGGTGGAGATGCGCCTCCAGGGCAGTAAGAAGGACGAGGGCTGGCGCCGCTGTAACGTGGCGGCGCAGCTGACTGCGTGCGAGTTCACCGTCTCCAGCCTCAGCCACGAGCTCCTGTACGAGTTCAGAGTCTCCGCCCAGAACCAGGTGGGCATGAGCCTGCCCTGTGACCTCGAAGCACCCGTCATCCCTAAAGACATCCTGGGTAAGGGTCTCATCATGAAGAATAAGTCACGAATAGGTCTAAGGTCTGGTTTAGGTCTCCTTTAGACCTGGTTTAGACCTGGTTTAGACCTCCTTTAGACCCTGGTTTAGACCTCCTTTAGACCTGGTTTAGACCTTAAGACCTCCTTTAGACCTGGTTTAGACCTCCTTTTTAGACCTTCTTTAGACCTGGTTTAGACTTGGTTTAGACCTGGTTTAGACCTTCTTTAGACCTGGTTTAGACCTGGTTTAGGCCTCCTTTAGACCTGGTTTAGACTTGGTTTAGACCTGGTTTAGACCTGGTTTAGGCCTCCTTTAGACCTGGTTTAGACTTGGTTTAGACCTGGTTTAGACCTTCTTTAGACCTGGTTTAGACCTGGTTTAGGCCTCCTTTAGACCTGGTTTAGACCTTGGTTTAGACCTGGTTTAGACCTGGTTTTTAGCCTCCTTTAGACCTGGTTTAGACTTGGTTTAGACCTGGTTTAGACCTTCTTTAGACCTGGTTTAGGCCTCCTTTAGACCTGGTTTAGACTTGGTTTAGACCTGGTTTAGAATTGGTTTAGACCTTCTTTAGACCTGGTTTAGACCTGGTTTAGGCCTCCTTTAGACTTGGTTTAGACTTGGTTTAGACCTGGTTTAGACCTTCTTTAGACCTGGTTTAGGCCTCCTTTAGACCTGGTTTAGACTTGGTTTAGACCTGGTTTAGACTTGGTTTTAGACCTGGTTTAGAATTGGTTTAGACCTCCTTTAGACCTGGTTTTAGACTGTGCTTTTACTCTTGGTATCATTATCATACATTCATATATAACCCCAACCCCACAGAGGCCCCAGAGATAGACCTGGATGCGTCTTTGAAGCAGGGGCTGGTTGTGCGGGCCGGTTGCCCCATCCGCCTGGTGGCGACAATCCGCGGACGGCCGCACCCGGAGGTGACATGGCGTCGCATGGGCATCGATAACGTGGTGAGGAAGGGCAAAGTCGACCTCATCGACACCATGACATTCCTAGTGATTCCTGACTCCACACACGAGACGACTCCGGAAAATACTGCCTGACCCTGCGCAGCCCGGCCGGAGAGAAGGCTGTGTTTGTGTCTGTCAAGGTCCTCGGTGAGTCCTAGACCTGTTTAGACCTGTTTAGACCTGTTTAGACCCATTTAGACCTGTTTAGACCTGTTTAGACCTGTTTAAACCTGTTTAGACCTGTTTAGACCCGTTTAGACCCCTTTAGACCCGTTTAGACCCGTTTAGTCTGGATTTATTTAAACCTGTTTAAACCGGCTTTATTCCTGTTTTAGTCCAGTTTTAGACCTGGTTCTGGTCTCTCCGCAGACACGCCCGGTCCTGTACAGAACCTGGAGGGGTCAGACATTACGCAGACATCAATGGTGCTCGCGTGGAGCCCCCCAGAGGTGGACGGTGGTAGCGAGATCCTGCATTACCTGGTGGAGAAACGAGAGATTGACAAAAAGACGTGGGCCACGGTTAAAATGGAGGTCTTACCAGATAAGATCCCCTTTAAGGTCTCGGGCCTTCAGTCCGGCACAGAGTATTACTTCAGAGTCACCGCGGTCAACCAATACGGCCCGGGAGTACCCAGAGTCACCCCGACCTCCTACATGGCCTCTGACCCCGTCAGTGAGTACCCACAAGCCTCGAGACGCAAAACACCCTGATGTTTTATAGCACATTTAAGACTGTGGGCAGAGCTCTGTACTTGTTCTGTAGTATTGTACTTTTCTGTAGTATTGTACTTTTTCTGTAGTACTGTACTTTTTCTGTAGTATTGTACTTTTTCTGTAGTATTGTAGTTACTACACAGTGAGGTGATGTGATGTCGAGTTTATCATGGTACAAATACATGTGCAGTTCAAAGTTCTACCTGTGATGAAACCAGACCACAGTTTGCACACTCCTGTCCTCTCTGTATTCTCTGGTCCGGTCTCTGGTCCTGTCTCGGTCTCTGGTCCAGTCTCTGGTCTGGTCTCTGGTCTCTGGTCCAGTCTCTGGTCCGGTCTCCAGTCCAGTCTCTGGTCTCTGGTCCTCTGGTCTCCAGTCTCTGGTCTCTCTCTGGTCTGGTCCAGTCTCTGGTCCAGTCTCTGGTCTGGTCTCCAGTCTCTGGTCCAGTCTCTGGTCCAGGTCTCTGGTCCAGTCTCTGGTCTCTGGTCTCTGGTCCAGTCTCTGGTCCCTGTCTCTGGTCCGGTCCGGTCTGGTCCAGTCTCTGGTCCGGTCTCTGGTCCAGTCTCTGGTCCTGTCTCTGGTCTCTGGTCCCAGTCTCTGGTCCGGTCTCTGGTCCAGTCTCTGGTCTGGTCTCTGGTCTGGTCTCTGGTCCAGTCTCTGGTCTCTGGTCCAGTCTCTGGTCCGGTCTCTGGTCCGGTCTCTGGTCCGGTCTCCAGTCTCTGGTCCGGTCTCTGGTCTGGTCTCCAGTCTCTGGTCCGGTCTCTGGTCTCTGGTCCAGTCTCTGGTCCGGTCTCTGGTCCGGTCTCTGGTCTCTGGTCCGGTCTCTGGTTCCGGTCTAACCACGTTCCTCTCCTCAGGTAAACCTGACCCGTGTGAGAAGGTGGAGGTCCTGGAGGCAAACCGCACCAATGTGACTCTGGCCTGGGTCAAACCGCTGAGAGACGGCGGCGCCAAGATCGACGGCTACGTCATCGAGTATCTGGAGCTCAAACCCCCACCAGAACCTAAACCAGAACCCGAGCCCGCGGCCGAGGTGAGGGAGGGCACAGGGAGGGCATCTGACACACAGAGAGGGCGTCTGACACACAGAGAGGGCATCTGACACACAGAGAGGGGACCTGACACACAGAAAGGGGACCTGACACAACAGAGGGGACCTGACACACAGAGAGGGGACCTGACACACAGAGAGGGCATCTGACACACAGGGAGGGGACCTGACACACAGAAAGGGGACCTGACACACAGAGAGGGCATCTGACACACAGGGAGGGCATCTGACACACAGAGAGGGCGTCTGACACACAGGGAGGGCATCTGACACACAGGGAGGGCATCTGACACACAGGGAGGGCATCTGACACACAGAGGGAGGGCATCTGACACACAGAGAGGGGCATCTGACACACAGGGAGGGCATCTGACACACAGAGGGAGGGCATCTGACACACAGAGAGGGGACCTGACACACAGAGAGAGGCATCTGACACACAGAGGGAGGGCATCTGACACACAGAGAGGGGACCTCTGACACACAGAGAGGGCATCTGACACACAGGGAGGGCATCTGACACACAGAGGGAGGGCATCTGACACACAGAGAGGGCATCTGACACACAGGGAGGGCATCTGACACACAGAGAGGGCATCTGACACACAGAGGGAGGGCATCTGACACACAGAGAGGGGACCTGACACACAGAGAGGGCATCTGACACACAGGGGGGGCATCTGACACACAGAGAGGGCATCTGACACACAGAGAGGGCATCTGACACACAGGGAGGGCATCTGACACACACAGGGAGGGCATCTGACACACAGAGAGGGCATCTGACACACAGAGAGGGCATCTGACACACACAGGGAGGGCATCTGACACACACAGGGAGGGCATCTGACACACAGGGGAGGGGGCATCTGACACACAGAGGAGGGCATCTGACACACAGAGGGAGGGCATCTGACACACAGAGAGGGCATCTGACACACTGACACACAGAGGGAGGGCATCTGACACACAGAGGGAGGACACACAGAGAGGGCATCTGACACACAGAGGAGGGCATCTGACACACAGGGAGGGCATCTGACACACAGAGAGGGCATCTGACACACAGAGGGAGGGCATCTGACACACAGGGAGGGCATCTGACACACAGAGAGAGGGCATCTGACACACAGAGAGAGGGCATCTGACACACAGGGAGGGCATCTGACACACAGAGGGAGGGCATCTGACACACAGAGGGCATCTGACACACACAGAGAGGCATCTGACACACAGGGAGGGCATCTGACACACAGAGAGAGCATCTGACACAGAGAGGGCATCTGACACACAGAGAGGGCATCTGACACACAGAGAGGGCATCTGACACACAGAGAGGCATCTGACACACAGAGGGCATCTGACACACAGAGAGGGCATCTGACACACAGAGAGGGCATCTGACACACAGAGGGAGGGCATCTGACACACAGAGAGGCATCTGACACACAGAGGGCATCTGACACACAGAGAGGGCATCTGACACACAGAGGGAGGGCATCTGACACACAGAGGGCATCTGACACACAGAGAGGGCATCTGACACACAGAGAGGGCGGGCATCTGACACACAGAGGGAGGGCATCTGACACAGAGAGGGGCATCTGACACACAGAGGGCATCTGCACACCAGAGGGCATCTGACACACACGGGAGGGCATCGAGTGGTCTGTTTGTGTGCTGACTCTCTGTGATTGGTGCACAGGGTGAAGAGGGAGTTCCGGCCCCGCCCCCACCCCCTCCTCCAGTGGAGGAGGAAGAGGAGGACGAGGAGGTGAAGCCAAAGGAGGAGGTGCTGTGGAACACCTACACCACCGTGAAGGGTCTGAGCATGACTGTGGGAGGACTCAAGGAAGGAAAAAACTCTACAAGTTCAGAGTCGCCCGCCAAAAACATCATGGGACTCAGCTCGTTTACGGAGACGAGGGAGACGGTGGAGGCGAAGGAGCAGAAAGGTGAGGCCCCGAGAGGAGGAGAGGAGGAGGAGGAGAGAGGGAGAGGAGGAGAGGAGAGAGGAGAGAGGGAGACGGTGGAGGCGAAGGAGCAGAAAGGTCAGGCCCCGAGAGGAGGAGAGGAGGAGGAGGAGAGAGGGAGAGGAGAGAGGAGGAGGAAAGAGGGAGAGGAGAGGAGAGAGGGAGAGGAGGAGAGAGAGGGAGAGGAGCGAGGGAGGGAGACGTGGAGGCGAAGGAGCAGAGAGTGAGGCCCCTCCTCTCCTCTTCTCTTTCCTCTCCTCTTTCCTAGAGGAGAGGAGGAGAGGGAGAGGAGAGAGGAAGGCAGAGGAGAGGAGAGAGGGAGAGGCGAAGGAGAGAGAGAGGGGAGGAGGAGGAGCAGAGAGGTGAGGCCCCAACCTCCTCTCTCCTCTCCTTTTCCTCCCCTCTTCCTCTCCTCCTCTTCTTCTCTTCCTCTCCTCTTCCTCTCCTCCTCCTCTTCCTCTTCTTCTCCCTCTTCCTCTTCCTCTCCTCCTCCTCTTCCTCTCCTCTCCTCCTCCTCCTCTTCCTCTCCTCCTCTTCCTCTCCTCCTCTCCTCTTCCTCTCCTCCTCCTCTCCTCCTCTCCTCTTCCTCCTCCTCCTCTCCTCCTCTCCTCCTCCTCCTCTCTCTTCCTCTCCTCTCCTCTCCTCTCCCTCCCTCCTCTTTTCCTCCTCTTCTCTCCTCCTCCTCTCCTCCTCTTCCTCTCCTCTTCCTCTCCTCTTCCTCTCCTCTCTAATCTCTTTCGTCTCTCGTCAGTGGAGCCTAAGATCGTGATGGCGGACACCGTCAGTGCGAGGGCGGGGGCGAAGCTGCGTGTGGAGGCGGTGGTGTCGGGTAAACCGGCGCCGGTTTGTAAGTGGAAACGCGGAGACGCCACCGTGGTGCCGTCCAGCCGCCTCGCCGTGCTCCAGTCCGCCAACCTGTGCGTCCTCATCATCAAAGACGTGTCCAGACTCGACAGCGGCGAGTACAGCCTCGTGGCCGAGAACACGTCAGGAACCATCAGCCAGAACCTGAAGATCATCATCAGAGGTGAACCTCTACATACATGTATATATACACACGCATGTATATAAAACACGTCAGGAACATCTGAAGATCATCATCAGAGGTGAACATCTACATACATGTATATATACACACGCATGTACATAAAACACGTCAGGAACATCAGAAGATCATCATCAGAGGTGAACCTCTACATACATGTATATATACACACGCATGTATATAAAACACGTCAGAAACATCAGAAGATCATCATCATCAGAGGTGAACCTCTACATACATGTATATATACACACGCATGTATATAAAACACGTCAGAAACATCAGAAGATCATCATCAGAGGTGAACCTCTACATACATGTATATATACACACGCATGTACATAAAACACGTCAGGAACATCAGAAGATCATCATCAGAGGTGAACCTCTACATACATGTATATATACACACGCATGTATATAAAACACGTCAGGAACATCAGAAGATCATCATCATCAGAGGTGAACATCTACATACATGTATATATACACACGCATGTACAGTTACAGGAAAAAGTATGTGAACCCTTGGTTTAGTCTGATTAAAATAATTGTGTTTTTATTGAACATAACGTGTGAACATTCACATGTTTTTGTGTTTTTATTGAACATAACGTGTGAACATTCACATGTTTTTGTGTTTTTATTGAACATAACGTGTGAACATTCACATGTTTTTTTGTGTTTTTTTATTGAACATTCACAGTGCAGGGTGTGAACCCCAAAACTAATGACTCCTCCAACAGCCGACTGGAGCCCGAGGGTTTCACATACTTTTTCCTGCAAGTGTATATTAAAACTTTATTTAAAACTTGTCTCTCTCCTCCTCCTCTCTGTCTCTCTCCTCCTCTGTCTCTCTCCTCCTCCTCCTCTCTGTCTCTCTCCTCCTCTGTCTCTCTCTCTCCTCCTCCTCCTCTCTGTCCTCTCTCCTCCTCCTCCTCCTCCTCCTCCTCTCTGTCTCTCTCCTCCTCTTCCTCCGCCTCTCTGTCTCTCTCCTCCTCCTCTCTGTCCCTCTCCTCCTCCTCCTCCTCCTCCTCCTCCCTGTCTCTCCTCCTCCTCCTCCTCCTCAGACATCCCGGGGCCTCCTGAGGGTCCGTGGAGATCTCGGACATTGACTCAGACGCCTGTTCTCTGTCGTGGACAAACCGCTGGAGGACGGCGGCAGTAACATCACAACTACGTGGTGGAGAAATGTGACGTGAGCCGCGGCGACTGGGTGACCGCCGTGTCCTCCTGCCCCAAGACGAGCACCCGCCTCGGGAAGCTCATCCCCGGCAAAGAGTACCTGTTCAGGATCCGCGCCGAGAACCGCTACGGCGTGTCCGACCCCGTCCCAGTCTGACCGCATGGTGGCCAAGTTCCCCTTCGGTGAGATACCCCTACTGAACCCCTATAACCTCCAGCTAGGTACTCCCCATAACCCTCCAGCTAGTTACTTTATTCCCATAGCCCTGAAACACACTGTGCCCCTCCGGTGAGGTACTCCTGTATTCTCCAGACTGTATAAACACGGCGTGTTTGTGTCCGCAGATGTACCGAGCGAGCCGCTCAACTGTCGCGTCAATAAGACAAACAAAGACTGTATGTTTGTGGCGTGGGACCGTCCCGAGAGCGACGGGGGCAGCCCCATCACGGGGTACTACATCGAGAGGAAGGAGAGGAACAGCCTGCTGTGGGTGAAGGCCAACGACACCGTGGTGAGGACACAGAGTACCCTTGTGCCGGCCTCATCGAGGGGCTGGAGTACACCTTCAGAGTGTCCGCCATCAACCGCGCCGGCCAGGGCAAACCCAGCGTCAAGACCGACTTTGTGACCGCCAGGACCCCCGTCGGTAAGACCACAATGACCTCTGACCTCTGACCTGATCCTTCACTGTAAAGGTCCACACTGACCTCTGACCTCTGACCTGATTCTTCACTGTAAAGGTCCACACGGACCTCTGACCTCCTCCTCTCCTCCCTCTCTCCTCATCTCCCTCCCTCTCTCCTCACCTCCTCCCTCTCTCCCTCATCTCCTCTCCTCCTCACCTCCTCCCTCTCTCCTCACCTCCTCCCTCTCTCCTCCCTCTCCTCACCTCCTCCGTCCTCACCTCCTCCCTCTCTCCTCATCTCCTCTCACCCTCCCTCCTCACCTCCTCCTCTCCACCTCCCTCCTCACCTCCTCCCTCTCTCCTCACCTCCTACCTCCTCCCTCTCTCCTCATCTCCTCTCCACCTCCCCTCTCTCCTCCCTCTCTCCTCACCTCCTCTTTCTCTCCTCATCTCCTCCCTCTTCTCCTCCCTCTCTCCTCCCTCTTTTCCTCACCTCCTCCCTTTCTCCTCAGACGCTCCTGGGGTAAGCCTGAGGTTTGGATGTGACCAAGAACTCTGTGACTCTGGTTTGGACCGGCCCAAAAACGACGGCGGGTCAAAGGTCGTGGGTTACTACGTGGAGTGTAC